>JAZKJV010001254.1:0-360951 GCA_037367405.1 Ottelia alismoides | reverse complement strand
TATTCGAAGATGCCTTCTCGCGCGGATGTGGCCCAAGGCCATTGGGATATCCTCGCTGCGGGATACCGTAGCCACCTATCTTCCAACATCCACCTCTTCAGTGATTACCATCGCCTCCAGTATCAAGCACCTCCGCAGTAGCTCACCACCTCCCACGTTTGGAGATATTTTCGCCTCTAGGAGGAGATCTGATCCAACAGAAAGGATTGAAGAGCAATCAACCGTGAGTACTGTATCGCCCTCAAACGCACCGCATGCTCTGTACACAGGAGCCTCGTAGAATTTTCCACCACCAACGTTAGGGTCAAGATCTGACATGCAAAGACCTGAGGCAACTCTGATAAAAGGGCATGTAGACATGGCCTCAAATTTCAAAGAAATTTGGTCGAATTTCTGTCGAAGGTCGATATCCTGTCGAAATCAAAATTCGACCGAAATTGGTCGAAATGACCGAAATAAGAGGGCCCTAGTACAAAAAATGACCGAAATGACCGAAATTTCGATCGAATTTCGACCGAAATTCCTCCGAAATTCCGTTTCAACCGATCACCGAAATGGCGACCGAAAGCGATATTTAGGGCCTTGCATGTAGATCGATCGAGTTTTGGATCTGGAAATGGCCTTCATGGGCAAAACCTCAGTCGGAAATATTGACCCAAACAAGATTGAGCCCATACCTGCTCCAAACCACCGACCACATTTCTTAAGCTGGTCCCTTGTTGGGTTAATTCGGATCCGAAAGCTACAAATGGAGAGCTGATGAGGACTGCTTCCAGATAAGTACTTTACAAGTTAGGGTTTCCACCGCCCCTTGCAGCCGACACAAGCCTTCCACCCACAGACTTCTCCCTTTCCGCAATCGATACCACACTATCCAAAATTTCTGCAGTTATAACCATCGATTTCGCTTCCCCAGATCCTCCTCCGATGACTTCAGCCATTGTCGCACCTCCTCCACCATTAACCACTCTAGCACCTCCTCCGACGTTAACGACTTCGGCACCGCCTTCGTGGTAGCCATTAGCTATCTTTTCTCCCAAGAGGACAAACCACACCGGTATCGCCCTCATCCCAACCTTCAACTTGATCCGAGTAGGTGGGGGTGGTCTGGTCCCCCTCATTAGGAGCTCAACATGCAACCCCTCACCAATACGAAGTCCCGTATAACAGACCTCGTTGATGACCCCACGTGCGCAAAAGCATTCTGCAGGACCTCCAAATTTTGACACTAGAAGGGCACTTTTGCCACCTTCAACTTCCAAACTTGCTCCACGAAGTCTGGGCCGTCGTCCAAGTAATGAGGCCTTCGCCAACGGACAAGACCCTCAACTCCTACGGGAAACACTCCTCTAGAGCCCCCCAATTGCCTCCGCCACACCTTTACTTGACAAGCCTTGTACACAGAGGTTACCCATTGGCAGCCACAACAAGTCGACGGGGATGTCCGCCTCCTTAGCTAGCCCCAACCTATCATGGAATTGCTTTAAATCTTCAACCTTTCCTTCCCCAACGATTATCCCATCCAAGGGCCGTACAAGCTCTGCCTCCTTCGACAATCGTTCTAGCAACGCAACCACCTCCTTATCTGTCAGGAACGGGCCCGCGGTCTTCTTCTTTGGCCATGCACCATCTGCACTGCAGTCCCGCCTCCGATGACCTGGTTGACGACAGCATAAACATAGCTGATCAGCTGCCTTCAAGCTTTTGATAGATAATCTGACGCTCCGCACCTCAAGAACCAACGCTCTCCCCTTAGGGCCTAACTCGACGCGATTTCTTCCTCAGGTTGCTCCACGACCCTTCTCCAGCCAAGTCCTCCATGATTTCATCGACCGAGTCCTTTCCAGCGACCTCCCGGCGATCACCTCTACCTGCCCAGCTTTTGGTGGCCCTCTGCTCATCAGATCCATCCCCCTTTTCCTTCCCACTCGCTCCAACTCCCTCCGCTTCGGACCCCTCCGCCATGGACCCCTCTGTTCTCTCCATCCACTCCGGCATACAGGTTTCTTTTTGACTTCACTCAAACTTAAAATATTGTGAGGAATAAGATATATCCTCCAATTTTGTAATTTGTCTTGTGAAGTTCAGATCTTCCTCCATTTCGTTTACTATATCATGGAATATGGATCTTCATTATATACGTCCAGTGGTGTTCTTCACAAACTATTTATTATACCTGGCATCCTTTCTGCCAATCTTTTTACCAACTTTTATGTTTTATATCACGCAGAACTTCCCTTGTCAAGAAGTTGAGCGGCATAATAAACCTGAAGTTGAATTGAAGTAAGTTCTGCACTTCCATTATGGATTGAGTGTTTCTGCATATTCTTTGATATGCTATATTAATTGGAAAATTTAATAAAGTATGCTCAAAAGATACCTCTATTGGGATAAAATGCTCGATTGGAACAATTTTCTATCTTTATAAAGTCTCACAGTTATCTGATAGTTTTTATCTCAAAAATGTTCTTTTAATTTGCAGGAGCAGCCCAGAACTTTTGCTTAATCCTGTGAGTAATCTAGTTCATTTCCTGTATGGTTTCTTCTCTCTTTTTCATCTCTTTTCTTCAAAAATCATGAATGCTATTATAAGTTAACGTCCTCCACTATGTTCAGTGCTTCTCTCATTTTATTAATTCGAAAGTCAAATGTTTATTTTCTTATTTCTTTTCTATGAATATGCTCTAATTAACCATGGTCTCGTGTGTCCTTGTTACTCATTATTGACTGTTGCATAATTATCTTTTTGTAACTTGGGGAACACAGAATTCATCCTTGACTAGTATTTGGGCATTGCAAGTTTTGTTCGTTTTTCGAATATGACGATGAGTGAGAGGGAGGAGATCAGGGAGAGCGAGAAGTGTGGGAAGGTGATGGTGGGGAGTGAGAAGTGTGGGAAATAGGAGGGGGGCCCACCATTCATGATGTTTCCGCGGCACATGATGAGGTTATGGAGGAGGCTGGGCTGTTGGAGGAAGGCGAATGGAAGAAGCCAAAGCAAAGATGCCGTCGCTGCAATCCATCGAGGTCGACTAATGTTAGATTATGGTGCTTCAAGTGTGGCAAAGCTGATAATCTGGTAAAGGGGTGTCCGTCTCCAGAACCTTTTTGTTTTCACTGTGGTATGACTAGCCATCTTCGGTAATCGTGTTGGGTGCGTCGCGTCTGGCAAAGTGCAAGCGACACCATACCGAAAAGGTTGATTTCGTGGAGACTGTTGATTGGTGGGAGGTGAGCCTCTACTCTCAAATCCAGTGGATGAATTGCTAATTGATGAGGGCCCGGTTAAAGTCTTGAGAAGGCTGAAGGAGAAGGTTTGGTGTATGTGAACAAAGGATGTTAAGGTCCATGCAATTTGGCTGGAGAATGATGCCCTATGTTTCGGGGGGTCTATCTATCCAAGGTGCTTTAAGGGTGATTGATGTTGGTTTGAAAGATTCCTGGAAGGCGATCAAATGGCTCCAACTTTGATTCTGGGGTAAGGAACTCACATCTTATTGGAAGGTAGAAAGCGAGCATCTTCGACGTTCTGTTTCGTAGCAGGACCATAGAGTCTCTGTAGGTAGCATTGATCCCTGACCTTAATTGATATCATTTTCGATGCTTTATGTCCCAGTGAAGATACTGGTGTGGTTGTGCTCTTGGAGGGACGTGTTATTCCATCAACCTCACCGCATGATAGGTCGATTGGGCATTCATCAATGGTACTCTGGATCATGGAGTTATTGAAGTTGGTGCGTCGCTGCATCTGTTGGCGTCAGTTGAGGAAGGTCCAGCATCGATATCTGCGGACTTGGCAAAATCCCTCGATGATCATTGCGAAAATGCTGCATGCGTCAATCAACTACGTGATGGGAGGTGTGATTCACGTAGAGACGACTCCTTTCTTGGTGGTGTTTCTAAAGAATTCTTCAAATGTTTCCTTTATTAGCAGATTGAACCCTGGTGGGCATAATTTCGATCTCCTAACATGATGGATAAGGGTGTTGCGCATCCTTTTATGAGTGGGCTCGATTTGTTTTATATCCGGACCCACCTATCTAGTATGCTCCTAACAAAAAACCTTGTGGTGGTCTAATCTCGGATCCTCTTATCAGGTGCGTCTCCAATAGTGATCTTGGACATTCTTCTAACCCAGATCCTCATAGAGATGCTAGTTCAGTCAGTGGGATTGTGTTTCTTTGTCCGTTGTGTTTCTTTGTCCGGATCCCCTTCTTGAGCCGTCAAAGATGATCCCTATGCCTTTGTTACTAGTGGAGAGGGCTCTGAATGCTTCTGGACAGAAGCTCTATTTTGGGGGAGATTGTTGGGGCTGATTTGGGTAGTTCTGGGAGATACCTTTCCCTTCAACCAGTGTAGGCCTCTATGTGAAAACCGGGGTCAATCATTGGCGTGATTGAAGGAGGTGCCACGCTTTTGTTCGATGACTCCATGATGGGGTAGGAGGATGACCAATAAAAAGCTTGTTGTGGCTTGTGAGAAAAGCCCTGACGTTGATTTTAAGGCCACTGTTGCAACTATGAAGAATGCCCTCGTCTTTTCTTCTAAAAGACGGAGATGTGATGGGTTGAGTTTAGAAATGCGGAAGGCAGAGAGGGTGTGTTCCTAGAAGATGACCTTTTGGCAAAGGATCCAGTTTGGCAAGGCCGAATTAGAGGGGTTGGAAGAGGAAGGTGAAGAAGGATTTGGGAAGGCGACTGATGTAGTTGTGCTTGTTAATGGCACATATATTTTCTGGCAGAAGGGAGTTAGGCAAAGACGATGTTTGAACAAGAGGTGGCACAAAGGGTGGGGATTTCAATGACGAGAAGTGTTACCATGGTTTCCCAATGAAATGTGTTTATTGGAATGTTTGTGGCTTGGATCAACTAGAGAAGAGAGCGGCAGTTGGGACTTTATTTGGTTCTTTGCATGTGAATGTCCTTTGTATGTAAATGACAAAGATTGATTCTTAGAGTCCATAAGGTGGGAGCTGGTCTCAAGTCCTCACCTCACGGAATTCAGAACAATATTGGCAAATGGAAGTTTTGGAGGGTTCACGGACGCTTGAAACGAGGAGTTGTTCAACTTAGTGGAGGATGCGACTCTTTATTGTTCTGTGTTGTTCGTCGTGGAAAGTAGAAGTGATAGAACAAGAATGATGGTGTCATCTATCTATGGTGTCTTTGTAACATCTCAGAATTCGCCACTTTGGGCGAAGATGGGGGAAGTTCGGGTGAGATATCCTACATTGGCTTAGATCATGGATGGTGATTTCAATGTTACATGTACTTGGATGATCAATGTTGTGTGTGGTACTATGGACTTGAGTTCTACTCTTTTTACGTATGCAATTGTGGATGCTCGTGCTGGAGATGCTAGATGGGCAATGGCAAGGGAGTTCATCGTCTGGAATCTCGCATGGATTTGTTTAAATGACGTCTTTTTTCGTTACGACGTTCGAGATAGATACACACCCCTTTGTCGAGATATTTTTTTGAAGCCTCAAAGAAGGGGGATCACGCATAGGTTGCCCGCTCAATTTTATTAAGAAAGAAGAAAACAGTTTTTATGAAAAAACATATTACAAGGTCCGCGAGTCTACAGACGTTTAAAGTGGAAAGTGACATTTTCAAGGTAGAAACGCTGGCCAGAAAAAAAGGGCATCGTTGCGGGGCAGCCAAACCGCCCAAATGACAGCCACGGGTGTCACGAGTTTCTTTCCTGGCCTGCTCCTCGCATCCCACAACGAATTCCAGAAGCTGTCGAATGAACGCGCACACACCCACTTCAAACCTACAACAACCCAGATCGACGAGGAAACATGACATACAAAAAATGATCCAAGGACTCCCCACACTACGCAAAGAGGGCAACAGTCCGATACTGTGGCGAATAACTTTGCACATCGATCCCTTGTCATGAGTCTCTTCCTCGAAATAGCCACAAGAAGAAACCAATCCTCTCTGGGAGACGCAGTGACCAAACAAGATTGCAGTCCCTATGACATACTCATTGAGTGTGGGCGACGACCGAGAGATAGCCCCATACGCCTTCTTAACTGAGAAGGACCCATCTTTTTAAGCCCAGTGATCAGGTCTAGACGACGGCCTGCCGGCCTGACCCAACAAGTCCAGCAAACCAAGGAGGTCTTCTAGATGTTGGTAAGAGAAAGAGGTTCTAAACGACGACATCCAGTTACCATTGGCCCAAACCTCAGATAGAGATGCTTCAGCATTGGAAGCCAAAGCAGCAAGGCGAGGGAACCGCGCAACAAGCAAGCCACCACCCATCCAGTTATCCATCCAGAATTGGAAGGAGATGCTGTCACCAATTATCGATCTGAAAAAATCACCAAAACGAGGAAGAATCCGCACAACCCCCAGCCAAAAGGAGGACATATGAGTCCCTCTCCTCCAATGAAGGGGCCTCGCCACAGACACATCGTAAATGCTCCGAATGATCTTGCAACACAGGGTGTCATCCTTTCCCCAGATCCGTCTTGCCCATTTCACTAGCAGAGCTTCATTGAATGCCTCCATCTTTCGAACACCAAGCCCGCCACAAGACTTGGGCAAAGTTACAGTCTCCCAGTCCACCAAGTGCATACCTTTCCTTTCCTGGTCGCTGCCGCTCCACAAAAACTTCCGCATGAGCCGTTCCAAGCGATTTCTAATACCCACCGGTAGGAGGCACAAAGAGAAGAAGAATAGAGGTATGCTGCAAAGAACAACCTTACCCAACACCAAACGGCCACCCCTTGACAGAAGAGACGCCTTCCAACCTTCTTTCCATCTTTTCCACAACAGGAAGCCAATCCGACAATTTAACTGTGCCCAACGAGAGGGGTAAGCCAAGGTACCGAATGGGGAGGTTGCCACAGGCAGTGGCCAACGCAACACCACAAGCACTGGCCTCCTCTTCGGACATGCCAAAAGTGACAACAATAGACTTGCCAAGATTCAAACCCAGTTCCGAAAGCTCACCAAAGATCTCCAGCGCGAGCGCCAGTTACGCAACTTCATTAGAACCACCCTCAGCAAAAAGGATGGTTTCTTCCGCATACTACAACAGGGGGATAAACATATCCCTACACTTGTACCCCATGAACATGCTAGAACTTTGAGCACAATCTATTATACAAGCGAGAACGTCAGCCGCCAACACGAAAAGCAGCGACGCAAGAGGGCAGCCTTGTCTGACCCCCCTCTGCGGCAGAAAGAAACCCCCCTCAGGCCGACCATTGATCAACATAGATAAAGAGGTAGTGGTGATGCAACGCTTCATCCAGGAAATCCTAACATCTGGGAAACCTTTCCTACTCGAGGCACACTAGGGGAACCTCCAATCTAGAGTGTTATATGCCTTAACAAAGTCAACCTTACATAAAAAAGCATGTTTATTGTTACGCTTCCAATCAGAAATAATCTCGGAAGCCAATACCGTGCTGTCCGCAATTTGTCTGCCCGGGACAAACGCAGACTGCAGAGGAGAGACCACGTGCTGTAGAACACTGCTCAGGCGAGTTGCGAAGACCTTCGCAACAATGAGGTAAATCCCATTAGATAGAGTGATGGGTTTGAAATCCTCGATCGTAGTCGCAGCCTCCCGCTTCGGAAGAATGAAAATAAGCGCCTTATTGATCCATTCGAGCCCCACATTGCACCGACAAAATTCATTCAAAATCTCCAACAGCTCACTACCAAGCAGAACCCAAAATTCCCTGTAGAAAAAGATGGGGAATCCATCCGGACCAGGCACACCGTTCGGATTCAAGCTCCACACCGGTGCCTTTATCTCCTTCAGGGAGATCGATAGAATCAAATTAGCCACCTGCAGCTCCGAGAGATGGGCCGTCCCAAGGTCAGACCACCGCCATGGCCTAGACTCAACCCTCGAAGCAAACTCAGAGAAATGGGCTTTGACAGCCTTTCCCAAATTTCTATCACCAACAACCCTGTTGCCATCAATCAACAAAGAGCTGATCGAGTTCACCCCCGCCTGCCGCTAGCAACTCTGTGGAAAAAAAGCCGTATTGGCATCACCCTCTTTCAGCCATTTATACCTAGATCTTTGCTTCCATTCCCACGCCCTCTTCTGATTATCCTCCAAGATAACCTTCTGAGCGTCAGACCTGAGCCCAAGCTCGTCAACGTCCAATTCCTAACGTCCTCCAACAAATCCAGCCGTTGGATGTCCCGCTCCGTAGATTGCCTAATCGCCTTCCTGGACTCCCTAATCTCCTTGTCGAGATACGATGAAAGCTCAATACACCTTCTCTAGATATGGTTTTTGAAACAAATCCAGCCACTGAATGTCCCGCTCCGCAGATTGCCTAATTGCCTAATCCCTTTGTCGAGATATTGGTTCTGGGAGGAGGCAATCTTCATTCTTCAGATTTTTTTAGATGAAAATGGCTTTCATCGTATAGGGGTGTGCCCAAAAACCTCACCATTTATCACCAAAAGTTATTACAAGCCTATTACATGTGAAATATTACAAAATTACAGGTTCCAACTCTCAACCATCGCATTGGCACGTGTCACAACATTTTAATTGTAAAACGATCCTGGCGAAACACTACCCCATTTCTAGCCAACCAAAGTGCCCGGATCACTATCATACACCTCAATCTCTCCTTCTCCGTGCCATTCCAATCCGCCCCAATGGAGCTCCAAAAGCTAGAACACTATTAGTATACATCCCATGATTCCCAAAACAGTTCCAGACCTCCAAAGAGCTCCCACAAGTGAGGAAAAGGTGATAAGTATCCTATACAATCTCCAAACCACCTAGGCCACGCAGGATCCGCCCCCTGAACAAAACATGCAAATATCTCCTCAGTCAACAATCTACCCTTTTAAAGATCCATAAAAGACCTTCACGTGAGTTGGAACCTTCCACTTCCAGTTTCGCCTGCAGTCCTCCGTACAACCCCCATGATAAAGAATCATAGGACCCTTCATAGCCCAGTAAGCCTTCCTAATCGAAAAGGAGCCATCACACTAGATCCAACATTCTCGTTCGTCCGTGGGTCCAAACACATCCTCAAGCTTCACAAACAAAACTATAAACTCATCTACATGCTGGTCTGAGAGCTCATGTCTAAACTGCAAAAAGAAAGAGTGCCCATCCCAAACCTCTGCCACCGAGCAATCTTGATGTTCTGCATCGCTTTAACTATGAGAACTTTGTGTCCAAAGCCCCACCCTCACTCCAATCATCTGTTCAAAATCGAAACTCAGTGTCGTCCCCAACCACATGTATAAAATGGATGGAATTCCTGCGCTACACTGTAAATGCCTATCCAAAAGTATGAGGGAGTGAAAACAAGATCCTTGGAACCACGAAACGAAAGTCCTAGCTTGTAGATCGTACGAATAAGATTGCAGACCATATTGCCACAATAGCCTCAAATACGGACGACCCACCTGTTTAGCAAGGCCTTATTCATCTCCTCCAAGATATGCACACCAAGGCCCCCATCTTTCTTCGATCACGACACCATCTTCCACTTCACCAAAGGAAACACATTTAATCACCTAGATGATGATCGGAAGAAACTCCTCATGATGGTCTCAAGCCTCTTTCGTACCCCCACAAGTACCAGCCTAGAAGATAAGAAAAAAAGAGATCACGGACAGAATCAAACACGGCAACACCGACCATTCAACCCTGTATAACCAAACAGACTTGTGCCTTCCTAGTTTCTGCTCCAACTTCTCAATCACCGTTGACCAGTCAGCGGCGTGCATTCGCCCGTCCACTAGCGACACAACATGGTAACACAACAACAAATCCCTGCACGGCGAACGCAACCAGCTAGCATACAAATCAATATGTGTATCTATCAGGTTAAAAGGAACAAACTCTGACTTATCCTTGGTTAGTCTCAACCCAAACACAACTCTGAAAATGTCCAGAACCACCGACATACCTCTACAACTGTCGGCGCTACCCTTCACGAAAAGTATCATGTCATCCACAACTAGAGAATATGAATATAAAGCTATTTATTAGAGTAGCCACTGCAAACCTACCCGAAACAACCATTAACCATGATCGGTAAGGCATTAGTTGCAAGAACGCAAAAGGAGAGGCGTCGGTGGACAATCTTGATGAACATCATACTGAGGTTGGAAGAGCCCCCCCTTCGGCTGCCCATTCATAAGAATGACGCAATATATGGTCGTGACACACCTTTTCATCCACGAAATCCATCTATCAGGAAAACCATGCCTGTATAGGAGGAGCTCGAAGAAAGCGCCATTCACACAGTCATAGGCCTTCGGAAAAGTTCACCTTCCACATAACACCCTTAGCTTTTCTCATGTGCCAATTCACCCTAATCTCAGAAACCAATATCATGTTGTCCATGAGATGCCTGCCATGCAAGAAGGCATTTTGAGTCGGCGAGATGATCTTGTTCACCACCCCCTTCAGATGGTTGGCCACCAACTTTTCTAAAATCAAATAAATTTCATTGGATGAATTGGGGTTTGTAGTCCTCAATTCTTGTTGCAACATTCTTCTGAGGAAACAAACATAAATGAGAGATTAATCCAATCAAAGTCCTTGTTTCCCTCTTTAAATTCCACCACCACTCCCAACACCTTCTCAGCATCAGATCCTAGAATTCCTTCTTGAAGAAGACATGAAAGCCATCCAACCTAGGGTCAACCATCCGCTTCAGCCCAAAAATGGCCTTATGAACCCCACATCTCAAACTTCCTCGTCAAAAATTCTGCTTCAAGATCAGGAATATGATTCATCCCCATCCCTAACCATCACGACATGTAGTGGGGAGGGCTCCTGCTCACGTCCCTTTAGTAATCTATAAAAGCCCTTGCAACCTTCCTCTCCCCATGAAACTCCTTTCCCCCCTCCACTATTGAATGAACCAAGTTTCTCCTCCTCCTGTTTGCTATTGTATGAAAAAAATCTAGTATTAGCATTACCTTCCTTAACGACTTCTGTTGCGACCTCTATCTCCACTCATACTCACTCTTCCTGTGCTCCTCCTCCAAGATCTTCTGAACCACCCCACGACTCACGAGCTCCTCATCTATCTTCATATCGTCCTCCAACAGTCCAACCTCACCAACTTGTCCTGCACTAAGTCCTCCTCAGCTCACGCTCAGTACGAGACTCCATCTTGAATACTGACAGCTTGCACCACATCTTAGCCAGCTTCAACGCGAACCTCACGGTAGTCGATCCCTCCACCTCCAACTCTGATAAGAAAGATACTCAGCATATCACGAGAGCCCTCCTCAATATCCAACACTGCTCAAATATGAAGTAAGATGATGAACTTCTACCGTTGTAAGAGTCAAGACACAACGGTGTATGATCTGAACTAGAAATGGGAAGGGAAGTGACGATAGCCAAGCTAAACATCTCCAAGGCTTCAACAGACAAGAGAAAACAATCAATACACGAGCGAGACGACGAGCTCCTCTATGTATATCTACAGTTTGCCACGTCTAGAACTCCAAAGAAAGCTCCTCCACCAACTCACCAAAAAGGCCAGATCCAAGATCCTACACACCTCTCCCACCCATCCTATCCTCCGCATAAAGCGTGATGCTGAAGTCACCACCCACAAACCAAGACTTCTTCGGGAAATCTAACCCTAATATCCCGCAACTCATACCACAACATTGTATTTGTGGACGCCCCCGTGATGCCATACACCAATGTAACCACGAAGTGGGATTGGTCAACCTTGCTCACCAAAAACCACCGAAATTGAATGAACCAGAACCACCTCATCAACTAGATCGAAAATGCCTCCATTCCATGCAACAACAATCCCCCATGAGCTTCTATTCACCAAGACAGATTTGAATTCATTAAGATGAGGCCAAGAAGTAGAACTCCATCTCATCGAGTCCATGATTCAATTTTAGTCTCCTGCAAGCAAGCCACATCAATCTTTTTTTTTTGACGCTCACAAGCCACATCAATCTTTCCACGTAGCCAACATGGTCCCAATTGCCAACTGCTTCTTCGGTTGACCCATGCCCTGCACAATCCGTCATTGTTTATATTCGAGAGATCGTAGTCACTAGAGATGGGTTTCGTGATATGTTGATTCCTTTTGGTCAGATGTGGAGGTGCGTGGTTCGACAAAGACGAGTTACCTCAAACTTGGAGGCTCCGCATAAGATGCTGATCTCTTTTAGGAGAGACTCTAGGCTATTGTGCGAGCATCATAGGACTTTCACCCTTGAGGAGGTAGTGAGGTTAGACTTACTGGAGGATGATCTGGAGTTAGACGAAGTGGAACTTCTGAGAAAGTGTCAGGTTCATAGGATCATTGAGGAAGATGATTGAAAGTGTGAAACTTATGAAGTTAGAGGTCGCGTTAGAAATGGTTGAAGGAGGGTGACATGAACACTAGATTTTTTCATATGATGGCTGGTGGTCGATGCCGATGGAGTTTTATGCATTTGATTGAGGTGGGGGTGAAATTTATCATGAGGAGACTGCGATGGCTAGAGAGAGATGTTAGTTGCCATGCACCTTCCAGTGCATCTTGGTGGTTTGGGTGGGGGTCACCTAGATCTCGATGGATGATGTTGATAAGATTGTCAGATTTTTTAATCTGCTAGAGGTTCGGAAGTCAGTATTTATGCTAAACCCTGATGGATGTCTTGGTTCAGATGGTTTTTTGGTTTCTTCTTCAGGGAGTTTTGGACATGGTTGCTGACGAGATAAAGGACATGACATCTGTGTTTGCTGTTGGGAATTTTAGGCTTGATAGAGTGAATTCCTTATTCTTATTTTTGTTGCCAAGGAATGATGTCGCCTGGAGTGTGAGGATATTTAACCCATTGCATTGTCAAACGTGGTGTATTTTATCATTTGAAGTTACTAGACAATCGTTTGTGTGGAGTTCTGGATGGTATTATCTCACCGGTTTAGAGTGCTTTCCTACGAAGAAGGCATATGATGGATCGTGCAGTACTGGCTTTGGAGGTTATGACTGATTGGAGGAGGCAGTAGACGAGGGGTGCAATGTGGAGGGTAGATTTCTTCAAGGCGTTATTGCATTTTCTTTGGGCAGTGTTGCATTGGAGAAGGTTTCCGGATACTTGGATTGCGTGGACGAAGATGTGTACTACGACTTCGTCCCTTCATGTTGGTTAATGGCCAATCTAGAAGGTGTTATTTATAGTCTCAAAGAGGGGGTCATAAGGGATGCTCTCTATCCCCTCTGCATTTTGTTCTGGTTGTTAACGGCATGTCGGTCATGGGTTGATCGTATCAAATCTTCAGATGTTGATGGCACTATTATTTTTTAGAGGCGGCCCAAAGAGAGCTGTAGAGGCATGTCTGTGGTCCTGGATTTAATTTGTTAATGTCTTTGGTTTAAGGCTGAACTTGACCAACTTGAAATTTGTTCCTTAGCATGAGTGAAAGTTAGATTGCCTTATGTGCGAACTGGCTGAGATATCCACGTGCTAGTCTACCTTTGCAATATCTTTGTTGGTGGGAGATTGTGGCAGATCGACTGGTTACATCTGATTGAGAAGATGGAGAAGTGGCTCGCTGGATGGAAGTCCATTTGTCTATCTTGAGGCAGCATATTGGTGCTCCTGAAGTCGATTCTTTGGTTATTCTTGGCTTTCATTTAGGCTTCTCCTTATAGGTATCAGAAAGAGACTTGATGGTCCTCTCGTTCTTTTACTGGTTTAGCCCAGTTGACTGGAAGACAGTTACTGTCCATGATTGATGGGGGCACTGGTGTTTGTAGCTTGGCTTAGATGAACAAAGCTTAATTTTGCAAATGGATCACCTGTGGTAGGAAGCAGCGACTCCCACTTTAATAGGACCAGGGTTCGAATCCCTCCAACCCCCCTTCAACCATTAAAAAAAAAATAGATCACCTACATTCAGGATGATTGTGATCGTGTCGTATGTTCTCTGATTCAGAAATCTGGGGGACTTGCCCCTCTTTGCTTGGTTTCGGGAATTGGTGCCACACCTTCCCACTTCTGGATAAGGATTTGGTCGGTTCTGCAGGATGTCCGCCCAACGCTATGACTAGTGATGGTGATGGGAGAGGCTTTAGGTTCTGTCATGATGATTGGACGAAAACCGAGGTTACGGGGGCAAGATTCCCGTCTGATGGCATTGCTGAATGACCTGAACTGTTCACTGGCTAATGCTTGAGAGAATACATTTTTCTTTCCATCTTTCTGATCTGAGATTTCAAATTAGCAGATGTGCGATCTTCTGGAGATGTTAGTGATTTTAGAAGGCCATGGGGGGCTTTGCATGGGAATGACTACTAGAGTTGGTCTGATGGTTGTTTCTCTGTCCACAAGGCTTAGAAATCACTGATGGGGTCAATACCTTTTGATATAGGTGGTTGCAGTGCTGATTGTAGGGGATTATGGCAGTGGAAAGTTCCTATGAGAGTAAAGGTGTTTCTCTGGTTTTAAGGTGTAGGTGGCTGATGATGGGTGACAGGCTTGGCGTCTCTTCCAAGGTGCAAACTCTACCTGTGCGCGTTGTTTGGAGGCTACTGAAGATGTTGACCACCATTTTTACCTGTACAAACTGTGTTGGCATCTGGGCGAGCTTTGATAGCAATGGAGATCAAGTCACTTTATGCTGACAACTTCTGGGAATTTATTGGATTCATGTGATGGGGCTTGGAGGATGACATAACTAGGGTGGTGGCTGTTGTTTGGAGCTTATGGCTTGCGAGAAATGGAGTGATCTTCTGTTAAGAAAGATTTTATGGTGAAAAATGTAATTGCTCATGTTAAGGTGCCAACTGATAGTTGGATCCTGGAGCTATTTTGGCTATCATAGCCCTATACTTGTAACCCCGTGAATTAATGGTGACGTTTTTGAGGGCTTACCAATATGGTCACGCTTTTTCCTTCAAAAAATTCTTTTTGTAGCTCGACCTTTATTCAATGGGTGTGACAGGGTGTATAAAGTCTGCTTTGCCAGGCCGTTGGTCAGAATAAATGCTGACTTTCTTCAAAGATCCTATGTGGATATTACTGAAAGAGCAAATAATATAACAGATTTAGGATAGACCTATGCTTGTGTACATTTAAATTATGAACTATGATATATGGATGCAGCCTTATCTGTGCAGACAATCAAGACAGGTTTTTCCTATGTAGATGTTTATAGTGTCAAATAGACAAATACTGGGTATAATTTTTATCTTAAAATTTAAGCTCTAGACCCCAACATAATGCTGGCGTTCTTTTGGAGTTTTAATCAAAATGTCTAACGTGCGGATTTTTTTTTGCTCACTTGTCTTGTGTTTTATTTTGGAAAAAGTTTGTGAAAATGATACTACTACACTTGTCATATAAATATTTAATAGATTTTTGTTGATGATCGGTAGGTCTTAATTTGCCGAAATGAAGCTGAAAAATGCTTAATTGAGACGTCAATCAACTCAGTTCGCGTAAGCATTAAGGTATGTATATTACGATGTTAATTGATGAGTTTCTCCTCTTTGAAATTGCAAGCATGCATGGGTGCTTTCATTCTTAGTTTCTTTTAAACTATTCCATGTTCTAGGGAGCTATTGCACTTAAATAGCCTTTTGTAGTTTTTCAACTATCTAGCACATTATGGATGTAGACCCTCTTTTGATTTAATATTTTTAATACATTTTCACGGTACACACCATTATGGGTGTACTAATCCTCCACTCAACAAACTCCACACCCCCCACCTCCAAAAAAAAAAAGAAAAAACTATCTAGCTTATCACATATATGTGCATCTTTTTACATGCATACATCTATGCATTCCTTGTGCACATTAGTGGTGAACGAAAATGCAATATTATCCCTGTAGGGGAAGTGGAATATTATAACGGCATATATCAGGATACAGTTTCCCATGCAGCAAATTCACATATAAAAGACAAATTCACATAATAAAAGATAGTCAGAAACATAGAAAGCCTATTGCTACCTTAATATTTATGTATGTTAAGGAATCTTGTGTTAGTTGCAAGCTTTCCATCATTTTTTTTGAGACAAAAAAGGGAAACACACGATGGTGTCCCAAGCTATGCATCCTTGTGTGCTTGCTTCATTACAGTCATTTACAGATGTGGCAGAAGAAGTTATTTCAAGGATATGGTTTCTCTTGTCATGGTTTCACTAATGCCTTTGCCTTCTGTTAACAGGTAAAGCAAGCAGATGAGCTCGAGAATATATTAGCCAAAAAGTTTCTTAGATTTTTATCAATGAGAGCAGAAGCCTTTCAGATCTTAAGAAGAAAGCCTGTGCAGGTATTATCTTGCAGCACGACAATTTTTTTAGTCTGCTTTCTGTCTACCGTTTTTTGGTAATGGCTTCAGCTCTTAGTATCTGTGCATAATGTTATTTGGGATAATACACCCATAACCCTGAGTAATTTCGCAATAACATTCATAACCCCGTATAATCGTGAATTACATGAGAAACCTCGAATAATCACTCCGTCTTACATCCATAACCCTCCGTTAATTTAAAACGTTAACTCAACCATATGGGTGAGTTAATCTAACCCATGTACTGATGAACGTTCATGATAACTCAAAAAAATGAAAAAATACTTGACGATGGGATGGAAGCTGCGCGTGAGTCGGCGGCAGGGGAGCTTTGTTCCAGCTGCCGGGCTCCATCGGCACTCGAGCAGCGGTGCTTAGGGGAGGGGGCTTGGGGCGGTTGGGTTCCTGCGGGTGGGGTAGTTCCCGTCGAGCAGGATGCAGTGCGCCGGGGCGGGGGCGGGCTGCGGTGCTCAAGGGAAGGGGGCTCCATCGACGAGTGCTCAAGGGAGGGGGCTCCATCGGCGTGACTCGTGGGAGGGGGGGGGGTGTTTCCCGTCGACCAGGGGAGTTAGGAGGTGGGGTGCTTCCCATCGAGCAGGGGAGCTAGGCTCGGGGGGAGGGGGTGCGGTGGAGGAGCAGGTTGGCTGAGCAACCAGGAGGAGGGGGGAGGTCGGCTGCGCGCGAGACGACGCGGGGGAGGGAGGGGAGTCGTGGGTTCAACCAGGAGAGGGACAACTCGGCGATGGTGTAGGCTGGGGTTGCGTTCAGGGAGCAGGTGGGCTGGGCGCCGCGGAGCACCAGGGAGGGGGGGCTTCGAGGAGGGAGTGCGACGGCGGGGACGGGGCGGGGGGAGGGGGGGTGTTCTCTGCGCTCGGGGAGGGGGGAGGGTGGCGGGGGGAGGGCGGGGTGTTCTCTGCTCGGGGAGGGTGGCGGGGGGAGGGGGGTGTTCTCTTCTTGGGGAGGGGGGAGGGTAGCGGAGGAGGGCGGCGTGTTCTCTGCTCGGGGAGGGGGGCGGGGTGTTCTCTGCTCGGGGAGGGGGGAGGGGGTGTTCTCTGCTCGGGGAGTGGCGGGGGGGGGGTTCTCTGCTCGGGGAGGGTGGCGGGGGGGGGGGGGTTGCTCTGCTCGAGTGGAGGCGCTATTCGGGCGGAGCTCTCCACCAGGAGGAACTCGGCGCTGCGGGCAGGGGAGCGGGGGGAGGCACTGCTCGGAAGGGGCTCTCGACTAATGCACGACGACTTGAAGGTGAGGAGGTGAGGTAGCGGCGGCTGGGAGACGGTGCAAGTCAACGGAATGTGGTTGCGGCGGGAAGGAGAAGGGAGGAGATCCACGTGTGGGAGGGGCTGGAGGAAGGGGAGGGAAACTTCATTTTGTAAATATAAAATATTTTGAAGGGCAAACTTGTCCACAATTAACTTTTTCCGTTGAAGTTAACAGAGATTCGAAAACATCACTTGACACAGGGTTATGCCATGTAAAGGTTAAGCATTACTCGGGGTTTCTCGTGTAATTCGCGATTATGCAGAGTTATGAATGTTATTGCGAAATTACTCAGGGTTATGGGTGTAATTATCCCATGTTATTTTTGTATTCATTTACACCCGAGCTTGATCAAACTCATCATATTTGTGTAATTCTTCACATGGCCTCAAATTTCAGCGAAATTCGGTCGAATTTCTGTCGAATATTGATATCCAATCGAAATTGAAATTCGATCGAAATGACTGAAATATGGGGGTCCTAGTACAAAAAACGACCGAAATGACCGAAATTTCAGTCGAAATTCCACCGAAATTCCATCGAAATTATGTTTCGATCGGTACCGAAATAGTGACCGAAAACCGACATTTAGGGCCTTTATTCTCATTAGCTGAAATCTGGTCTTTGTTGCAATGTTAAATTTAGATAGTCTAATCCTGTTACCTGGTGGTGCTAATTAGGCAATGTGTTCTGTTCCGAACATGGACAATTTTGCTGCATTTCTATAGAACAAGTTGTCGTTTACATAAATATCAAGCAACATATTCTGTATAACATTAGCAACAAGATTTTGTTTGAGCTGTTCCTACTAAAAGGTATGAATTTTTTGTCTGTAATGATCTACATCTGAATTTTATTTAAAAAGATAGGCATTACAAGTCATCTCTCAATTTGAAATTCCTACTCATACTTGCTAACATGTTCTTTCCATTTGGTGCCAATACCCTTGGAAAATAGCCCCGAGTTTGTCAAATTAGATGAATATAGCTTTTATCAAGAGCAGAGGCACTTGTAACTGTTTCTAACATGTGCTTTCCACAATGCCCCCCTTGGAAAATGGCTCAGAGTTTGTTAAATTAGATGAATATGGCTTCTCTTTATCAAGAGGATAGACACTTGTAACTGCTTCAGATATGGTATGCCGGCTTGAAGCTTTCATCCCTTTTAAGATTATATATATAATTACAAAGTGTTTTAGGAATGGTATGCTAATCTTAAGAGTCCAATGATATCTAGTAATATGCAATTTTATAAAGTCCAATGACATCTAGTAATAGGCAATTTTATACAGTTTCTTACATTTTCTGAAGTTGAAGTGAGATAGATATGAATATTTGTTGTATAATCAAAACATGGTTATGCTTTATAGTCTTACTCGCATTTCTACCAAGGTTCTAAATATCAGATCGATACAATTAGGGATGCAAATAGATATGGATATATCTTTATCCAACAGTATCCATTTTATATAGATTTTGACATGCGTATCTATATTTGTTTTAAAACGGATACGGTTATGGACAACATTTTGATATCCGCAGACATTTATATCCTTATCCATTTATTCGTTTCATATATAAATATAGTTGTAGAGTTATTTTAAACCATATATAACATAATTTTATGTATTCTTTCATCATATCATTTCAGTATAGTTATTATGATATAAGCATGTTTAGTATATACGTATCTTGTGCATGCCATCTAATACATGTATATTTAGGATAATATCTAGGGTAATTTTAATATTATTCGTATGTAATAATTATCCATTTTTAAGGATATGTAACATCGTTTTTGTATCCATCAATATCCGTATCCACACTGTATTTAAAAACAAATAAGGATATGGTAACACCTATATCTGTATCCGTCTGTTTGCATCCCCATATACGGTTGGTTTGACCAGTTCACAGAAGATTAAATATTGAATCGATCAATTTGTAGTAAGAGAACCAATGGTCTAGACAATACTAAACAAGATTATGGAAATATATTTATGTTTTTGTACTGTTTTCTTATTTTTCTATTCTTTTGTCTTGTTTATGTAATTTACTCATACGTCTCTCCTCTATATAAGAGAGCCTAGAGTTCATGGAATAGAACTAAGTTTCATTCTTTTTCCCAACATGGTATCAGAGCGACGGTCTTAGATCGGAGCTCTTGTACCCTAATCCTAACCCTACCATATCCACCGCCCCACCCTCCTCTTGGTGTCGCCACACCTCTCTCCTCTCGACGCCGCCACCGCTCTCCTCTCGGTGCTGCCACCGCCGGGCCTCCTATCCCTTGGGCAGCAGTCGTTGCCGTCGCCCTCTCATCCAAGCCGGCCGCTGCTGGCCTTCTGCTACCAGGTCGGCCTCCCACAGCCGGCCTTCCGCCATTGGGCTGGACTGCCGCCTCTCTCTCTTTCTCCTTTGTGGGATCGACCCCCTCTGCCATCGATCCTTGATCTTGCCAGCATATCACTCTATGACTCTCCTTGCTCATATCGAGGTCCGCTTGTGTTGATGGATTTGATTGCATAAGTCTACATATGCAATCAAATTCCTATATATCTTTTTTTGAGGCAAAAAAACAGGGGGATACACTCAGTGGTGTTCGCCCCAAATTTTATTTATAAGAAAGAAAACGGGGAAGGACCAAGACAAAACAGTACCTAAAGCATACAATTAAAGGTTCCAATCATCCACCAATCTCGCGGAGTGTACCCCAACATTTTTCTTATATAACCTTTGCCCTGAAAAGAGAAGCGCATTTCTGCCCAACCACATGGCCCAGATAATAGCAATAGGTCTAAATAGCTCCCGCCGTGGTCTGTTCTTGTTTCCCACCAATGAGCCGCAAAAGGAGGCCAAGCCGTCGTGCACGTCCAAGCCAAATCCGCCTCGACCTAAATCGGATATGTTTTCGAACATCTGAAGAACATGTGTAACGACTAAATCTTTTCCAGCCCTACTTTCCTCTTATTCTCTAATTAATAGCATGATTTATTTTAAAAAATTAATGAGTATAATTAACCCATTAATTGTCTCATTTAGAGGCAATAAAAACCCATTAGACCCACCCCTCACGTCACTTTCTATTGGCATATTTTTGAGAGAAGAGAGGGAGAGTTGTGGGAGAGAGATCTTACCGTGAGAAGCGTTCTCGTCGCAGAGAACGTTGGCGTCGTATTGGTGGAGGAGACTGGCGGTTTGGGAGCAAGGAGAAGGCGTGACAATCTGGTAGACAATCCGTCGGACTCGAGGTATGTGTCGAACACATAGGATCGTTAAGTAGTATGTGAATGTTGATCTTGGATTTGGATCGAAAACGCAGGAATGCATCACTTTACTATCTTTGACGATTACAAAAAAATGATGAATTCAGAGGAACATATGCCGTCATTACTTTATTTTCCTAAGTCATCTATAAATAGATATTGCATTATACTTGTTCATGCCGTAGAATTTTAATGATGCAGTCCATATAGTTACCATGCAAACTATTTAAATTTGTCTGTGAACTAGAAATTTGAGAATACCACCATATATGCTTCATAATTCTTTTAAAGAATGATAGTGCATTAAATCGGTAAATACACAACATGAATAATGAGTAATTTCCCGAATAATCTGAAGTTGGATCTAGTTTTATACGCATGCTTCATAATACATGAAAATTTCAGACGTTTGGTAAAAAGCTAAAATTATGTTGGAATTAAATTTCAGTATAAATGTACAGTTGCCTAGCCATATACATGATTAATTAGATGGAATTATAGAAGACACAATGCTACTTTTATCTTAAGTTAATAATGAAATTCTACCATCTAAGTTTACTTTAAGGTAAACTGAGTATACAATGGATTTGTATTTTCCGTCCGAATAAAATAATCGATGAAAACACTCACGTCAAAATCATAAGTTAGATTTCCTATATTGCAATTTACCTTGACATGCAAACACAAGTAATTAGATTTAGAAATAGTGTTAGCATATCACAAGTTACACAGAGATTGATTGGTTGTAGCTTATTCATTTCATAAAATACATCGTTTAAAAAGAAGGTGAATTATTAATTGTCCTAATTAAGTTATTGCTATTTTAACGTCATTGACTATTATAGACCAATGAGTTATTGTGACTAGCGAAATTACGTATCCACGACGCAAAGAATAGCCAACGATACCCGTTAATCATTAATGCTAACTAAAGCTGATAATAAAATATCGTTATTAGCTCGAAAGTTATTCTCAGCATAATAAAAAGATCGGTTGATGGACAAATGAAAGTAGGTGTAAATACATATATGATCTCTTTATTTTGTACATTGAAGACCTTTTCGGTTAGTGAAACTGAATATTTCACGTGACTGCTATTGCATGAAAAAGAAGATTGTACTTATAGAATTGAAATTTCCTTAACATGAAAAATGACACGATTACGATAAGAGGAGCTAAGCACTACACCTATCGGTGGGAGCCACCTCTAGAGTCCAATTATCTTAGGCCTAAAGTGGGCCAACGTCTTCCGGAGGCGTATGGTTCAAGGAACCGATTGAGGCGAAAGATAATTCCTCTACAGTTGTAGCTACACTGTCAAGTATGTCATGTTCATGGACCGCTTGTGCCAACGGTAAAGCCACCAAAGCCAGCAAAGCCACCAAAGCCATTAAGGATTAACAAGTAAGACAACTTTAACCACTAAACAAACCAATGGTATGTGTACAGTTTCTGAAATTGCTAAGGCACATGTGTGCAACTATGGCCAAGTAATGGCATTATGCAAGTGTTATGATTGTACTGGGGAATATGTGCAATTATGAAAAATTATGAGGATATAAGTGAAAATTATGAAAATGTTAAGGCGTATATGCAAAGATGGCAAACTTTAAGAGTATATATGAAATTATGGCTTTAATGGATAGATCCGGAAGGAATTCCCATTGTATGCATGTTTACTTGAATTATGAGTCTCATAGTGATAATATATGAGAACATGTACATATTATCTGCGGTAAGATAATAGTGTAAATTGTATCGTTGTTTTGTTAAGATATTACAGTAAGAGATTATGTTATAATGGTTTAAAGTAGAATAGGGAGACTTGTTTTTCGCGCTACCTGGCTTGACCACAACTCGGCACATACTGAGCGTTAGCTCACAACATGTGTTGTTTTTTTAGGAGAACACGAGCCGTGTTTTAACTTCTAGTTCAAGATAGCTACCCGTCGTCGTAAAGTTGAACCGGTATAGATCACTGATGGATTCCTTATGAAAAGATGTCTTTATGCCCACTGGAACTTTGAATTGCCAGTTTTATTGTTGGTCCTTTTGCAATGTTACCCATGTTGGACTTGTAATAAGAGAACTTTCATGTTGACTGAATCTTAGTTAAAATATTATATCTTTGTGCTCATTGATTACCATACAAGTTTTCGGTAATGGTTCGATCATGCTACCCAATGTTGCATGCTTCCGCCGGTCGTCACGACCCGTTTCGTTACAAATGGTATCAGAGGTAGAGTTCCTCTGGGCATATGATATCCACAATTTATAATGACATAGGTCTAGACGTTTAGAGTGTTTTAGCCTCACACAGTAACTCATTGACAATGTTGGATTTGATTCAGATGGCCCCTCGTCGTGCAATTGAAGCCAATAAAGACTGCGAGTCATCGACGAGTGAGGAGACCATTGTGGACATGTAGAGGCAGATGCTGAAGCTAATGGCATTGATGGCTTAGCAGCAGCAGACCCACCCATCGAGCTCTGGAGGACTTATTTTAAAAACATTCATGCAGCATGACTCACCAACCTTTAAGGGTGAGCATGAGCCGGAGAAAGCCGAGTACTGGCTAAGAGAGATGGAGATGGCTTTTGAACATGGCCTCAAATTTCAGCAAAATTCGATCAAATTTCTGTCGAATATCGAAATTTAGTCGAAATAGAAATTCGATCGAAATGACCGAAATATGGGGGTCCTAGTACAAAAAATGACCGAAATGACCGAAATTCCGATCGAAATTCCACCGAAATTCCATCGAAATTCTATTTGGCCGATACCGAAATGGTGATCGAAACCGACAATTAGGGCCTTGCTTTTGAAGCAACTGACTACCCAGAAGAAAAGAAAGTTATTTTTGGTATTTTTCGTCTGCGAGATAGTGCTAAGGAATGGTGAACTTCCTGCAAGGGGAATTCACTTTTCGGAAACTCCGATCATCAGCTGGAGTGATTTTGTGGAGCGTTTTTATGAACGTTACATCCCTGATCATGCTAGGGATGCTAAACGCCAGGAGTTCATAGATCTTCGCCAGGGAAGTATGATGATCCAAGAGTATGCTGCAAGGTTTCAAGAACTGGAAAAATATGGCAAGGGTATCTGTGCAAATGAAAAGCAACGAGCTAGGAAGTTCGTTGAAGGCTTGAATGGTGGTTAGAGCCTTAGAGTACTCACTAGGGGTCTCACGACCCTATCTGATGCTGTTGTAGAAGGTGTAGAAATTGATGCAGCATATCGGAGGACGCAACAAGTGAACCCTCGAAAGCGTCCTCACAAGCCAAACTACAATGACAAGAGACGTCACAATGCGATAGATGTCAAGAAGACAAGGACTGATGATGCTCCAACCAACAAGAAATATGTATTGGATGTATGTCCGCATTGTGACAGAAGACATCCGGGCGAGTGCTACAAATTGACAGGAGCATGCTTGAGGTGTGGAGAAAAGGGTCATTTCATTAAAGACTGCAAGAAAGAGTTCAAGGATCAGAGGAAACCATTCGAACAAAAGAAGAAGATACCGGGAAGGGTGTTTGCCATTACACACGAGGATGCAGAGGATGCTTACACAACCGTGGAAGGTACCCTTCTCATTTCAAGTCATTTATGCCATGTTCTTTTTGATTCTGGAGCCACACATTCATTTATTTCAAAATGTTTTGCAAGAAAACTGAACTTTGAAGCTGTCGAACTTCCATACACACTTACTGTTTCATCACCAATGGGCAATATTAGAGCAACAGGTATGTACTTAAAGGACATATCAATCATGATAGGAGAAGACTCCCTCACTGCTAATTTGATCCTACTGCCCATCACAACCTACGATGTCATCTTGGGCATGGATTGGTTATGAGAGAATTATGCTGCAGTTTATTGTAGAGAGAAAAAGGTGGTCCTGAGCAGACCAAATCATAAGGAGATAGTCGTCCGAGGCACTAGTAAGAGTGGACGATTGGTTATCTCTTCTCTGCATGCTAGCCAACTACTAGCCGAAGGTTGCACTGCATACCTAGCTCGTATCATTAGCACTGAATCGTCGCAGGCACGCCTCGAAGATTTAGATGTGGTTCGAGATTTTGCTGATGTATTTCCAGACGATCTTTCTGGACTACCTCCTCATAGAGAGGTGGATTTCTCAATTGATATTATTTCAGGGACGACACCGATATCTAAAGCTCCATACATAATGGCCCCTGCATAACTTGAGGAGCTAAAGAAGCAGTTACAAGAATAACTGGGTAAGGGAATTTTACGTCCCAGTGTTTCCCGATGGGGAGCACCTGTTCTCTTTGTGAAAAAGAAAGATGAATCTCTCCGACTCTGCATTGATTATCGAGGTCTGCACAAAGTAACGGTGAAGAACAAGTATCTGCTACCTCATATCGACGATTTAATTGACTAGTTGCAAGGAGCAACAGTCTTCTCAAAAATCGATTTACGTACGGGATACCATCAACTCCGTATAAAAGAGGAGGATATATCAAAGACCGCTTTCAGAACAAGATACGACCATTATGAATTCTTCGTCATGCCGTTAGGCTAGAACTTGACTATGCCTCCAGTCACTAGCCCTTGTAAAATCGTGTTATAATTTGGCCTCGACAGATCTGTCTTTCCCGGCAATGATCTTTCCTCTTATGATTAATTAATAGCATGATTTATTTTAAGAAATTAATGAGTACAATTAACCCATTAATTATCTCATTTAGAGGCAATAAAAACCCATTAGACCCACCCCTCACGTCACTTGCTATTGGCATATTTTTGAGAGAAGAGAGGGAGAGTTGTGGGAGAGAGATCATACCGTGAGAAGCGTTCTCGTCACAGAGAACGTTGGTGTCGTATTGGTGGAGGAGAACGACGGTTCGGGAGCAAGGAGAAGGCGTGACAATCTGGTAGATACAATCCGTCGGACTCGAGGTATGTGTCAAACACATAGGATCTTTAAGTAGTATGTGAATGTTGATCTTGGATTTGGATCGAAAACGCAGGAATGTATCACTTTACTATCTTTAACGATTACAAAAAGATGATGAATTCGGAGGAACATATGCCGTCATTACTTTATTTTCCTAAGTCATCTATAAATAGATATTGCATTATACTTGTCCATGCCGTAGAATTTTAATGATGCAGTCCATATAGTTACCATGCAAACTATTTAAATTTGTTTGTGAGCTAGAAATTTGAGAATACCACCATATCATACTTAGTTATAACTATAATGCTTCATAATTCTTTTAAAGAATGATAATGTATTAAGTCGGTAAATACACAACAGGAATAATGAGTAATTTCCCGAGTAATCTGAAGTTGGATCTAGTTTTATACGCATGTTTCATAATACATGAAAATTTCAGACGTTAGGTAAAAAGCTAAAATTATGTTGGAATTAAATTTCAGTATAAATGTACATTTGCCTAGCCATATACATGATTAATTAGATGGAATTATACGAGACACAATGTTACTTTTATCTTAAGTTAATAATGAAATTCTGCCATCTAAGTTTACTTTAAGGTAAACTGAGTATACAGTGGATTTGTATTTTTCGTCCGAATAAAATAATCGATGAAAACATTCACGTCAAAATCAAAAGTCAGATTTCCTTTAATGCAATTTACCTTGACATGCAACCACAAGTAATTAGATTTAAAAATAGTGTTAGCATATCACAAGTTACACAGAGATTGATTGGTTGTAGCTTATTCATTTCATAAAATACATCGTTTAAAAAGAAGGTGAATTATTAATTGTCCTGATTAAGTTATTGCTATTTTAACATCATTGACTATTATAGACCAATGAGTTATTGTGACTAGCGGAAATACATATCCACGATGCAAAGAATAACCAGGGATATCCGCTAATCATTAATGCCAACTAAAGCTGATAATAAAATATCGTTATTAGCTCGAAATTTATTCTCAGCATAATAAAAAGATCGATCGATGGAAAAATGAAAGTAGGTGTAAATACATATATGATCTCTTTATTTTGTACATTGAAGACCTTTTCGGTCAGTGGAACTGAATATTTCACGTGAACTGCTATTGCATGAAAAAGAAGATTGTACTTATATAATTGAAATTTCCTTAACATGAAAATGACACGATTACGATAAGCGGAGCTAAGTACTACACCTATCGGTGGGAGCCACCTCTAGAGTCCAATTATCTTAGGCCTAAAGTGGGCCAACGTCTTCCGGAGGCGTATGGTTCAAGGAACCGATTGAGGCGAAAGATAAGTCCTATACAGTTGTAGCTACACTGTCAAGTATGTCATGTTCATGGACCGCTTGTGCCAGCGGTAAAGCCACCAAAGCCAGCAATGCTACCAAAGCCATTAAGGATTAACAATTAAGATTAGTGTTCAGGAAATCGACCGAGTATACTGCATACTCGGCTGCATACTCATACTCGGAAGCCTTAGTGCTCCGAGTATGACTAAATCCGCCTCTAGGCGGGTCAGGCCGCTTACTCGGCCGAGTATACCGTATATGCGGCCAAGTATGCGACCGATTTTCAAATAAACATTTTCTAAAACCTTAACCTAAACTCGCACACCCGACTTAATGCTCTTTCAATTGATGTTTTTGCTCATTTGACTCTATATTACTTTTTATCCCAATAGTTTTGTTCCTTGTACCATCAATTCTTTATTATTATAATGAAGATATATAATATTTAGATGATATTAACATGATATTAAAGCATTATTTATATTTTTAATAATAAAAAATACCAAACCGCATAAAACCACATATTCCCCGCATACTCTCCCGCATACCGCATACTCTCTATGCAGTGACCCCTCCGACTGAATACCGCATACCACCTTCCTGAACATTGATTAAGACAACTTCAACCACTAAACAAACCTATGGTATGTGTACAATTTCTGAAATTGCTAAGGCACATGTGTGCAACTATGGTCAAGTAATGGCATTATGCAAGTGTTATGCTTGTACCGGGGAATATATACAATTATGAAAAATTATGAGGGTATAATTGAAAATTATGAACATGTTAAGGCATATATGTAAATAGGGCAAACTTTAAGAGTATATATGAAATTATGGCTTTAATGAATGGATCCGGAAGAAATTCCCATTGTATGCATGTTTACTTGAATTATGAGTCTCATAGTGATAATATATGAGAACATGTACATATTATCCGCGATAAGATAATAGTGTAAATTGTATCGTTGTTTTGTTAAGATATTACAGGTAAGAGATTATGTTATAATGGTTTAAAGTAGTATAGAGAGACTTGTTTTCCACGCTAGCCGGCTTGACCCCAACTCGGCACATACTGAGCATTAGCTCATAACATGTGTTGTTTTTTCAGGAGAACACGAGCTGTGATTTAACTTCTAGTTCAAGGTAGCTACCAATCGTCGTAAAGTTGAACCGGTATAGATCACTGATGGATTCCTTATGAAAGGATGTCTTTATGCCCATTGGAACTTTGAATCTTAGTTAAAAGATTATATCTTTATGCTCATTGATTACCATACAAGTTTCCGGTAACGATTCGATCGTGCCACCCAATGTTGCATGCTTCCGCCGGTCGTCACGACCCGTTCCATTACAACAGGTGTTCAAGGGACTCAATCGCCTCATCACACAGGAGACATCTATCAGAGATGGAGCCCAGAAGCCTAGCACAACGGTCTCTCGTCATCAGCCTTTGCCTTCTAAACAACCACAAAAAAATCCAACACGCTCAGGGAGGCCCAGACTCCAAAAGAAAGTGCAATCCTGAAGCAACTCATCCGAGCGCGACGGGGGCGGTCTGCAAATCGCCCCGAAAGCCATCTTGATCGAAAAGGTGCCCTTACGCCACCCCAATGGTCCCTTCCCATAGACGGTCTATCCTCCTCTTTCAAAGAATCTAGTAATGTAAGAAATTCCTCGAGATGTTGGTCCGAAAAGTTTGTGGAGAAAGTGGGGAACCAATTACCATCCGACCAGTAGGATGCAATAAGCGCATTCTTATCAGCCGCCGACGCGTAAAGGCGAGGGAAACACGTGCTCAAGGCCCCCCCGTCCAATCATCAGTCCAGAAGGCGAAGGATTCCCCGTTGCCGAGCACCGGCCTGAACAACGATAGAAGGCGGGTAAAGACCTCCATCATCCCCTTCCAGAACGGCGTGGGAGACCCCATACGAGACTCAGGTAGCAGCGACGCACCACGTACATCATAAATTTTGCGCATAAGGCTGCAACAAAAATCCTCCCTAGGGCCCCAAACTCTGCTCGCCCATTTCAAAAGCAAGGCCTCATTCATTTCAACTAGCCTCCGGACTCCCAGCCCCCCCCCTTTTAGGGAGTGTGATCACATCCCACTCAACGAGGTGCATCCCCCTCGATTCACCACCATGCCTGCCCCATAAGAACCTGTGCATTAGCTTCTCAAGACGACTACGGATTCCCTTCGGTAAGCGACGAGTGGACAAGAAAAACACGGGGATCGAGGATAGTACCGCTTCTAAGAGAATCAACCGCCCCCCTGGAGAGGATGGCCGACTTCCAGCTTGCGGACCTGGCTTCGAGCTTCTCAACAACCTGCAACCAATCCCGCAACTTCATTCTTCCCACCGTCAAAGGCATCCCAAGGTAGTCAATTGGAAGGGAGTTGCACTCCGAACCTAAAGCCTGACCACAAGCAATTGCCTCTTCCTCCGATAACCCGAAGGGGACAACCTTTGATTTTTCCACATTCTTGAAAAGTCCAGAGAGCTCGCTGAAATGATTTAGGGCCACAGACATTCCGGAGGCCTCCTCAGCGCCCTCCTCAATAAAGAAAATAGTATCGTTCGCGTATTGCAGCAGCGGAATCCTCGACTCATCCCGCGAGTAACCCGCCGAGAAACCCCATCAATCATACGACACACAACACACGCCAGAATATTCGCAACTATGACAAACAACATGGGTGCTAGATGGCAACCTTGCCGCACACCCCTATGCAGTTGGAAGAAACCACCCTCCGGATGGTCGTTCACCAAGACTAAAAAGGAGGAAGTCGTAACATAGCTTTTCATCCAAGAAATCCAAGGATCCGGGAAACCTCTCCTCCGCAAAACCGACCAAAGAAACTTCCAATCCAAACTATCATAGGCTTTTGCAAAATCCACTTTCCACAAACACCTGGCTTACCCCCCCTCTTCCAGTCCGCAATGATTTCCTCAGCAAGTATCAGGCCATCCGAAATGTGCCTGCCCTGGACAAAGGCCGATTGGAGCGGAGAAATAATAGTCTCCAGAACACGACCGAGCCTCATAGCGAGCACCTTTGCCACAATCAGGTAGAGGGCGTTAGATAACGCAATGGGTCGGAAATCCTCAATGCGATCCGTCGCCGTGAACTTTGGAAGGAGAACGATGAGTGATTTATTTATTCTCTCGAAACCATCATTACCCACACAAAATTCCGAGACGACCTCCAAAACCTCCTTGCCAACGATGTCCCAAAAATCCCTGTAGAACGCCACAGGGAAGCCATCTGGGCCCGGAGCCCCATCCGCATTCATGCTCCAAACCGCACACTTCAACTCCTCCAAGGAGACATCCTGCATCAAATCTGTACACATAGAGGTTGGCAAAGAAGGAGCCCCAAGCCCTGACCACCTCTAGAGTCGTGGAAGCCTCCTCACCGAGAAGTCTCTAAAGTGATCCACAATCGCCTTCCCCATTTGTCTGTCACCATCCATGCGCGTACCATTCACCGTAACCGATCTCAAAGCATTTGACCGACGTCTTCCACTAGATATGCGATGGAAAAAAGCCGTGTTTGCGTCCCCCTCCCTGAGCCAGGTATTTCTTGACCTTTGTCTCCATTCAGTGATGCGCTTTTGATCCTCAACCGTAATTATTTTGTGAGCCAGCGAGCGAGTGGCCAACTCATCCCCCGAGAGCTCCTTAAGATCCTCCTGTGCATCAAGTCTACTAACCACTGCCTCTGCCTCCACCCTGGTGGCGTACCTGGCAGCTGTGGACTCCTTCTTGAAAGAGCATAACCGCGTGCGAAAGGACACCAGCTTCTGCACAAACCTAGACGCGATCGAACCAGAAACCTCCACATTGGACCGGTGCGATACCACCATCTCTCTAAAATTTTCCTCCAACAACCAGCTCTTCTCATATCTAAAGAGACCCCTTTGCGAAAGGGACTCCCCGGAGTCCCAGAGTATCGGTGAATGGTCGGACAAGGTTCTCGGGCGCGTCACCACAGAGGACAACGCAAACAATTCAAGTAGCTCTGCCGAAGCCAAAAATCTTTCAATTCGAGAGTGAGAGTTGGAGCTCCTCCAGGTGTAAGCTGAGCCCCCTCGTCCATAACCTCCAGGGCCATTGAATCAATAGCGCCAGCAAAATCATCCGTACCCGGGTCATGGCCACCCCTGAAACGCGACCTGTCCGTTGTTCTAAGAGTAACATTGAAATCCCTCCCAACGAGCCAGGGGATACCCTCGAAGGCTCTACTCACCTCTCGCAAGGCCTCCCATAGCTCCCTCCGCCGAATATAATCACAAGGGCCGTATATACACGAAACCGCCAAGGGTGTAGAGGATCCGACGCACCTCAGGAGAACAGAGAGAACGTGTCTCCCACGAAGCACAGAATTGAAAGTCAAGGCAGAAGATCTCCACGCCACAAGAAGCCCACCCGAGGCACCGACAACATCCAACGCTCGGAACTCATCTATGCCACCAGCGCCGAAGGATCTCCAAGCGACATCAGAGACGGATTGGAGCTTCGTCTCCTGCAGCATGACCGCATCACAACTCCACTCAATGAAACGCGAATCAAGGATTCTCCTCTTGTCCAGCTCCCCGAGCCCCCGAACGTTCCAGGAGAGAACCTTCATTTAGAACATGGGTATGGTCCCTGAATGCGGATCTTACCGGAGGCCTCCGCAATGCTCGTCTTTAGGGCCGAGTACGGTTGAGGCTCGATGAGTCGAGGTCGAGATCTCTGCCTACGCCTGTACCTCTTACCGGATCTTTTGTCGCTAGCCCCCTCATCAGGACGAGAATCACCCTCCGCCGGGTAAACCACGAGCGAGGCAGTTGAAGGGTGAGCGTCTCAATATTGATCAAGCAAAACATCGACCAAAACCGGTCGAGTACCAGTGGAAGACGAGGCGGATTGGCGCGGGGAGCCCCCAAAAGATAATAGAGGGGCATTGACGTAGAGTGGCGGGTCCGGAGGGATATCGACAGCCATGCCCCAGGTCCCGCCAGGATTATGCACCAGCCCACTCGATGCTGATCGGGGCAAGCACAGCTTTGGATAAGAGAAGCTCACCTGCGCTAAGAACAACGAACTTGCCAAGGGTTCCGAGAAGCCCATACGACCCACCAAGAAAGAGTTAATCGGGTTTGGATCCCCCAGGGAGGGGGACGCCGATGGATCCGCGCGATCAAGCAGGAGCCTAGGACCATGAGCCAAAGCGACATGCGCTGACGGGAGAGAGGGCACCAAACCTGCCACGTCAGCAGGAAAAGAGAAGTTTTGGGCGACTAGGCACACGACCTGAGGGGAGACCCCCAAAGGTCGCACCGAATCGTCCTCGTGCCTCGAACCTTGCAACGTGATCCTCGGAAGCCCCACCGTCGGCGCGTAAGGCGAAGCGGCGTCAGGCAGCATCGAAGTCTCCGGCGCAGGTGGGGGCTCCACGATCTGCATCTCCACTCTGAAACAGAAACGCCCAACATCCATGGACCCGAAGAAGACGGAATTACCGGGATCGGTCATAACCGCTTTGCTGCACTCCATCAGCACAAGCGTGACATCCGGATCCGAACTCGGTGTCAGCCCATCCTCAAACACCGCGAGCATCGAGCCCCACCGCTGGAGGGCTTGTCCAACAAAAAAACCGAACGGGACAGGAAAGGAACACCACACACCTTCACCACGCAAACCTCCAAGTCTGAAATCGTTCCATTCGCAAAACGGAGAGGTCGTCAAATAACATCGTCCACCCCGCCACTCAGGAGCAGACGATCTCTCTGTACCGAAGAGAGGCCACGAACACAGCACCGATGATCACCGAGAGATACCACGTCTCCCGAGAACCGGGAACCAAGGAACCTAGAGAGGTGGACCTCCATAGCTTCCAAAGAGATGCAATTTCCCAGAGTGTAGCCGATCACTGCAAGGGTGACAACATCATGCATATCATCCGCAACGACTGCCGCATAACTATGCTGCCCCCGACGACCACCGACCGTAGCATTTACCCGTTGCATGGGCCGCATACCAGAACTACGCTCGATAACACGTCCGCAACCACGTTCGGAAACAAACCTGCATGTGGCTCGATGATGGCCCACTCCACAAGAAAAACATCTCGGCGGACAGGGCAGAACGACGCAACGTGGCCCCGAACACCACAGCGGAAGCATCTTTTCCCCGCCTTCTTGTGGGAAACATGCACCCACCCATCGTCACCCCCAGCAACCTGCATCGCGCCACCCGTGCCATCTCGCAACCCCCTTCCTCCCTGCGTTCGACGCTTTTGCCGCTTCCATCTTCAACATGCCAACTCTCTGCGAGCAACCCATCACCAACCCCCTCCGGGCCCCTTCGCTCCATGACGTCACGATGGCCCCCTACATCAAAGGACCCAACTCCCCCTTGCACCGAACGACCCGACTCAGAGCAACCCCGCGGTGGCGAAACTCCGCGCTGCGACGAGCTCCCCAACAACGACAAACTCCCCATCTCCCCCTTGCTCCGAACTCTCCACCACCACTCCGAACTCCCCATCTTATCAAATTCCTATATATCTATGTAGACACTTATCTATTGGTATACAAAATTCTAGATTTCTTCACCCGGCGGTATGTCAGAGAGCAAGGTTGGTATCCCTGCCAAAGGCACCTTCAGAGGTCCAATGCGATTGTCAAGATGGACGGGATGAACTACGAGCTCTGTGCCATGCAGTTCATGAGCCTAATGAAGTCTATGGGTAAGAAACACATTCTTATCGAGGAAGAGCCGGTTGAGAAAACTAGGGTTAGTGCCTCGTGGGAGGCGGATGTTGCATATGCTAAGGTTTGGTTCTTAGGCACATTGACGATAGAGATCACCAATGATGTGTTACATCAGCCCACCACCAAGACGATGTGGGATATCCTCGCAGCAACTTATTCTCAAGTGAGGAATGAGACTAAGATTCTGCAGCTCCAACACGATATCTTTACTATCAAGCAGAATGAACGACCCCTTCATTCATTATATACATCCTTGCGTGGGATGTTTGAGAAGCTCCACAGTGCTTCACATGTCTACTCCTGAGCAGCAGAAGACATAGGAATGACACTATGGTTAGTGTATTCCTAGCAACCCTTGATCATGAGTATGAGGCTGCTCCTTCCGAGATTCCGGCAGATGCTACGATTCCTCCTATGGAGGAAGCTTTATGCAGGCTCAACAGGATTACTGTCCCATCTACTGCTACCAATCAAACTTCTTCAGCGATGGCTGCCTCTTGAGGTCAAGGAGGTTCTTCCTAGTTTCGTGGATGTGCATCCTGTGGCAGAGGAGGACTTATTCGTTAGCCCTGCACTTACTGCCGTCGTTATGGACATTCAGAGGTTACATGCTATTCCAAGCATGGCTTTCCTGCATCTGCCCGAGTAGCTGAGCAGGTTGAGTCCCTGGTTGCTCCCTCTTCGGATCAGAGATTTGATGAACTTCTAGCACGATTGAGGGATATTATGCCTCCTTCCAGTCCCATTGCTTCTTCATCTGCCTCGAGAAGTTACTCAGACGTGGCTGCTTCAGCATCTTCTAGTACCTTAGGTAGTACTTATGCTAATACTGGCTATAGTAGACTGATGTTACAGAATGGATTATGGACTCCAGTGCTACACATCACTGGTGTGGAGATAGAGGTCAACTTACAACATACAGATAGATTCCTCCAGGGAGAACCATGCTTATAGAAGATGTGACTTATTCCTTGATCACTTGACAACGGGAGATTAGCTTGACACCTTCTATGCAACTACATAATGTGCTACATACACATGACTTTTCTATGAATTTGTTATCTATTAGTCAGATTATGAAGAATATGCATCTGACTTTTCTATGAATTTGTTATCTATTAGTCAGATTATAAAGGATCTTCATTGTCGAGCTATTTTTGACCCATCTTCTCTTGTATTTCAGGACATCCTTACAGGTAAGGTGATTGGCTGTGGCGTGAGCATGGTGACCTCTATGGCTTGGTTCGAACCCATTCTGTTGGATCTGTCTCACCCTTTACGTGACACCTGCGCTTTGTCATCTTCCGCTCTAGAAAATGTGTCGTGTTTTGCCTCAGATATCTCCACATTCGTCCTTCCAGTGTTAGGCGTGTCAGTTGGGGAAGCATCATCGGTCTACCTTCCCTAGTCGTCAGAGTCGGAGCAATAGTTCCAATTTCAAGTTATTTCATATTGATATTTGGGATCCAAGTCATGTTCCCGATCATCAGGGACACATGTTTTATCTTGTTACTTTGGATGATTTCACTTGTCTATCATGGGTCTTTTATTAAAGAACAAATCTGAAGCATGAGATGTTATCAAAAACTTTATCAATGAAGTACAGAGTGTGTTTTCTTTATCTATGAAATTTGTGAGAATTGACAATGTTTTGGAATTCTGTACTCATGCTCTCTCCAATTTCTTTTTAAGTCATGTTATTATTCACCAAACATCATGTGCTTATACCTCCCAGCAAAATGGTGTAACGGAGAGAAAGCATCATCATTTGCTTGATGTTACTTGAACTCTCCTTATTCAGAGTCATTTTTGGGATGATGTTGTTCTTACGTCATGTTATCTTGTGAACTACATGTCCTCGTCTGTTTTGGGTGAGAAAATTCCTTTTTCCTTTGCATTTCCCTAGCAATAATTGTTCTCATTCACTCGTGTTTTTGGCTCGGTTGCCTTTGTTTACCAGTTGTCTCTAGGTCTTGACAAGCTCTCTCCTAATGCCGTCAAATGTGTCTTTATTGATACTCCCCTCTCTCTCAAAAGATTGATTAGGGTTTTGAGAGGGGAACCCATCGCTGTTCGAGCCTGGAACCAAATGGCTAACGTTGCCTTGGGTCTTGTGAGGGGAGATCGCCTATGCTTGGATGTGGAGATGCCCTCACATGAGGAGCATGAGTCACCTGGAGATCAGCTCGTGCGAGGGGAAGCTTTCGGCACTGCCTATACATGCTTGAAGGTGGAGTCCAAGAGAGGTGAGTTGGGATGTTGGTGGTGCTTGACTTTCTTCTTGTGAATGGAGGGAGGAGGGCTCGTGGAGGGTGTTGCAGGTGTTGAAGTTTTTTTTTCTTTTTTTGAGCATCTTCTCCTAGCGGATGTCTGGAGAAGAATGCATCACCACATGCGACCTCAATGGTTAGGGTTTTGCCCTGATCGAAGGAGAGGAGTCAGTGCCTCGTGTCTAGGTAGGGGGACGTCTTTGGAGGGGCTTCGATGCTAGGATCAGTGGTGTAAGGAAGGTTTGCCTCTCGAGTTTTGAGATCCTTGATCTCCTGTGTCGCGTTCTGGAGGCACGTACATGGATTGGTTGGAGGTGCGCATGCGAGATGCTCCTAGAGATGGCGTCGAGAAGAGGGCCCAGATGCCATCCAAATTAGGGTTCCGGGAACCCTAAATTTTTCTCGAGCTTGATGAACTCAGCGATGACGATCTTTAGAACTTGTAACAGAACATGAATGTAGGAACTCTAAGATCGAATTCAAGAACTGAATTGCTTTGATACCTTGTTGAAGATAAGAATGCGAAAGCGATAATCAGAACAATAACATAAAATATAAGAATAAGATCGCTCAAGATTTTCGTGGAAGCCTACTCTGTGAGGAGTGGTATGAAACCACTAGAGAAGGCCTCAAAGGTCGGATATCATATTATGAGTCTCTCAATGAGTACATGGAGTATGTGGCTCTTTATATAACCCTATAGACAAATTGGAGTCCCACTTATAGATGATGTTGGACTAAATAAGAGAGCATAATAATCGGATCTTGGAGAGATCCAATTCCCCGTACTCTAACAATTCCTCGTAACCTTGTTAGCCATATTCAACCCTCTCCAATGTTCTTCCATCATCCCTTTGAAGCATGATTCGGGAACCTAGGAACATTTGAGCTTAAAATATCTCCACAGCCTAGCAACCCCGTTCAACAACACATCAATGGTGTATGGTCTGAAAAATGCCTCTCATTGCAACCGACACCATAGCAAATGCCTGCTCGAACTCCATGAATGCCAAGAATTGTAGATCCTTGACCTAGAGGAGTTTTGTCACATGAATATGCACTCATGCACGTGATAGTTAATCATCCCCATGTCATCTATCATGTCCTCGAATCCAATTATCATGACATCTTTGGCAGCCCACCCACATTAGGGTCTCATGCTATGTCTTACTGTTTGTTTTCTGTCGCGTATCCCATTCTCACTTCGGATTTCCCATGAATAAACTAATGTTATTGGAAGATTTCAAATCCTTTTTGTTTCATGCGTTATTCTAGAGGGTAGACTTGATCTGCGATATCATGAAGAAAAAAGTAGTGACTTGTGTAGGGATGAAAATGGATTGTATAAGGGTCAGATACGGCTATTTCCATATCCATATTCGATTCATCTTTATCGAATATGAATATGGATACATATGTATGTCAGATATGAATTTAGGGAACCTTATTCCAACATTATTGGGTACGAACTCGGATCAAATATTCGTCGAATATGAATCCAGATTGAATAAACAGTGAATATGAATAGAATATGTATCAAGTATGAAGCCTACTCGAGACTTCTCCTATTTATGATTCCTATGAAGTTATCAAGGTAAAGAAACAATAGTGGTTGTCAGATATCGAGGGGATGCATGGACTTGGGTTTAGCTTAATTTTTTTACTAACACAATATTATATATGTATGCGTATATATGAATTTTTTTACAACTGATGTCCGTATTTGATTCATATTCAAATAAAGATAGTCATATTCAGTATTTTTTAAAGGGTTTTTACCAATTTTCCTCTCTTAACTTATGTAATATCAGTATACCCCTCTCTTTTTTGGAATATCAGTTGTGCCCTGCCCTGCCCCTACCTTCTTGCACCATAATCACTTGTGCCCTTTCGTTAGTTTGGCAATAGTTGAAGTATGCCATAGTTATTCAAACCAAGGTGTGGTTTAGAGGGGCACAACTATCAACCCCCTCTCTCCAGCACCAACGCCCTTGACCTCCTTCATCCTCGACCTCCAAAACCCTCACCCCATCGCACCCGATCTAAGAATGATAATAGAGATCGAGTTCCCAAGTGGCATGGGTTATCTCCATCTTTCCTTTGGGTTTGCTCCATCTGTTACTCTATCCAGCACCTCTAGCTCCATTTCTCTCCGGGTAGTGACGAGAAAAAGCCTTGATTTGACGCGATCCGGTGGTACCCAAACCACCACAACGAGCTTCGTCAGAGCTTGCACAAACTTTGAAGGAGTCTGTCGGCCTTGTGAGGCGAGGATCTGGTTGCTTAGAAGCATCCACAACACAAGTGCCCATCTGTTTGTTTCCCATCTCCATCCAGATCTCTCCTCCATCCTCCTTCCCGTTCTCTTGCTATCTTCATCCATTGTTTTCTTCCGCTCTCTCTGCTTGTTTTCATCTCATTCTTTCTTCTCATTTGTTATGAGTGCCAAACCACTACCATCACTGTACAACACCTCTCATCTTCTTCCTCCTCTTGCTTCCCTATTCTGTCTGTGATATACCCGATCACACCTGCAACACATACCATTGTTCTCCTTCAAGTTCTTGCGTCTCCTTTCTTTTTCACTTGGCTACACATCCGCAACTACATACAATGGTCAGAGTGGCTTCATTCCCTAACTGACTTGCAGAGCACCACCCCATTCCCCTCTCTGATTTGCCTAACTACTTGAGCTTAACGACCTAATAACACCCTTGGCTGAGATCGTTGTACATTGAGCCCATGTTATTACTTACAGTTCATCGCCTAGAAATGGGAGTCCTACATTGCGCTTGAGGGATACCTCCCCACACACAAAAACTTCACTCGTGTCAAAAAAAGCCCTAATCGTCGAGACGACATCCACATACACGGGTCCTCAGGTATCGACGACATGGAGGTAGGTCAATGCAGAACACCTTCCAATGGTGGTGTAATTGGATGGAGGTGGTTGGCGGATGGGGGGGGGGATCAGTGGGGATATTCTTTCTGATTACGATCATGGCAAAAAATTAATGTCCGTTTCGGAGGTGGATTGATGGCAATTAACTTGGGGAGCACAAGTGATAACGGTGCAAGAAGGTATGAACACAATTGATATTCCAAAAAGGGGATAGGTATAATTGATATCGCGAATGTTAAGAGGGGCACAACTGATAAAAACTCTTTTTTTGATTATGATAGCGGATATTCAGATATATCCATATCCGCTTTCATCCCTAAACTTGTGTTAAGAAAAACCTCAATTTCTTGTGTATCGATGTTGTGAAGAAGACTGAAGAGGAAAGCTACAAGAAAACCCAATTGAAATAATGAGCCACAAATTAAAACTAAAACAAGTAATAGAAACATAATCGTAAAACGGTAACCAACTTTTCCATTTCCTATTACTATTTGCCTCAATTTTTATAAAGTTTTGTTCAAAATCTTTTTTGGCTACGGAGGTTACAGTCATTTCTTTCACTATTTATATTAAATCTCTCATGACTCGATTGTTGTGATTTGTGCCAGGGTTTTGATATTAGCTTTCTTGTAACAAACTACCATTGCGAGGACATGCACAAGCACAAGCTTATTGATTTTATTGTACAATTTATGGAGGTGAGTTTTCATTTTTTATTCGCCACTTGCTTTAAAATTTTATTAAATTCAGTGAGTTGTACTTCTCAACGACAGATTTTAGTAGCTTCCAGTAGTTACATTCAAATGATGGTTGTTCATGCCAAGGATTTTCTTTAAAGTTGGTTAATATCTAACATAGTTATTTTTCGAGGAAAAAGAAGGTATGACGTTGAGAATACACCTATTTAGTAACTTCCGTTTATATATAGTATAGAAAGTACAAAATTTACGTGGACCAAAATGTATTTTAGGTTTTACGTTTGATTAGGCAAATAGCAAACTAGGACCTGAAACTGTCAAAAATGTCTGAAGGTTTAAAAAGTAGACATCATTTACACTTTCGAGAAAAATTTTTTAGGTGTCCAAAAATTCCATGTTTGCAGTTGTAGCCATTATGCATGTTATATGGCAAAAAGACCAGCACTCAGCAGTTTATAGTTACGTAGCCTGTCTTTGTTATGACGTAGAGTGATTAAAACTCCAAATACAACCATCAAGAGTAGGATACTTATAGAAAACAAGTTAAAGAAAACTTCCATTGTTCATATAATCTTGAAGTAAAAATAACGAATATTACAAACTCGTTATGGAAAAACGCTCATGAACAAATGGATTAGTCAAGTAATCATATTGACATACTGATACAAGCACTCGTATCCCCTTCTGACTCTATCGGTTCATTAACTAGTACAGATCTATGGCATATTAGAGCACATATGCTTATGAAGCACATTCAGGGAAACTCAGTCATCTTTACCCCCTCCACTCTAGAAAACCCTAACCGCTGCCATCCAAGGATGTTCTCCTTCGACCGTACATAATTAACCTCTTGGATGACTGGTCATGGTTCCACATGTCCCACCATTAGCCTGCTGTTGTTTCCTATCAGTGGCTTAACCCCACTCTTTGTTTTCATGCCTATCATTTCTGCTTCCATCGTGTCTGCTCCTACCCATTATGATTTCTCCCTTGTCATGCATCCTCTACCCCTTAGCTCGCTCCTTCATTTTCACTCTCATCTACCTGTCTCCATCTTCTCTAATTGTCGGAGGCAAGTGTTGGTGTATCTCTATTGGTCTCACAGCCATCTTTGATTAGGGTCACATGGAAAATGCATTCAATGTGGATAACCTCCAACATCGTTACTGCCATGTTGCAATGTCTAGACTTTTGGCGATTTCTGATCATCAAAGGCTTCAATTTGAACCTTTCTTCATTTTTGTCTGCATCCCAATCGTATGAAGCTTTTTTTTTGAATAAAAAAGGGTGGAACACCCGCTACTAGTACCCATCCCAAAATATATTAAAGCGGCAAACATACATGATTCAGGTTTTGAGAAGAGATCTGGCCAAAGTGATTACATTTTCCACATAGTACTGCTTGTTTCTCAACAAAACACAATTGTGTGAATGTCATATAGCCCAAAGCAATGCAATCAGTCTCTAGACCTCCACATCAGTTCTGAACTGGCTTGCCACAAGACTGCTCCAAAAGGACAAGTGAGAGGAGGAATCTAACCATGCGAGCCCATCACGTCCCGTACCTGCCATGCACTTGAGCAAGAAAAGAATAAGTGGTCAAGATCTTTAAGTTCCGAGCTGCAGGCATGGCAAGAGTTGTCCATACCGAGGTGGAAAGAGGCCCAACACCTCCTAGTCAGAGTACACTCCCAATGCTGAATCCAAAGGAAGACCTTGATTTTCCAAAGGATTTACAATGCCCACAAAAATTTACTGTCATGCTCTCTATTAGTCATTGAAGAACCGTGGGAAGCTGTTAGTGCCACATAAGCCTTCTGCACGGAGAAGTATCCATCTCGTTAGACTTAATGGTCTCTACCCTTTGTTGGGCCTGCAAATCCAGAAATAAGGCTAAGCAAACCTAAAAGCTCTTCAATTCTTTGCTTAAAACATGTGGAAAATTTTGACGCCTACTGACTGCCTTCCTAAAATATCCCTAAGACATGCACCACAGTTAAATGCTAATGCAAAGATACTTAGATCACGGATATGTAATGGTTCAGACTCTATCCAATCATCCAACTAGAACGTGAAAGAAGATCCATCACCAACAATTGGTTTAACATGAGTGTGCAACTCTGGAAGTACAACACAATTTCCTCTCCAGAATGCCATGGGGAAGGGATGCACATGCGAAGGGGGTGCAAGGGTTCAATGGGAGAGCATATGCCTTCCTAATCGATATGCATACAATGTCAATTCTGCTACCCCAGATTCTATGTGGAGAGAGATGAGATAATGCAATGAGTTGTTTAATAATGAAGCCCTAAGGTTATCTTTTATAGAGGAAAACATGTAGGGCAAATTACATTGTGTAAACAGAAAGAAAAGAGAATACATAAAAATGATAGAAGATAACTAATATCTCAACACTCCCCCTCAAACTGGAGCGTAAATATCAAACAATCTTAGCTTGGAACATCTCTGGAATGGCCCTCTAGCTAGAGCCTTGGTGAACGCGTTTGTTTTTTGTTCTCCCGAGCTGACATGAGAGTAGAAATGAAACCCTTCTGTATCATATCTTGAGTGTAGTGTCAATATACCTCGATATGTTTGGTCTTCTCATGGTCATGGAAAGTTGGGTTGTTGTTGTTGGACATATGAGCCCTAGACGAACCATTTCTATAATAAATCTTATACGATCTTTTTATATATCAATAGAAGTTATTGATTTTCACTCTCCATCTGAGATTAATGAATGAATGCACTTATAAGACTCCTTAGTACAATTAGGGTTATGTACCATGGACATCTTGATAATCATACAGTTGTTGATTCAATGGTTGGATCCTAGAGGTTGGTGCTCAGATTATGTCTAAAGAGTTAGATTGAGGACTCATCTAGCACCGTCGAATGATTGTCAAAAAAGGATCTCTAGCATGAGAAGAAGATGTCAATCCTTACTCTAAAGGTTGATATCTGAATGACCTCTTGGTGCATGTCCTCTGCATAGGAATAGAGATTCGGAGGTGTCAAATAAGTTGTGTCAAAGAGTCGACTTTATGAGATCGAGATAATTAATACCTATATTGTAAGCTATCATGATGCAGGCACGTATCCTCTGACCGGAGACGTGTGTTACTATATGTCTGAGTATGTACATTAGGTAGACCGATGAGTTGGTGTGCATACAAGGGCATATGCGTAATACGATCTCTCAGTGGGATCATACTTGTTCACCACTAAATCGGAAAACACGAGCTCACTCATGAGATATTGCGACCAACTAAATTTCATCGATGGTCATCTTGCTTTGGAAGTATGATAGGATTTGTAGGTATGATATATGCTTTTGGAAATCATATGATAAGTACCAACTCCCAATGATCGAATGAGAAACTTAATGATAAAACCATGAAACCAAAGGTCATCTGCGCCTCTGCCAGAGGTCATGTACGCCTCTCAATCTACCGCCTAGGCCACTAGAAGTAGCGCCTTTGCTAGGGCACCCATGTGCCTCCTATGCCTCTGCCTGGGCCGCTAGTGCCTTCACCAAGGCCAAAATGCAACTCCTGCGGCACTGCTTTGGGCCTTAGCACCATCTACGATCTTTTCTTTTATTGTGCAACTTCGATTATGGCATTACAACCACAGTTTGCTGCTCCAGAAACTGGAAGGGGGCTGAAACGGTGACCTAGGATATCTATATGCTTGATTAAAACAACAATATTCTCTTCTAGGTCATTTCTTCTTGACTACAAGACATCTCTTCCCATTTAGACCAAATCCCTGTACTCTACTTCTTTGTGGTGGTACATGGCACATCTTTCAAACTCAACGACGGAAAACTATGCGCTTGTTTTTTGTCTCATTCATTCAAGGTGTTCATCGATGATCAGCGCAAGAATTATATCCTGACTAAAGATTCGCTCAAGAAGACAAACAAGGATTATGACACATGGTATGTGGACAACTGGCAAGTCAAGGTCATTAATTAGATGACCAATAACATCGAGTCAAACATTTCTATGAATCTCCTCCAAGGCCTTAAATGTCGGATTTTGATTTCGTTTCGGCAGGCCTGGGAAGAGAAATTCGGTGGAATTTCGATTGAATTGCGGTGGAATTTCGATCAAATTTCGGTGAAATGGTCGGAAGTGGGGAAATTACTTGAAAATTTATTTTTAAAAAATAAAGATTTCTAATATTCTTTAACTCAATAAATGAGATAAAAAGATAGTTTTTGTTAATAATAAGATATCAATATGATATGTTACATTAAATTTCCATTCAATCGTCCCAACAATAAAAAGTAGTATGATGCTCAGAACCAGAACGAGATTTGGAATCGTTTGATTCACACTCCATGCTTTGGGAAATATAATTAGAAGCCATTGGATTATCCTCTTGAACATGAAGAGGATGGTGACACGTGAGCACCTCTTCAATAAGAATGAGGTGATATATATATGATAATAGCTAATTAAAACATACATATCAAAATAAAGAAAAATAAATAAACTAAAAATCTTCAGTTAAAACTTTAATTTAAGTCGTAAATCTTGTGTCTAACCGATTTGATTTGGATTTAGATTTAAAATATAGAAATTACCTAAGGAAACTTCTTTAAACAATGTAAATCACTCTAACAACTTAACACATTAGCGAATAAATATGTGAAAATTCTTTAATATATGCAAATTTCGATGAAAGTGAAGGGTAAATACCCTTATTTTTGTTGTTTCATCGAAATGATATGTAATTTCAATGAAATTTTGTTGAAATCATGGAAAAAGAAATAAGGGAGCATTTCGATTTCGGTGACCTAAAAGTGAAAATTTCAGAGAATTTCGTTGAAATTTGAGGCCATGATCTTCTCTACGAAAAATCTAAAAAGGAGATGTGGGAGAAGCTAGAACAAACTTACTCGCAAAAGACAACCAAGTCTCACCTCACAGACATTTTACGTGGATCTGGTCTGCAACTTAGGGTGATTCTAGTCTCGTCGAGTATTACAAGCATCTACCCAATCTATTTGAGGAATTTCTAATTTTTCAGCTAGCTTGTTGCTGTAAACATGTAGAAGATCGATCTGAGTGGTAGGTTTATCACTTCTTTTCTGGACTACACCCACAATACCAAGCTGTGAAGGGGCAGTTTCTGATGGTTGATACCTTGGTCGTTTTTAGGAACTAAAGACATCTGCTGTACATACTTCAACTCTACCCTTTGCAGAGAATTTTGTTAACTATGCATCGTCTGGGAACAGAGAAGAACATGGTTTCCGTGGAGTCCGAAGTCGTGACTTTGGTTGTGGTTGTGGACACAACTCAAGACATGGACGAGATTTTGGCCATGGTCGTGGATGTGAGTTTACTTCTCAATATCTAACGTGCATTCATCGTACGCGTTGGAACCACCTGTCAGAGCGATGCTGGGCAAAAAATGGTATACCATGCAATGCCAACAATGCCGATGAGGCAACCTCGTATGAGACATCTTATGATACTACAGAGGACTTGCCTGATAAGCATTCTGGTGGAATACCAGCACCATTTAGTGCCTCAGAATACTCCCGCCTAAGGTAGCTTCTATCGAACTCCAACCTCTCCACCAGTGAAAGTACTACCACTGTTACTACTGTTAGTTTGGTTATAACTTTAGCTACAGTAGCCAACTCTGTCTCTACTTTTATCCCTACATGGATTACTGACTTCGGACAATCTACGTATTTGACAGGAGAAGATAATCTACTTACCTTCTCTCAATGGACACAAATATTTTGTTGTTTTTGTTGATGATTATAATCGATTCTCTTGGGTCTATATGATAGAAGAGTGCTCGAAGATCAATGAAATTGTCAAGAATTTCTTTCAGCACATCAAAACATTCCTCTTCTTGTGTTCAAAATTTTCATACTAATAATGCTTTGGAATTCACCCAACATGAGTTGACGACTTTCTTTACTTCCTAGGGATCACTAAGCTTCCTGTTCATATACCTCCCAGCAAAATGGAGTAGCAGAAAGGAAACTTAAACATCTTCTTGTCATTACCCGATCCCTTCCCACTTAGATGAAGGTTCTGAAGACCTATTGGGGTCATGCCATTCGTACAACCGTCCATCTTATCAACAAGGTCCCATCTTCGATCCTAAAAGGGTCACTCCTTTTGCGTTACTCTACCCTAATGAGTTGCCCTTCCCATTACCTCTTAGAATTTTTGGGTGTATTGTGTTTGTCCACAATTTTCATGCAGTTGATAAGTTGTCTCCTAGTGCGGTCAAGTGTATTTTTCTTGGCTATTCACATACCCAAAAGAACTACAAGTGCTATGATCCTACCAGGCACCAATACTATATTTCTGCGAATATTACTTTTTTTGGACAAACTAGCTTTTTTACCCAATCTGTTACATATATTCCCTTGGATTTACCTCCACCATTGATTGTTTATAAGCGCGAGCATGCATCTGTGTCTGCTCCTGTGCCGTTGCCTATTCCTCTTCTGCAGAATGAGATTCCATCTTCAAGTGCTCCCATTATTGCTGCTCTGGATGTGCCTTAAGAACTTCGTATAGCTCTCCACGTGACAAAAAGGCAATGTATGTTCCACTCTATGCCTCATTTCATTTCTATTAATGGTTTGTCATGCTATGATAAGAGATATGCGGATGCTCTTATGAACATTCTTGTTCACATAGATCATCATAGTACTTTACATGATCATGGATGGCGACAAGCAATGAATGAGAAAATGGATACGCTTACATCCGGGGGAACGTGGGACCTTGTACTGTGTCCCATGAGAATTTGACATGTGGCTTATAGATGAGTCTTCATGATCAAACAACTGCCTGATGGGTCCATTGACAGATTGAAAGTATGACTGGTTGCCAAAGGATTTGCACATACTTATGGACTTGACTACTTTGAGACTTTCTCCCCAATGACGAGGATGAGCTCTATTCGTACTATCCTTTCAGTGGCTACCAATAAGGGATGACCTGTATTTCACCTCAACGTGAAGAATGCTTTCCTCTGTAGAGATCTTAAGGAGGAAGTTTACATGATGCAGCCTCCGGGTTATGAAGTTGAGGGGAAGTATGTGTGCCGACTTTGCAAGGTTACATGTGGCCTATAACATAGTCCTCAAGCATTGTTTGATTGACTTACGATCGAGATCAACACTCTTGACTTCTAGATGACAACATCTGATTACTCTATTTTTTAGACGACGGTCCACTAGCATTGTCATACTTGCATTTTACGTTGATGATATGGTTCTAATGTGATGAAAAATAAGGCATTTTAGAGACCAAATCTTTCCTTCGAAAGGTCTTCATTACGAAGGACCTTGGCCAACTCCGCTACTTTCTCGGCATATGAGTGATACGTACTATAGAAGGACTTCATCTCTCACAAAGGAAGTGTTGCTTGGACATCCTAACTGAGGCTGGACTACTTGGATGCAAGCCATCTGGCATCCCGCAGACCTGAGAAAGCATGCTACTTCAGTTGATTCTGGATTTGAGGACACTACATGATGTAGAAGCCTCGTTAGAAAACTACTTTGTCTCACTGTCACTAGACCGGATATATCTTATGTTGTGAGCAGAGCCATCCAACACATGGAAAAATCACTTTACAGTCATTAGCAAGATATTCTTTTGATCCTTCACTACTTGAAGGAATCTCCAGGGTAAGGCCTCTTCTATGGAGTTAATGGACATACTGATGTTTCTATGCTAATGCGGACTATGCTAGTTCACCTGAAGATTGTCGATCCACTATAATATATTTTATGATGGTTGGTGGAAATCTTGTCACTTCACAGAGCAAGAAGTAGACCGTAGTCTCCAGATCAAGGGCTGAGGCAGAGTACATGGCGATGGCTCAGGCCACCTATGAGATTACTTGCCTAGTTTCTTTTGTACTGGAGCTTGGTATTATTGTTAACACTATTCCTTTGTACCGTGATAACAAGTCCGCTACATACATTGCCACTAATCCCGTTTTCTTCGTGAACGGACAAAGCATATTGAGATTGACTGTCATTTTGTTCGCGATGATGTACGAGTAGGGAAGATCACTACTCCACACATCTCCACTGATTTTATGCTTGCAGACATATTCGCGAAGGCGCTACCAAAGAAACGTCTTTCGTGGATAATCTCCAAGATGGTCATAATCGATAGATATGCTCTAACTTGAGGGGGAGTGTTAGAGTTAGCTTTATTTCATTCTATTGAGTTGTAACCCGTCGAGGCCCTTTCATGTAAGTTCCCTTCTATGAGTGCTCTAAGTTTTGGCTTATATATGAACCCCTAGATCTAATGAATAAAGTATCTCATTGCGTTCTCTCATTTTTCTCCACACCCTTTTCGCCAATGTTGCCTAAAGAAAGTACCAGTCGACAAAGTCATATGCCTTCAAGAACTCAATCTTCCATATTACACCAGTACATTCCGATCTTCCAGTCACCAATAATATCTGCCTTTATGACTATTAGTAATATATTATTATGGTTCTTCGTGTGCATTGTAAATCCCTCCAGGGATATTTGTGTATTTTCCCAGTATTGAGCTTTCTAGTCCTTCCCCCTTGACCTCATAAAATAAACAAGGTTTTTCATTCTCTCATCATCTTTCTACATGGAATTAGAGCTGTGTCCTAGACCGGAGTCTAACCTAAATCCCGCCGCCAACACAAGCCCCAAACACAACAACTCGGCAAACCTCGTGCTACCTAAGGCTCCTTTAAGCCTAGGTGATGAAAATCGAATTTGTCGGAGGGAGGAAATAGATTTTAATGGTGGAAATACTTGGTGGAGTAAAAAATGAGGGTGGGAGAAGAGAAAAACTCATCGGTTGCAAGGGATTTGGAGGAAGAAGCGTGTAGATTGTGTCGAGAGAGAAGAGAATTCGAGAGATGAGATAATTCTCAAAATAAATAACTCTTGACTTGACTTAAACAAAGGACCGTTATCCCCTTTATATAAGAGGGGTGAGATTACAAAAATAGAAATAAAAAATCAAATTCAAATCTAACTTATTCTAAATAACTCTAACCGACTAACTACCTAATATAACCAGCTAATCAATTAAATCGATATCACATGCAATCTCTTTATTTAAAATAAAATTGCATCGAACTAAACAAAATTACTTGACCCTAATTTAATTTAATGAAAAATAAAGCCCTATTTGTTTATTGCATGTTGCATCAGTTCTCCTCCGCTTGAAAAATTCGTGTCCCGACGAATTGCTTGATCTTCTGGCTTGAAACTTGACGATTTTAATTAAGCGTTCTCGATCATACTATGGAAGAACTGATGCGGAGCGTACGTCGCAATCCAGGTGTACTTGGTGCGGTGGTTCGAGTCGTTAATTTCTTGTTGGAAGAGCATATGTGGTGCAAATGGCGATGCCCACATGGATTTTGCCCCCCTCGATGCGGTGCTCGAAAAATTGATGGGACATCTTCATATCGAGTATCACAGCCTTTGGAGATCCCATAGCAAATGAATGGTGCACATTTAGGAGGGGAGGAGATGTGTGCAATGAACTAGACCATAAAGTCTTTAAATAGGTGAAACCCACATTCCTAATCCTAATTGAATAAGGTGGCAGCCCCAATTTCTTTATTTCAGCACTTCTTTTTAAATATTCCCGCATCTGGGGGCGGAGTGCAATTTTCGTACCACTGCACAAGAAATCTTCTCCTTGTGTTTATTCTTTATTTTTACCTTTTTGTAAAATGTTTTTTGGTAAGGGGCTTGAGCATAATATGCCCAGTAGATATTTTGCTTATTCTTGGAGAGCAAGTAACCTCTCATCCCCTTCGGCTAGGGTTTCATATGCTCAACGGCGACGAGAGTTTGAGATTGGGAGGCATACAACATGTGGCTGCTGGTGGCAGTGTGAGGTTTTGGAATGAGAAGAGTATGGTGCATGGTTTCTGGCAGCGATGGGGATCACCTAGAATCTAGTAGCGATACCATCGATTGCGGGGGTTGGCGGCGTGGTTCCATCGACAGGAGGCTGGGTTTGTACCTTACGGGAATGCCATTTCTTGAGGGGGAAACATGGTGGCGATTGGGCTAGATTTGTTGGCGAGGGTGGCGCGATCGTAGGTTTGTGGGTGAGGGTTGTAAAGGAGTCGCTGTATCGATGGTGCACGAATGTGAAGGGTGATTGCTGGGGTGACGGAGGAGGTTGGTAGCGGGGCCAGGGAGTTCGTCGGAGGTGCGTGGGTGACAAGAGGGGTTGGAGGAGTTGGTGGGGGTGCTTCGGGAGCACAGGGGGGTAACTGTAGAGGCGAGGAAGGAGGTGGGATTCAGTGAGGTTAAAGCTTCCAGAACTTCCTGGACAACTGCTGTAGGGATGGTTTTGGGGATGGGATGGGACTGTCGTGGGCCTGAGGGGTTCACCAATGGTGGGGTGTTGGCCATGGGGACCCATAAGAGGGCTGCGGGTGTGGATGGAGTCGATTCCACCGACATAAATCTCAGTTGGAAGCTTGCTGGACAATAGCTTCTTCTACTTGTACCATAAAAATATTTACATTGAACCATAAATCTATCCACTGTTGTACGTTGATGCTTTACAGGAGATGATGATTGCACCTTTCTTGTTGTGAATGCGAGGAAGGATCGTTAGATCGTGGGGACGATCTGTAGGCCATGCTCTGATACCAATTATTGCAAATCGAATTTGTCGAAGGGAGGAAATGAATTTTAATGGTGGAAATGTTTGGTGAAGAAAAATATAGAGGGTGAGAGAAGAGAAAAACTAATCGGTTGCAAGAGATTTACAGGAAGAAGCGTGGAGATCGCGTCGAGAGAGAAGAGAAAGAGAGATGAAATAATTCTCAAAATAAATAACTCTTGACTTGATTTAAACAAAGGACCACTATCCCATTTATATAAGAGGGATGAGATTTCAAAAACATAAACAAAAATTAAATTCAATCCTAACTTATCGTAATTGACTCTAGTCGACTAACTACCTAATATAATCGACTAATTAATTAAATCGAGATCACATGTGATCTCTTATTTAAAATAAAATTGCATCGTATTAAACATAATTACTTGACCCCAACTTAATTTAATGAAAAATAAAGCCTTGTTTTTTATTTCACGCTACTTCACTTGGGCTTCTCTAGACTTTTTTTGTGCTGTCGCTAGAGGCTTTCTAACTTCCAGCGCCGAAGGGACCCTGCGTCACCGCAGGAGCTCCTCTAAGGGCCTTGTACCACTTCTTGGTGGTTCCCAGGAACTCCTGCATCACTGCTGGAGGTCTTCTAGGTTCCTGACCTACTGTTGAAGGTCTTCTGGGGCCTTTTGCAATGCCGCCTGGAGGTCTTCTAGGTCCTTATACTGTCGCCTGAAGGTCTTTTGGGCCCTCTTACAATAGTTATTTGATGCAAACTCGATGCAACCTACATGGGGTTGTGAGAACTAGTGTGATTTAAATGCCAAAATTACTGACGCAAGTAAAAGGACTTGACATTTAAATTTTGGGGGCGAAATGCAATGAGTTAAAATTTCGACGATGAAATGAGGCCTAAAAATCAGCAAACATCCTTTAGCAAATAATTGAATTCCAGCATGGATTTTCACCACAACTTAGGGCAACACGAATAGTTAAAGATTACTGGAAATAAATAGGGTCACAGAATCTCAATAGTTCACCAAACCAACAACAATATATCAATCCACGACACTACTATTATGCGGGAGAATAATTGATAGAGGTGGCGCTCATACCACAACTGGCGAGGGGGAGTCCGCAAGGTTCAGACCTGGTCGGTGGAGGGAAGGGTTGTTAGAGGTGTCCGGCAGCACGTAAGGGCCTGCGTCCAGGGAGAAAAACACAGGTGGCGTGTTGTCCACGACGGGCTGGGGCGTTGGCGGGGTGGCCGCGGCGGCTAGTGTTTGCAGGGGAGGGGAGAAAGGGGGTCGGGAAAGAGGTAGGAGGAGTGCGGCGGCGAGGGGGGGTGTATGCGGGGAGGGCGGTGACGAGGGGAGGCGGAGGCGCTGGGATTCGCACGCGAGGAGGGTACGGGCCTGTGATGGCCAAAGGTGAGGCGAGGTAGCGGGGAAGGGAAGGCGGGGGGGGGGGGGGTGGCGCGCGGGAGGGGTGCGATCCGCGCAGGGAGAGATGGTGAGGGAGGGAGGCAGAAGTGGGGGCTCGAAGTGGGAGGTGGCGGCGGGAGAGAATTAGGGTTCGGGAGGAGAAATGAAACTCGAGGGGGGAGAGCGAGAGAGGTTGCGGGAAACGAGAGTGGAGAGAGAGAGGCGGGGAATAAGTGAGGGAAAAATAACTTCATTCAAAACTTAATTCCAACCTTAGCTATTGGGGTGCCTTTGTAGAGGCCAAATCCCCCCCAAATAGCAACAGCCTTTCTAAAAATAGAAAAAGAAAGCAAACAGAAAAGAAAAGATGATAAGGCCTTGTATAATGAGCCTTTTACATAATTAAATAAAAATAAATAAAAAAGTGTCGACTAAAAGGTGGTATCATGCTGCATCAACTCCCCCCTGCTGAGAAGAATCTCGCTCCGTCGAGATAGCATCGTGATAGTTCTGAAGTATATCGGGGTGGAGTTGTTGGAGTTCATCCTCGTCAATCCAGGTGCAATCTGTAAGAGGTCGTCCCTTCCATTTGACTAGATAGCGACGGAAGAGACCACGTCTAGTCGTCATATCTCGGATGTCGACGATATGTTCAATCTGATCAACATCAGTCGCGGCAGGTGGTTGACGCATATCATCAGCGGAAGCTACTGGCGTGGTGGCATCTGTCTGTTTATCTCCGTGATAGAGGAAGAGATCTGATACATTAAATATTGGCGATGTCTGGACGTCTGGCGGTAGATCAAGTAAGTAAGCATTGGGCCCAATCTTTTTGAGGATTCGGAATGGACCAATCTTTCGGACACTCAATTTTTGGTGGACTCTCAAAGGAAACCTCTCTCTTTTTAGGTGCACCATCACTAATTCTCCAACTCTGAACTCGCTCTCTCTACGATGGAGGTTGGCTTGGGCTTGGTATTTCTGGGTCATGGTTTGGAGTTTGGCTCGGATTTCAGTATGGATATGGGTTAGGTGTTCGACCAGGTCCTCAGCAGCTACACTACTTCTCCCTTGCATGGTTGTGGGTGTTAGGTCTAGAAATTGGGTAAGTGAAACACCGTACACACTCTCAAATGGCGATTTTTCGGTGGACCTATTAGTGGAACTGTTATACGCGAATTCGGCTTGGAAAAGAATTAGATCCCATTTGGACGGAGAGTCCCCTGCAAGACATCGCAATAAATTTCCTAATGATCTGTTAACTACTTCGGTTTGTCCATCTGTTTGTGGATGATAAGCAGTGCTGTATTGCAAACGAGTACCAAGGTGAGACCAAAGCGTGCGCCAAAAATGGCTCAAAAACCTGGTATCGTGATCCGAAGTGAAAGAACGAGGAACACCATGCAATCGAACAACATCACGAAAAAACAAATCAGCGACATGAGATGCGTCTGAGGTTTTTTTACATGCAATGAAATGTGCCATTTTAGAAAATCTGTCCACAACCACAAAAATAGAGTCAACTTTCCGTACCGTGAGGGGTAAGCCTAGCACAAAATCCATAGTGATGTCTTCCTAGGGTCGTAGAGGAATCGGTAGAGGTGTATACAACCCAGTGTTCTGCCTATGACCTTTGAATCTCTGACATGTTTGGCATTTTTGTACAAACTTTGTAACATCCTTTCGCAATTGCGGCCAATAAAAGCGCTCTTGGAGAAGAGTCGAGGTCTTGTCCCTTCCAAAGTGTCCAGCTAAACCACCGTTATGCAGTTCGGAAATTAAGTTCTCGCGAAGGGAGGTGGCAGGGATGCACAGTCGGTGGGCTTTGAACAGGAATCCCTCATGAAGGACATAAGTTGCTGTCGGATCCTGCCCAGTATCAACACATTCTGCATAAGCTTGTCCGAAGTCAGGATGATTGGGGTAGAGATCCTTGAGTGTGTCAAATCCTATTGTGCTGACGGTCATGGTGGTCAGGGCATGTGCTCGTCGGCTTAACGCGTCAGCCACGCGATTCAGGGTTCCCGCCTTGTGCTTGAGATGGAACGTGTATTCTTGGAGGAAACTAACCCATTTGACATGGCGCTTGTTAAGGGTCTTTTGAGAGTTCAGATATCGTAAAGCTTCATGATCAGAATTAAGGACAAATTCACGCTGGATTAGATAGTGCCTCCAATGCTCGAGAGCTTGTACCACAACATAGAATTCGACATCATATGTAGAGTACCGTGATCGAGCTTCGTTCAACTTTTCACTGTAGAATGCTACAGGTCGTCCTTCTTGACTCAGGACGGCACCAATCCCGACATGTGAGGCGTCGCAATCGACTACGAAAACCTTGGTGAAGTCAGGAAGTGCCAAGACAGGGGCATGGGTCAATTGATGTTTTAGCTTTTGAAAGCTGGTTTCTGCTTCAAGAGACCAAGCGGGTGCGCCTTTCGCGTGCAATCTACCAACAGAGCCGCATAAGTGCTGAAGTTCCGGATGAAGCGCCGGTAGAAAGAAGCCAATCCCAGAAAGCTGCGAATCTCCGTGAGGGTTTTGGGCACGGGCCAACTCTGAATGGCCTGAATCTTGGAGGGGTCAACTTTAAGTCCATCGACAGTGACAATGTATCCCAGGAAGAGGAATGTGTCAGACATGAAGGAGCATTTCTTAAGGTGGACATACAATTGTTGGGCTCTCAAAGTTTCCAAGACTTGTTTTAAGTGGGATAAGTGATCGTCTTTGGTCAAGCTGTAGATCAATATGTCATCAAAGTACACAACCACAAACTTACCGTGAAGGGCCGCAAGACATGATTCATGGTTCGCATAAATGTGCTGGGTGCATTAGACAGGCCGAAGGGCATTATTGTCCATTCATAAAGGCCCTCTTTGGTCTTAAACGCAGTTTTCCACTCGTCCTCAAGTCGGAGGCGAATCTGATGGTACCCACTGCGAAGGTCCATTTTGGAAAATAATTTGGCACCCGATAGCATATCGAGCATGTCATCAAGGCGTGGAATCGGAAAACGATACTTGATCGTGATCTTATTGATAGCACGACTGTCCACGTACATCCTCCATGTGCCATCTTTTTTTGGAGTAAGCAGAGCAGGGACCGCCACGAGACTCATACTCTCTCGAACATACCCACGACGTAGAAGATCAGTAACCTGCCTGTTCATTTCTTCGTGCTCACTTGGGCTCATCCGATAATGTGGTAAGTGGGGTAGGCTGGCTCCAGGGACTAGGTCAATGTGATGTTGAATGTCTCGTAATGGGGGTAGTCTTTGAGGCAACTCTTCAGGCATAATGTCAGCAAACTCTTGGATGAGGGGCTTTACTTCAGGCGGGACTTCGTGTGTAGTTGTCTCCTGTTTGCTCACTTCACGTTCCATTAATGCATAAATAGGGGATCTCTCCTGAACTTCACGTTGGAATGTCTGGGCTTCCATTAACAATACCGGGCCCGTAGTTGAAGGCTTTGTTGGTGGAGTACTTTTACCAAATTGTGCAGTCGCGGATCGAAGGGTAGCCACCTGGCGAGGGCTAAGGGCTTCGCGTTGTGGTTTAAGGGTCACACGCACCTTGTCTATGAGAAATGAGTAAGTGTTCATTTTTCCTTTGTGCTCAGTGTCTCGATCGAACTGCCAAGGTCTCCCAAGTAGTACATGACAGACATCCATAGGGGCTACATGGCACCACACATCGTCTTTATATGAAGGCCCAATCGAGAAGCTAACGAGGCTCTGACGGTGGATCGGAAGTTGAGTTCCACCTCGAAACCAGGCCACACTGTAAGGTTTCTCGAGTGGTTGAGTTGGTAAACCCAACTTATCGACCATTTCTTGAGAAACGAAGTTCTCAACGCTTCCTCCATCAATGATCAGCGAACAACGACGCCCTCCTGAGGTGCAGGTGGTTCGGAATATACTGCGTCGCAACCAACTATCAACGTCGTTAACAGCGGGTGTGAGCAAGATGTTTGTGGGGGCGCTGTCAGGGGCGATAAAGTTCTCATGTTCAATTACCAAGAAAGGTCCGGATTCATCTCCATCCACTCCCAGAAGCTCATAGTTATCATCTCCCATGGTGTAAGCAGTCAAAGTGGTCGGTTCCTCTTCAGGTGATTCCTGCTGTTAAGGGTCAGGGTCTTCGATGGTGCATAAATGGGCGGGTTTAGCCTTAGGGTTTGGGCACTCTGGTGCTCGATGTCCCTTTTGATAACATCGGAAACAAGTTTCAGGTCCTACAACAGGTCGACTTCCCAAGATGCCTGGTCCGGGGTTTCCAGCAGATGGTCGGGCGACGGCAGGAGTTGATGGTTTGGTTTGGGGTTTACCCGTAACGATCGCTGGGGAACCTATCGGTTTGGAGGTCGTCATCGGGGTACTGGTGCGAGAGACGGAGTTCACAGAAAAAGACATCTTCCTTGTCTGGGCCTTAGCAAGCTTGATCTCAGCCCGTTCAGCCTGCTTGTAGGCTTCGTCGACGTCTCGACAGTTGTGGAGGTAGAGTTCATCCTGGATAACTTGGCGGAGTCCTTGCATGTAGCGGGTGACTTCCTGGATATGAGTCTCCTGCAATCGGTTGCGATGAACGAGGGATTCGAACCCTTCGGTGTATTCCTTCACGCTTATGGTGCCTTGTTTCCATGATTGCAGTCGTGCGTATAGATCTCGTTTGTAATCTTCCGGCACGAATCTGGTTTTCACTTTAGCCTTCATCTTGTTCCAACTGTGGATCTTACCTTTCCTTTTCGTTTGCGTTCAGATTGCAAATAGTCCCACCATAGCAGAGCATGTCCCTTTAATTTGATTGTGACGAATTGAACTTTTCGTTCGCTAGGCATAACTTCCGCACAAAGAAGTGTTCGATGGTTTGGAGCCAATCCAAAAAGACATCAAGGTCTCGCCCTCCGTCAAATTCCGGGACATCAAGGCGGATGCCTCGATCCCATCCATCATCGGGCCTTAGGCCATGCCGTGACGTAAATTGAGGGCCACTAGAGGGTTGGGTCGTATATCCTAGGATGTATAGCTCTTTGGTCTTGGAAATGAAAGGGGTGTCATCTCTTAATCCTTCATCCTCGCTCTCCTGTGAAAGATAGTCGCTAACGTGTCCGTCGGAGGTGGAAGAACTAGAGTCTCGGGATGTGTTACTCCGGGAATGTCGCTTCCGACTAGTACGACGACCCCTATTGGGTGTCTCGTCATTATGATCTTTTCCTAAAATGCGACTATTTAAGGTGGCAATTTGTCCGTGAGCGACGGTAACTCGTCCATCCACTTCAGCAATTTTTCCGCTCAGTTGTTCGTATACGTGCGCCAGTTGGGTAGACAGGTCTTCTAATGATAGCTCAGTGCGTGGGGTATAGCCGGTTTTAGAGGCAGTCGGTTTTTCGGCCACTGGGAATCCTAGGCTTTCTGCTCTCTCTCTCTCTCTCTCTTTTTCTTTTTTTTTCTTTTTAATGCAAGAAAACAAGCAAAATGCAGGTGAGATGCAGGATCGCTAGGCTCTGATACCAAATTGATGCAAACTCGATGCAACCTACGTGGGGTTGTGAGAACTAGTGTGATTTAAATGCGAAAATTACCGACGCAAGCAAAAGGACTTGTAATGCAAACTTCGGGGGCGAAATGCAACGAGTTAAAATTTCGACGATGAAATGAGGCCTAAAATTCAGCAAACATCCTTTAGCAAATAATTGAATTCCAGCATGGATTTTCACAACTTGGGGCAACATGAATAGTTAAAGATTACTGGAAATAAATAGCGATGCTGCGGTCACAGAATCACAATAGTTCACCAAACAAACAACAATATATCAATCCACGACACTACTATTATGCGGGAGAATAATTGATAGAGGTGGCGCTCATACCACAACCGGCGAGGGGGAGTCCACAAGCTTCAGACCTGGTCGGTGGAGGGAAGGGTTGTTAGAGGCGTCCGGCAGCACGTAAGGGCCTGCGTCCGGGGAGAAACACAGGTGGCGTGTTGTTCAGCGACAGGTTGGGCGTTGACGGCGGTGGCGGCGGTGGCCGAGGCAACTGGAGGTTGCAGGGGAGGCGAAAAAGGAGTCGGGGAAGAGGTCCATGGCGGGCTGGGGCAGTGGCGGCGGTGGCGGGGTGGCCGCGGCGACTGGTGTTTGCAGGGGAGGGGAGAAAGGGGGTCGGGAAAGAGGTAGGAGGAGTGCGACGTTGAGGGGGGGTGTATGCGGGGAGGGCGGTGACGAGGGGAGGCGGAAGCGCTGGGATTCGCACTCGGGGAGGGTGCGAGCCTGTGATGGCCGAAGGTGAGGCGAGGTAGCGGGGAAGGGGAGGCGGGGGTGCGTGAGTTGGCGCGCGGGAGGGGTGCGATCCGCGCAGGGAGAGACGGTGAGGGAGGGAGGCAGAGGCGGGGGCTCGAAGTGGGAGGTGGCGGCGGGAGAGAATTAGGGTTCGGGAGGAGAAATGAAACTCGAGGGGGAGAGGGAGAGAGGTTGCGGGAAACGAGAGGGGGGAGAGAGAGAGAGGTGGGGAATAAGTGAGGGAAAAATAACTTCATTCAAAACTTAATTCCATCCTTAGCTATTGGGGTGCCTTTATAGAGGCCAAATCCCCCCAAATAGCAACAACCTTTCTAAAAATAGAAAAAGAAAGCAAGCAGAAAAGAAAAGATGATAATGCCTTGTATAATGAGCCTTTTACATAATTAAATAAAAATAAATAAAAAAGTGTCGACTAAAAGGTGGTATCATGCTGCATCACTATTTTGCCTGAAGCTGCTGTCGTGGGGACATTAAGGTTTGCACAAGGCCTTCTACGACCCATATTAGGCCCCATAGTGTATCTCAAGGCCCTCTAAAGCCCCAAGGCCCTCCTGCAGAACCTCTTAAGCTACTGCTGCAGCATTATATAACATTCGACGACAGTCAAATCTCTCGATAATGATCTATGATGCCACCTTGATGCTTGACTAAGACATAATTCTTGTTAGGTCACTTCATCTTGACATATGCAATCACCATGACATCTACAGAATCCAAGTCATTGTAGCGACTTCTTCTATGATGGTACACAATACTTCTATCAAGTTGAAGGGTACCGAGAACTATGTACTCTGGTCTTGATCATTCAAGGTGTTTATTGGTGGTCAGCTCTAGAATTATGTTCTTACTAAAGATCCACCCAAGGAGACGGATAAAGACTGATACATGGTATGCGGACAATTGCCAGGTCATTACATGGATAACCAACATTGTTGATCCAAATATAGCATCGAATCTTCTCTACGAGGAAACAACAAAGGCAATGTAGGAGAGTGTTGAGCATAGATACTCCCAGAAGACTACCAAGTCCAGGCTCTGTGACATATACACATGGATTCGGTCTGCTAATCATGGCGACTCTATGTTCGAGGAGCTTCTCATCTTTCAACCTGTTTGTTGCGACAAGCAGATAGGAGAACGTGCTGAATAACAAGTGTATCATTTTCTGTTTAGATTGCATCCACAATACAAACATGTAAAGGAATAATTTCTGACTGTTGATACGCTACCCACACTTGAGACCATCTTCGGTTGCATGAACTTGATTCCACAACTGAGCGTCCTAATGCAACTCCGGCTGCGGAGACCACAACACACTATGCTCATGGACGACCCAACTGCCAGGGAGGACATGGCCGTAATTTTGGTTGTGGTCGTGATCGTGATCGTGAAACTGGGCGTGGACGTGATTATGGTCGCGGATGTGGATGTGATCCTACTATTGCTCGCTATTCAGCATCCACACATTGTGGATGCTGGAATCATCCGTCTGAACATTGCTTGCCAAAGTTTGGCATGCCTCCTAATGCCAACAATGCATATGAGACTTCATATGAGGGCACATATGATACTACGGAGTCCTCACATGATCAGCCTTCTGGTGATAGTCGGACACCATTTACATCATCTGAATATGCCCGTCTACGTCGACTACTGCAGACATCCTAAGCAAGCGACAATCATGCTTATGCTCTTACTGCTAGTTTGGCCACTACTTCAGGTACAATTGCCAACTCTGCTTCTGCATCTAGCCATGCATGGACGATTGATTCTGGTGCCTCAACTCATCTGATGGGAGAAGGTAGTCTTCTCACCTCTTCACAACCATCTTCCTCTGTGAAGACTATTCATGTTGCAAATGGAGAACATTCACCTGTTATTGCTGGGCAATGTGGAGTTTTCTCTAAACTCCGACTTATTGGAGTTCACTGCGCTCCTGCTTTTCCACTTAATCTTTTATCTGTTCAAAAGTTGTGCATGGAGCTTAACTATCGAGTTATTTTTGATGGGTTTTGTTGTTATGTTTAGGGCATTCAGACTAGACCGATTTTGGTGAGGGACTTGAGAAGAACAATCTCTATTATCTTGATATTCCCTCTGACTCTAGTTTTGTCGGTGTTACGTCAATCTCCGAAGATCCTCTTATCTGGCACATTCGCCTCAGTCATCGTCCGCAAAAGCCATCTCTTTAATGTTCCCCGAACTTTCTACACTAAAGCCCTTTGAGTGTGAGGCGTGCCAGTTGAAGAAACATCATTGTGCGTCTTTCCCTGCTTGAACTGAGCCACGTTGCAAAGTTACTTTCTCTTTAGTCAGTTGTGATATATGGGGACTTTGTCCGGTCCGTACTCTGAGTAGGTACAAGTATTTTATCATTTTTGTTGATGACTACATTAGGTCATCAAGGGTCTATCTGTTAAAAGAGCATTCAGAGATTAATAATATTGTCAAGAATTCTTACATTATGTCAATAATGTTTTCTCCTCTGATGTTCCTTCTGACAATGCTTTGGAATTCACTCAACATGATCTAACAAACTTCTTTGCATCCTAGGGTACCATTCATCAAACCTCATGTCCTTATACTTCCCAGCAAATCAGGGTTGAAGAGAGAAAATTCAGACATCTACTAAATATTGCTCGCTCCCTCCTCACCCATATGAAAGTTCCTAAAGCATATTGGGGGGATGCAGTTCTTACCCCTGTCCATCTTATCAACAGAGTACCCTCCACTTCGCTACATGGCTCCATTCCATTCTCTTTGCTATACCCAACTGAGGCGCCCTTTCTTCTACCCCTAAAAATCTTTGGGTGTGTAGACTTTGTCCATACCTTTCACACTGCATGCAAACTATCTCCTTGTGCAATCAAATGTATTTACTTAGGTTATTCTTGCACACAAAAAGTCTACATGTGCTATGATCCTACTGGACATCGTTATTATCTCTCTCTCTAGATGTAGCCTTTTTTGAATGGACTAGCTTCTTCACTAAATCTATTACAAACATTCCTTTGGATCTCCTACCTCCACACATTGTCTATAAGCGCAAGCAAATGTCTCCACCACCAGATGTTCCTTTACCTGTGTCTTTGTTGCAGGATCATATGCCTTCTTCAAGTGTCCCTTTCACTATTGTATCAGATGATCCTCAGGAGCTTCCCATTGCTCTACGACGACAAAAGAGGCAATTTATTTTGCATCCCATGTCCCATTTTACTTCTACTACGAGTTTATCATCTACTGATAGAAGATATGCAAATGCTTTCATGACTATTTCTATTCCGAGAGACGACCATAGTGCTTTGTAGGATTCAGGACAACGACATGCCATGGAAGAAGAGATGGATGCTCTTACTGCTAGAGGGACATGGGATCTGGTGCAATGTCCAAGGGGACTAGACTTGTGGGATGTAAATGGATCTTCACAACCAAACAATCGTTAGACGGGTCCATTGACAGATTGAAAGCTTGTCTTGTGGCCAAAAGCTTTACACAGACATATGGGTGGATTACTTCAAGACATTTTCATCGATTGCACGAATGAGCTCTATAAGGATGATCCTTTCAGTGGCAGCTAACAAGGCTTGGTCTATTTTCCAGCTAGATGTGAAGAACGCTTCCTTTATGGAGATCTCGATGAGGAGGTATACATGCTGCAGCCTCCGGGTAACGAAGTTGAGGGAGAGTGTGTATGTCGACTTCTCAAGGCAATATATGGTCTGAAGCAGAGCCTAAGGGCATGGTTTGATAGACTTACTGCAAAAATCAGCACTCTTGGCTTCAAGAGAACCACCTCTGACTATTCTGTGTTTGTCAGAAGATGGACAACTTGTATTGTTATACTTGTTTATGTGGATGATATGGTCGTTACAGGTGATGATGATAATGGGGTACTAGAGACCAAGGCCTTTCTACATAAGGTGTTCGTCATCAAGTACCTTGGTCCACTACGATATTTCGTGGGCATAAAAGTACTATGCTCTACAGAGAGACTTCATCTCTCACAGAGGAAATACTGTCTGGATATCCTTACCGAAGTCGGATTACTTGGATACAAGACATATGGTATTCCTACATATCCATAGAAACACCCCACATCATCTAGTCATGTCTTCGAAGGTGTTACTCGTTACAGAAGCCTTATTGGCAAATTTCTTTATCTCACTATCACCAGACTAGATATCTCTTATGCTGTGAATAGAGCTAGCCAACACATGGAGCAATTATGTTACAGTCACTGGCAAGATGCCCTCCAGATTCTATGATACTTTAAGGAATCTTCAAGGTGTGGTCTCTTTTATGGGACAAATGACTACACCGCTGTTATTGTCTATGTTGATGTAAATCATGCAAGTTCACCAGAGGATTTTCGTTTCACCACATGATTTGCTGTGATAGTTGGAGGAAGCCTTGTTACCTGGAGAAACAAGAAACATACTATTATATCTAGATCCAATGCAGAAGCAGAGTACATGGCAATAATCCAAGCTACGTGTGAGATCACATGGCTATTGACATTTCTACAAGAACTCAGCGTTATTGTCACAACTCCTCTGCCACTATACCACGACAACAAATCTGCTACCTACATTGCCATAAATCCCGTATTTCATGAGCGAACCAAACATATAGAGATTGACCGCCATTTTGTTCGCGACGCCATTCGGATTGGAAAGATTACTACTCTCATCACCACCGATCTTCTTCTTGCAGATGTATTCATGAAGGCCTTATCTAAAAAGCGCATCTCGTGGATAGTTTTCAAGTTGGGCATGCCTGATAGATATGCTCCAACTTGAGGGGGAGTGTTAGTAATATATTATTACTGTTCTTCATATGCATTGTAATTCCCTCTAGGGATACTTATGTATTTTTCCTAGTATTGAGCTCTTTAGGAGATAGTTGATGCTATGGAAAGAAGGAAGATTGAGATGTTATGTCTATAAGAAATAAAATGAGTTGGAGAGAAAGCAAGGGAGATCGAGAAGACCTGCTTTAAACTTTGGTGTTCATGTAAAGATAAGGGCAAAAATGTTGCTGGATTCATAAGGATTTGAATTGAAGGATTGTGTGGTTGAGGTGCAAAGATATGAGAATGGGATTATATTGTTAAAAGTGGTGCTCGAAGAAGAAATTCTGAATATCATCTCAGTTTATGCACCACAAATTAGTTTAGATGATAGGATTAAACAAGCTTTTTAGGAGGATTTGGATAAAGATTATACAAGGAATCCCACAAAGAGAGATGATTTGCCTAGGTGGAGATCTTAATGGATATGTGGGAAAGGATGCTTCAGGGTATGCTAGTATTCATAGAGGACATGGCTTTGGGGATAGAAATGAAGAGGGAAGTCTTTTTGGATTTTGTAACAGCTTATGATCTTTTCATTACAAATACTCTCTTCAAGAAGAGGGAGGAGCATTTAATTACTTATAAGAGTGGCTCGATTATGACACAGATAGACTAGTTTGCTGTTAGAAGAAGAGATCATTGTGGTGCAAAGACTGCAAAGTAATCCTAGGAGAGAGCCTGACCACCCAACATCGCTTGTTATGTTAATCATGAATGTGTGAATAAATGTGCTAGTAACGAAAAGAGGGGTTTCCAAGATCACTCGAACTAGATGGTAGAATTTTCAATTGAAGCAATAAAGCTTCAGGGAAAAGGTTTTAGAAGACTTATCTTGGGATTGTAACGAAAGTGCTAATGAGATGTGGGAGGCATTAACATCTTGTATCCGAAAGGTAGCCAAAGAGATGCTAGGCGAGTCAGGAGGCTTGGTGGTGGAGTGGAGGGATGCAAGAGAAGCTCAAAATTAAAAGAACCTGTTTTAAAGCTATGTTTAAGGATAAAACAGATGAAATTGTCACAAACTACAAAATACCTAAGAAGGAAGCAAATAAAGCGGTAAGCGAAGCTAAGTCAAAAGCTTATGAAGTTTGTGAAGGTAAGGAGGATATATTCATGATGGCTAAAGCAAGAGAAAGAAAGACCAAAGATCTTGTTCAAGTGAGATGCATTAAGGATGGGGAAGGTCACGTTCTTGTTACTCGGAAGGATATAGAGACTAAATGGAAGCAATACTTCCATAAGCTTTCCATTGGGGAAGGAAATAGAGAGCACTTTGGGAAATCTAGTTAGCAGTGAAAGTTAATTGAATTGTGCAAGCTACAAACGAATACAGAGGAAGAAAGTAGAGGAGGCTTTGAAGGTTATGAGACATGGAAAGGTGTAGGACCTGATGACATTCCTGTAGAAGTTTGGAGAGTTTTAGGTGAGCATGGTTTGCCTTGGCTTACAAATTTATTCAATGTTATTTGGCGAAGCAAGAAAATACCTGAAGAATGGAGGAGAAGCACTTTGGTGCCTTTTTCTAAGAACAAAGGAAACATTTACAATTGTTCAAATTACAGATGTATCAAGCTGATGAGTCACACCATGAGAATTTGGGAGCGTGTGATCGAAAGAAGATTGAGGCAACTTTCCAAAGTAAAAGAAAACCAATTCGGATTCATGCTAGGTTGCTCAACTATTGAAGCCATCCACTCGCTGAGGAGAACAATGGAGATTTACTGACCTAAAAGGAAGAACCTCCATATGATTTTTATTGATTTAGAGAAGGCTTATGATTCTGTCTCATGGGAGATATTGTGGAGAGTTTTGGAGAAGAGACAAGTACTTATCTTATACATTAACATCATAAAAGATATGTATCATAGGGCTTCATCTTGTGTAAGGATGTAATATGGGAAGACTGATTACTTTGACATCAACACTGGTCTGCATCAAGGTTCAACTCTGAGTCCATTCCTTTTTACTTTGATTATGGACGAGTTGAAAAGTCACATTCAGGCTGAGATACCTTAGTGTATGTTATTCGCTGATGATATTGTGTTGATTGATGAGACTAAAGATGGAGTAAATGATAAGCTTGAGGTCTGGCGGCATGCTTTGGAGACTAAAGGATTTCGTATAGTAGGGCTAAAACTGAATATATGAAGTGTACTTTTCATGGAAGCAAGAATGAATGAATCAATGTTAGGATTGATGATGATAACATTCAAAAGAGAGATTCTTTTAGATACTTTGGATCTATTTTGCAACATGATGGAGGAATTGATGGAGATATTATAAATATAATAAATGCAGATTGGCTAAAGTGACGAGAATCCTCTATTGTTCTTTGTGATAAGAAAATTCCTATGAAAATCAAAGGAAAGTTTTACAAAGCAGCTGTGAGACCTGCTATGCTCTATGGATCTGAATGTTGGCATGTGAACCATAGACATGTGCAGAGAATGGTAGTAGCAGAAATGAAAATGCTAAGGTGGATGTGTGGACACACACACACACACGTAAAGATCGGATTCGAGATGATGCCATCAGAATGAAAGTGGGTGTAGCTCCGATCGAAGATAAGATGCGAGAAAATCGCTTAAGGTGGTTTGACCATTTGCAGAGGAGGTGAACTGATGCGCTAGTGAGGGGATGTGAGTTTTGAAATGTTGAGCTGGCTAAAAGAGGACATGGAAGGCCCAAGAACTGTTGGAATGAGACTATACGAAGGGATCTTAGTTTTTTGGATCTAAGCCTGAGAATGACCCAAGATAGATCTGAATGGAGGCAAACAATCCATGTAGCCGACCCTACTTAAAGTGGGAAAAGGCTTTGTTGTTGTTGTATTGAGCTCTGTAGGGTTTCCTCCTATACGAGGACCACTAGACCTCACCGAATAAACAAGGTTTTTCATTGTTTCATCATCTTTTCTACAGTGACAATACTGTCCATAACGATCATGGGTAAATGCAGTTTGTACCTCTTATTAGCCCACCAAGAACTTTAGACAATTGATTTGCCAAAACCTTTGCAATAATTAAGTAAACCATATTGGAAGGAGTGATAAGTCTATAGTCCTCAATCCGAAACACAATATATTTATTTGGTAGGAGGAATAGCAGCATACGGTTTTAACCTATCCAATCCATGATTGCTAGTAGGAAATTACTTCATGTCCATAATGTCACCACTCACTAGAGACCAAAACTCTTTAAAGGACACCAGGAAACCGTCAAGCCTAGGAGAACCATATGCATTGAGATTCCAAAGTGTGGATCTAACCTCGTCAAGCGAGAACTCTTTAATAAACGTACTTCTCTGTTCTTCACACAGCTGAGATGCCCCTACACCTTTCCAGTGACAAGCGCTATTGGGTCCAAGCTAGCTCAATGCACGAAAGAAATCTACATTGGCTGTGCTTACTTTATCTCCCTCAAAGGGCTCGTCTCCCACCTTCATCGAACCGATCTAGTTGCGACGTCTCCTTCAATTGGCTATGGAATGGAAGAACTTCGTTTTTGCATCCCCCTCTCTAATCCAGTGCTGCCTAGACCTCTACCACCATTCAGCTTCTGCCTTAACTGTCCTCCCGACGATCCTCTGATGGTCTCTCCTCTCTATAGATCATGTGTATCTTAGGCCCAGTCCTAAAGAGAAATTGCAGGTTCTGCTTCCTGACCGGCCCAACCATTTTGCTTGAATCTCCTACTTTTTCGTAGAGATTCAACATCAAGGCCTCGATCTTACGGCTTAGCCTTGCGGTTGTAGAGCCCTCGAAACAGATTGCAGATTAAAAATCTCTGATCATCTCCGTGAAACTCTCCTTCATAAGCCATGCCTTCTCAAGTCGAAAGAAAGAGTATATGATGAACTCTTTGCCCGAACTCTGCACTAAGGGTCATGGTTTGACCACGAGCGAGGAAGATTATTAATCCGAGAGAGGGGGAGAGCCATTGACAAATGGGTCGAGCAAAGGAAGCAGTTAATTCTTGACCTCGCTCATGAGTTTCACCAATTATAGTAACAATCCCTTACATTTTGCACCTCCAACTACTGCTCTTGTATTACATCAATAAAGGCGCAGAACCGTGCTCGTAACCACCACGCAAACGGAGACGGTCAATCGTAAATAGACTTAGAATTTCCCTTCGATCAACCAAGGCATCGAGGCAAACCACAGGCTGGTGTTTCGCAGGTCTTCCCATATCCTAGGTCTGACTTGGACCTGTGGGGCCATAAATACTTGAGAAAGCTCTATATTCCCGCTATGCTTCTCTTTGAGCAACACACAGACCATGTGCATCCAAATCAGCTCGGAACTAAGGTTAAAAACATGCACCATTCTAGGCAACAAGGATCCCCTCAGTACTGTGAATCACATCTACTGCTCTAAAATCGGTCAATCTGGAACCTACCTACAACTGAGGCACACAATGCATTAGTCCAAGAATGGATCTTAGCCTCTTGTACAAGCACCACGTCTCCATACTACCCCACAAAAAGTCTCTTCAATGACCCCCTCTTCTTTGGGTAACCAAGGCCACTCACATTCAAGAGTACCTTCATTGACCAACCAATAGTGTCTCTGTGGTGACGTGCATCTCCCCAGCCTCCCTTGAAATTTCAAACTTGAAGCGGCCTTTGCCATCAGAATTCAAAACATCCTGACTAGAGGCTGTGCTGGTCGACGTATCCGTCCCCCGAGAAGTCACTCTACAAGCATAAAATTTTCCCACATCAAGATGATACCTCTTCCGAGGTTGGTGCCTGTTAGACTTCCCCGGGTGCCACCTTCTACATACAAGCTCCCAACCAAATCTTCACGCTCCAACCCCAATTTCCTACACTTTGGTTCAAGGATTGGCGGTGCAGACACAACTGAAGCAAGCCCCACTGCAGAAGATATGGTCACTGCACCAGCCGCTACCAACTCCACTGCCACCACCGTGACTTCCCAAAGTTCTCATCTGGCTTATTCACTGCTCCAGCTAGAGGAGGCGGAGGCTCCTTGGGATAAGCTACAGGGGGCAAAGGCCCATTATGGCGAGTGAAGCTCTCTAGGAGTGAAGCGGACCTGTATCTCCCACTAGGTTCGGGAGAGCTGCCACTATGAAGTCCGCAATAGGATCAACAATGGGTCCATGCAAAACATTCCCACTCGGATCCAAAAGCATGTCAACGGGTTCAAATACCAGTACGTAACGGGAGCCAAATTCAAATCGGGTTTGGTCGGACCCGAAAACGAGCCGGGACCATGAGTATCGAATCCCCATTCAGAAGAACGTTCACCCCTAGATCACAAAGATATTGATTTGAAAATCCCAACAATCTTGACTCAATCCTTCCGGATTTTCTAAATCCGGGATCGTCTCCAAGCGGTCAATCGCCGCCGTTCGTCGAGAAGCTTCAATGGAGTTTAGCGGGGCTGGCGGAAGCACCTCAACTGCCCGAAGATCGAAGACCGCATGCCCCGCCCTCAGTGTAATCGTGCTTCCCGAAGAGAGCACTTCCCCTTGATAAGAACCACACTCTTCACTTTAGATCCTGGGGACAACCCATCCGAGAGGACATCCTGTATTTAACTGAACTCACGGAATGGCGGTCACAACACCTCCAACGAGCTACTGAAGAGTGGAACTCCCTCCATATGCACCACTCGTGTCCCCCCCCCCCCCCAACTCCCCATTTGCAAACCGAGGGACTCTCCAATGCAAGCGATTGCGTGAAGGAGGCTTTGGACAACCACGTGTATGCTTCTTCAATGGAAAGTTCGTGAGCACAACACTCCTTGCTTGGAGCCACCACATCCCCTGTGGATGCATGGCCAAGAATAGATTAGCTGCTTCACTGCTACTGCCTGTAAGTCAATCTTATCTTCTGGAATCACACTGATGGGAAGCCTCTTGGCTACAACTGATTTGGATCAAAGGGGGCTCCCGAACCACATCCAAGAACGATCTTCCGTTGACCACACATTTCACCAACGCCGAAGCCGCAACAAGATGACCCAAACATCTGCGATCCTTGATGGAAGTATTGGAGGATCTTGGACGCGAGTCCGTGCGATGATCCCTGCAAACCGCACGAAAAGCATCTCAACAGGGGGACAAGACCTTGCAAGGTGCCCACGAAGGCCAAACCGGAAGCAGACTAGATGCAAACGGGGACGCTTAAAGTGAGAAACCACCGTCCATTCCCCTAGACCACTCACCTCATGAATGCTGGTGGCCCTCCTGAAACCCTTCCCATCCCACAAGCTTCTCCTTTCCCCCACCTCACCGTTGTGAAGCCCGGCCCCGCTCTCGGCTCCGGCCTCTCTAACTCTCCATCCTCCCCACATTTGAGCGGGTCTTGCCCTGAGACAATTTCAGTGTTGTATCAGAGACCCACATGACCCCCAAATCATATGGAGTTATTACTGACGAATTTGTCAATGGGTTATATTTGAGATTTTCAAGTTTTCTATTCAACCTCTTGTAACGCTGTTCTGTTCTGCCCCTTGTAGGATTATTTCTCTTTTTTGTTGGATTGTCTCTCATTATCTTCGGACATAGTTTATTCAGTTTCATAAATCCTTTTTATTGAATGAAATAGATAAAAAACGGCATATTTTTTGGGATTATTACTTGGATTGGTTTAACCACTCGATCCAATTCGTTTTTCCAAAAGTTGGAAATATATTGTGATGTGATACCTTTTCAAAAAAAATGACAAAGACAACCGAATCAAATGATTTCGGAATGGATACAGTTACAAATTTACCTGATCCACGTTATCCCCAAAAATGCAGAAATGTAGAAATCTGTGTCTATTCTGTTCCTCATATCTTGACTTAGCTGGAGCACTACACGCTTTTCATGGCAAGGCATAAATGCAAATTTATTTGAAACCGGCTTTTGTTATGTGTGGACTGACTAGTTGATAATGCATATGCATCAATTCTGATTGGCTCCATCCCTGTTGATTTGGTGGCATGTTGTAGCTACTTGCTGCATCCTTCTGCTCATCCTTTTGTTTTTTTTTTTCATTTTCACATGTCCAGGACATTGATAAGGAGATTAGTGAATTGAAGCTTTCAGTGAACACACGAGGGCGTCTTGTTGCGTCAGAATTCTTGAAACAATTCATTTGATGCTTGTTGTAGATGCAGAAATGCCTGGAGTTGGCGTGTCTGGTAGCTCTTGACAGAAAATTCCGTCCCATGCCATTTCTCTCGAATTCGCCGGTATAATAAATATCGTTCTTGTGGCAAAATCCGCTGATTTTCCTTGAGTCGTGTAATTAAATTGTTAACCATGTAATTTAGCCCTTCTGTTGACGCTGCCTTATGACTATTCTGAAATTACTGAAAAAACGTTTCTATGTTTGCATATATGTTCGATATGAAACTTGGGTGGCTTGTATGTAATATGATTTAGCTCATTCAATAGAGGGAGAAGGGAGGTTTATCCCTCCTTTCTGTTTGTTTGGAGGGATAAGATTCGGAGGGATGAGGATGATAAGTGGTACTTATTTTCTATTCTCTGATTAGTTGGAGAAGAAGAGGTATGTGATAGAAGTTAGTTTTGTTAATTAATATTTATTGTGTTTGAAGTTAATTTTATGGGTTGGTAATTATAGTTAGTTTTGTTAATTAATATTTATTGTGTTTGAAGTTGATTTTATGGGATGGTAATTATGAATAAATAATACAACATTTTGTAACAATAAATCATACCTGCCACAATTTCGATATTGATATATATTAGCAACATAGATAACAATTGTTTGCCAATAACATAAATAACATAACATCCTTTACATTTCCATATGGTCTATTATAGTTTACGCAAATGATATCCAGTCGAGTCAATTCATAATTGATTTCATTTGAGTATGGGTATTAACTGAATTGAATCATTCGAATTTGATTGGGATTTATTCAATAAGTATTCAAAAAATTCGATTCGAAGTATAACAAAGAATATGAATTTGACTTGTGGATTCGATTCCTAAATAAATCGAATTGATTTAACTTAAATTCGTTCAATAATAATTTGATTCTATTTGATATTTATGCAATTATATACATATTTATATATTGACTTACATATTTTTCAGACATGCGCATGTATGTGCATATGAGTATGTATATGTGTGTACGTGTATATGCATGTGTATAATTGTATGAGTATGTGTGTGTGTGTATGTGTGTATAAATGCATGCATATGTGTATAATCCTATTGGTTATATACTTAATATTAAATATTAATAATTAGATTAGAAAATATTTCCAATAAAATCTAGTTGTAAAGAACATATGTTTAATATTTTTATATGTTCTCCCTTCACCTTTATTTCCATGTTCTAACATTTTACACCCCACCTCTATTATCCTTTGCATTTTTTAAAATAGATCCATCAATCTTATGGTAGATGTTGGTGCTCTCCCTCCTTTCATGTGAAACCATAGTTGTATTATGTTGGGTTCCTCTTTAGCATCTATCGAGGCTCGTGGCTTATCCATCTACCCCTGATTTGCCTTCTTATTGTGAGGGTTATATTCGTTAATATTGATCATATTGTGAGTATCGACAAGTTCTTTCCACCGCCATGTAAGTTGTTCTTGTGGGTATCGAAAGTCATGTATGTTCATGGGTTAGATTTTTTTGATATCAACGATCATGATGATGCATGAAATGAATTTATCTTTCTAGTTATTATTTATTGTTCTTATTGTTTAAAATAATAAGAATATTTTGTTATCAATCTGTAGGAGCTTGATCTTGTCTTCTGTTAGCATGAAAAGGTACTCATAATGCATTCAATTTTTTTCAGTAATATAAGAACTTTACACCCATAATATTGAGTAGTTTCATAATTACACTCGGAACCTTCGACGATCAAGAATTGCACCCATATTCTTGAATAATGGTTAACCCTTACATGACATAACCTTGTGTCAAGTTCCATCCATTTCCTCTGTTAACTTTGACTGAATTTGTAATTTTTTTTGACAATTTTACCCCTTAAACAAAATAAATTTTCAAAAGATACCTCCATCGATCTTCCCAAGCATGGTCATTTCCTTCTTCTTATACTTCATGCTCTACTCTGCTCTAATCCTTTGCTAGCCCCTCTCTTCCATGTTTTTTGCTTCTCTATTCACCCTTCGATCAACCACAAGAGGATGTCAGAGCTGGAGGGGGTAAAGGAGGGGGCAGAAGGGGTTCGAGAAGGGGTGGTGATGAGGGGGGAGGTGGTTGGTGGGGTAGGGGGTGTGGGTGTACAGGGAAGGGGTGTGGGTGGATGGGGATGGGGCGGGAAGAGGAAGGAGGATGGGGCAGTTGCACTCTAAAGCTAGATGCTTAAGTGATTGAGCAGTGTGTACGATATCGTAATGAAATGGCCGAGCGTCGAAGTTGTTGGGATGATTGGAACGTTCTAGTGCAATCTGGAGTAAGGGGATTGTTCTTACCCAAATTCTCAATTCAGGCAGTGTTATCGAAGTTCAGCTGCAGATGCTTAGGTGGTACGGTCTTCTTCTCAACCAAAGGATCGACTTTGATTTCCAATGCAGTTTCAGATCAGATGTGGAACCCCTCGCTCATTGGATCTTAAAATACGTGTATTTACAAGTATAAGATATTTTATATACATTATATACATATTTTTTATTAATTACTTTTACAAATATACAATATATTTTATATTTTATTCACTTAGGTGCCTAACCATGAATGTCCCAGTTCATTTACTCTTCAACTTGTCTGGAAAGATCTTTAATTTCGCATCGAACAACCACACCTTCTGACCTGGATCAAAGGACTTGCGACGGATATGCTTGTCATGCCATGTTTTGACCTTCTCCTTGTACATCAGGATGTTGTCATATGCATAATCTCTGAATTCCAGTAATCTGTTCAGATCCAGTTTTCTGTTATTTGTATTTTATAAATGATATAAAATATGTGTATAACATTAAAAATACAATATGTACAAAAATATCAAGAACCAAATACATACATGAAATATACACTTGTGCAAGTATACTAACACCTCCCAAAGTCGAACCACTATAATTTTAAGATTATTTTAATTTAAACATAATGAAACGAGTTTGGTTTATTTTGAATTCATATGGAGAAGATATTGAGCTCTCAATCCTGGTATTACTGTCTTTTTGAGTGTTGTACCTTTTATTCTATGCATGTTTTTTTGCAAATATTTTTATTATTTAATACATATTTTTATGTACACATTTCATGAAGAAAATATTTTTATTTGAGATTAATGTGTTGATAAATAAAATAGAATAAGATGTACATAATGAATGCAATGAATATGTATATTGTGACTTTGATTTGCTGAGATGTTTATAAATTAATTATCTTATCTCCCTCTACTTTATTCCTTGTCGATTAGATAAATACTTGACCTACTCTCGGATTCAAGACCAGGTTGTATTTATTAAATATATACAACCTTCTTTTCTTTCCTTTTATTTTCTTCTTTATTCATTTATTTTAAGTTAAAATAACAGATGACGTTACATTGTTAAGAATTTTGAATTAATGATATTTACATGTGTTTTCTATAGGTTCTAAGCCAAAATGAAGGAACAAAGATGATGAATTGTTGATTCATCACCTATAGACACTGGTCCTTCACTTCCATGGCTTTGTACCTCATCATGTTCGCTTCTCTCCATCCTAATTTGATCAGACGTGGGCTTACATAGATCATCAACTTGGCCCTAGAGAATAGTTTTCACTACATGATGCCATTCCTGTCCACTCTTTGGAGATGCACCAGATTAGAGAGACCAAGGACAGCATGATGAGCCATTACTAGAATAAAGCTATGTGGGCGAATAATAAGATCCCATTCATTAATGACTGGTTTGAGGTCATCTACAAACTCGATGATGGATCCTCCTCTGACATGACTTACTTGTACATGGCATGTAGCTCGTCGCTCTGCATCACTCGTCGAGTCCAACCTTGCTTGACCGCTTGAACATACTAATTGTCATTAAAAATCTTGTTTTTTAGCTCGTTGCTCCTCCTCGCATCGTCTATCGTACTATATACCAGGGCTCACACCTATTCTCAGCAACTATATATGATGGAAGGCCAGCTGCTATTAATAAGAAAATCATAGTTGCCCAAAGACTCATAGAATATATTACCTCGTATATAATATAATGCGGCCTCTACCGTCTATTTCTTAGCTTATTTACTGATGTTGTCTTCTTTCGTCCTATTTGACTATCCACATACCTCGTATATTAGACCTCTTGACCAGTATAGATGACAGCGATATTTGACTATCCCACTATATATTCTCCTTTTCCTGCAATCCTACCTTCCCAAAATGATCTCAAAGCCAAACTATTAACATCTACCTACTCTGTAACTCATTCTTCTTATATTTTATCTTTTTGAGACTCGCTTTCTTTCGAATCATCGTTGACGAGGTCCCTTCCAGCGGAGAATATGAAACTCATCCCAATCCCATGAGACCCCGACCCGTCCTTTTGCTCTAGATGTTTGCTCCTAATGTGGGGAAGAAAGTCATGCATGAACCAGGAGAAGAAGAAGATGATGATGACGACGTTTTTGATGAGTCTGGTGCTCCTAAGTACTCTTACAACTCATATACCAACGTGAGTTATAACGTTGGAAGAAGTCTCATTCGACACCCTAAACTGATGATGAAGAAGACATTGAGTATTCACCCAGCGAGTAGATCTTACTATATCAAATCTTTTTGTTTCTATACAATATTTCGTATTTCTCCTTTTCATTCCACTAGGAACACCATTTGTATAGTATTATAAACATTTTGTAAAAGTTACATAAGCATTAATGAATTATGTCATTTTCTCTATCTTTTGTCTATTTTTAATTGATTACAAAAAGGGGGACAAAATATCAAAAAGATTATAGAATTAAGGGAGATCGTATTAAAGGGGAGTAATGTAACTTAAAAGGAAAAAACACCTTATAAATAAAAATTAAAAGTTTTGGGTTTAAAAAAAATCTATAGTCTTTTGTCATATATCTCATAAAGACCTTTCACTTAGAGTGACGTGCAAAAGTGCCTCGACATCATTGATAACATATTTTGATCTCTCTCGTCCTCACAACTAGTGGGAATGGGGGCTCTCCATTTTCGGTTAAGATCGAAACTTTCCCTTAAGGATTCTGAAGTGGATAGGTTCAGTGGTACCATAGCAGATCAAAGTCATCTTTCTTCCCCCGCACCTCCTTTCTGTCCTTTGTTTTATGCCCCCTTGACCTTTGATTTTTTTTCTGATTTTCTTCGTGAGGTGTGGATGGTCCTAGCAATGATTCTTTTAATGGGGGTGATGAATTTAATATCAAAATTTTTAAAACTGTTTGGATTTTTTAAGTTTGATTTAAAAATTGCGTGCTTACTTGATTACAACTCTTTAAGTATTTGAAAAGTCTTATAATTATTAAAAAAAGGGGAGATTGTTAGTTCTTCGGTTTGTGTTTTTAAGATGACACACATAAATATCACAATCGCTCTCTTAATTGTTGTGATTGCAACAGATTGTTTCATCATCATGAGCACTACGAAGTGAACTTCAGTGAAGAAGTTGTAAAAAGCTTAGAAGATTCCTTTGATTTTGTTTAAAAGCTATTGCATTATTTACATTGTATTTTTAGCAAAGTTTTAATCTCAGTTGCATCCTCAAGAAGTTTCCAAATCACAAGTATCAAAGAATTAAGCAATGATCAATCATAATTGCTTTTTTTATCAATCATTCTGATTGGCCATCTGTTTATACCGATTGCCCATCTATGATTAACCACTTCTTGTTCATGCTCTATCATATTTTGAATACGGAATTCATAACGATCATGAAATGATCGATAACTCTTTTGTCATGGCTGATCATACTAAGTTGATCAATCATATAACTTAGGAATATATATTCAGAGGTGTTAGATTAGTTAGGTCAAAGAGTTGACTTAACGAGATCGAGATCACCAAAATCCTATGTCGTATACTGTCATGATATAGGCACAAATCCTCTAACCAGGGATAGATGTGTTGCAATATGTCTGAGTGTATACATTTAGCAGACCAATAGGTTGATGACCTAACCAAGGTCTATACTTCGACGAATTGGTATGCATATGAGGGCATATGAGTAAATATAATCTTTCAAAGGGATCATACAGGTTCACTTGTGAACCGGAAGACATGAGCTCACTCATGAGGTTTTGAGACTAATCAAATTCCATGCATGACCATCGTGGTTTGGAAGCATGACAAGAATGTGTAGGTATGATACATGCTTTAGGAAATCATATGATCAATACCAACTCCTAATGACCAACATTAAGAAACTTGATGATGGAACCCTAAGATGATAGTGTGAAACTGATCTATATCTTTGGGTTTATCATAGATCTTCTAGTATGCAGGATGTATGAATATTAAGAATACCTGAGGGTGATGTGATCATAAACGATTGTATAACCATGACGCTTCCATTCCGAGGGTGTGATGAAACATGTCTGTATTTTAGTGGCTCATCTAAGTGGAGAAGTAATTTGATCTTGGTACAAGTGTTGGACATTGCTCTGAATGAGATACATATATAATAAGAAGATTAGATTTACGACCTTGATTTAGTCAAGCATCTATGAGAGGTCCATGAGATCTGGATTTGAGATGTAATCTCAATATCCAAGTCACTATATGTGGAATGTCACCCTGTCATTATCACCAAGTATCCACGAAGAATTGAAAGAGTTCAAGAATAATTCCATTGTTGAATTATATCTAAACATTAACAATGGATAATTAAATGTGATTTAATTATCATGAATAATGTGAATTTGATTCATGTTATTTGAATGCATGTGAATGATGATATAATATAATTAAATGTGATTTAGTTATTATGGATATGAATAATGTTGATAGAATTATCCAATTATTCATGTATGTTATAAATGGGATTTATAGTATATTAGAGAGAGACTAATGTGAATTATATTTGTTAATTAATTATTGATGTGCTGAAATCTTTGTAAATTACCTCTACGACCTTTGAAACATCGATATTCCTCCCTAGACCCCGTAATCTTGCTAACCATTATCGTGCAGACCCTCTGATTAACTCCCATTCATTTGTCCGTTAAAACTAACCGGATTCCTTTATATTTGTTTACATTATACCCATTTTGTTTGTCAAATTTACAATCATTGCCATTTCCCCTTGGATTTGGCCCTCCCCGTCGTCCTCCTCGAAACCTCGAACCCCACCGTGCTGCCCAAAGCCCCCCCCCCTCGGCGTTGCCTCCCCTGCTTTTCCCCAAGAACAACCCCAAGATGGGACCTTAATCGTCACAGGGCATCCGAAATGGGAAGCAGTTGGGTGGTTCTACTATTCCCTTCCCTCTGCTTCTTGATCTTCCTTCTGCCGTCCCAAGCACTGGATACCCTCTTGCAGGGACAGGCAATCAAGGACGGGCAGACGCTCCTCTCCCCCAGCAAGACCTTCGAGCTTGGGTTCTTCTCTCCGGGGAACTCCCGCAACCGCTACGTCGCCATATGGTACCACGGCATCTCACCGCTCGCCACCATATGGGTCGCAAACAGAGATGACCCATTACCCGACACCTCCGGCACCTTCGGATTCTCTGCTCAAGATGACAACTTGGTCCTCCTGGATGGTAACCTCAAACTGTACTGGTCCTCCAATTTCTCCTCTTCCCCCGCCGTCAACGACTCAGCTCGGCTTTCGGACGAAGGCAACTTGATCGTAGGCAATAGCGATGTGCCCAGACGGTGGCAGAGCTTCGACTATCCAACAGACTCCTTCCTATCGGGGATGAAGATCTTGATGGACTACGAAACCGGGTAGAGCCAACTATTCAAGTCGTGGAAGTCCCCAGATGACCCGGGAACCGGGAAATTTTCCATCGACCTCGACCCACGCGGCTCCCCGCAGATCTACATGTGGGAGGACTCCACCCTGCGGTGGCGCTCAGGGCAGTGGAACGGGCAGACCTTCATCGGCACACGGATGCGGCCCCTTTTCCTCTACGGATTCAAGCTCACCACCGACGACGTCGGCAAGAAGTGGTACTTCACCTTCTCCACCTTCAACACCTCGCTGTACAGGTTCGTGGTGCAACCCGACGGCGTGGAGAACGCGACCATACTCGTGGGGGAGAGCAAGATCTGGAGCCCGATATGGTCGGAGAGAAGGAGGGGGAGAGAAGAAGAAGAAAGGAGGGCCCTTGGATTTGCTAGGGTTAGATTAACTCAACTTAAACCCAAACTAGTTAACTTAAAAAATCTCAAATTAACGGTAGGGTCTATAGGTTAAGACGGAGCAAGATTACGGGGTCTAGGGAGGAATATCGATGTTTCAAAGGTCGTAGAGGTAATTTACAAAGATTTCAGGGTCTGCTAGGTGATTATCCCTATAATTTATATTTTGTTTTGGGTTGTGAATGAGATTCACATTTTTCCAATAGCATGATTGCATTTTTCACATGATAATTATGAATTATTTTTGTGAGATAATCTTGGAGATATCATGAGATAATGAGATCTCATGAGACATTGAGGAGATAGACTCATTTCACCTCAAGAGGGTGGATGACCACCAATATCCATTAGGAGTAGGGTGGATGTCCCCCCTAGGGGATAAGGTAAATCTTCTCATTATCTCCAAGATTAATTAATTAATTTAATTTGAAATTAATTATATTGATTTATCGATATATTATATTATATTATATTAATTGTTGTATTTTTTACAACAATATCATGGCCATTGAACGAAACCCAAATCAATCTCATCCACTGATTTTGTATTGTCCATGGAATCCATGGACTCCCAAAACCCTATATAAGAAGAGGCATCCCTTTCTCTTTGAGTTACAACATTAACAACACATCTTCTCTCTCTCTCTCACATTCTCACGTCAACCCTTCTCTCTCCTTGAGTTCTCGTCCACTCCATCCATAGAGAGAAGGTCGCCTCCATCGTCGCATTGCCGTTGTGCTACCGCTTCGAAGACTCTTGGATCTCCACCTTCTTTGATACCTCTCGCTCAAGAAGAAGGTGTTTGATCTCATGAGATGATCAGGAGATCCATTTCTTAGATCAACGACTTGGATTGCGAGAAGCATACAACTCATCCCCACGCTCGCAAGCGTCTCCTCCAACGGATCGGACTTGAGATTGGAGGTCTCTTCTCTTAGAGGATTGATCGCAACCATGCTACAAGAGGTATTCCTTTTTCTATTATGTGGTTAGATGAAATGATCCAAGAAGTGTTCTTGGATCATGTGGTTTCATCGATTAATTTTTTTTTAAATTCCACTGCATCAAGCAACTAGTGTGACTAGTCGCTTTCGATCGTATATGATACTGTCCTCACGCTTCCCTGACGTGCATAAGGATTCTCCCATATCCTTCACTCTGACCTTTAGTATCCTCATATGATAAAGGAAAAGCTCCCTGATGTATCCTATCCGCAGGATAATCGTAGCCGTTTGCTTCAACCATAAGCAGTGACCTTGGATCTATTCGATCTGACGGATCTGAGCAACACCTGAGCCACTTCTCCGTGCCTCTATCTTGGTGGTACCAAATCGGATATGCGAAAGTCACATCGCTCCTAGTGACCTAAAAAACCCAGAAATTACCCTCGCTAATTATATGGAATTAACGATTAAAATGTATGTTGTAGACAACAATTAGGATTTATCAAAACGACCACTTAATTAATTCTAGCAATTAAAGCGAGTAGTCAATTTATATTTTACTTGGGCACGCCCAATGTCAAACTCTGGGAGGCAACTGTCTCTTTAGGTTGATTAATGGTCGATCTAGAACTTAGGTTTTCAGAGGGGTATTTTTTATAATTTTTATGCAAGTAAAAATGACTTGCAAATTCGAGTAAGTTTAAGGGTTAAAATACAATTTGTACTCACTCAAACGATATCCAAAAATCCTAAAACTTGGCCAGTTACGAATAATAAAGAATTAACACTCTATATTTTTTGGAATTTTCTGATGTAAGATGAATTAGTTATGAATTTAATGTGCATGAAGTATGGTTTTTCACAAATTAATTTTAATAAAATAGAAGATCAATTTATTTCTTGGAAATAAAATTATCCTAGATAAGTCTATGTGATAGGAATCTAGGAACATTAATAGATTCGAAAAATGATGGGTCTATAGTCTATGAAAATCAGTTCATTAAATCACCTATTATTTTATTGTGATCTCAATATATGTACAAATGCAATGAATTTTGGGCACATTATAATACACACTTAAGTCTACCTACCATGAATTTTTGAGAAATTTTTGGAGTAACGATTAATATAGTATTAATTTAGATCTTGAAGTGGGTAAATTATGCAATTTTCCACATCAATAAATATATTAAATAAACACATCTCATAAAAAATATAAATGAATGTTCGCAAAGTAAAGAAATAATAGAGCTAAATTGTGCAATTTTTGGAATTAAAATAAGATGCAAAAATGATGATCAAATTACAAGTCAAATGTAGGGGTCTAAATGCAATACAGAATTGAAATAAATGAAAAGAATTATGCAAATGCAATTACCTATACTAAGAGGGGTTTTGTTGTAATGTTCTTAGGAGGTACACATGCTGAGCATGTGCGTTGACATCACCAAGCTGGAGGGGACATTTGTGTGAAATGGTTGAAAGAGCAGGGGCCTCTGTGTAGATGTTTCACTGGGCATGTGCTCTGCACGTACATTTGTTGGTGGGCTGTGATCAGAAATTCCTGGAATATGGAGGAGACTGGTGCAATTTTCTCTATAGGAGTTACGTGCTTTCCACAAGATAGGGAGAGTGGAGGCGACTAATGAAATGGTGAGCTCAATGAGGGTAAGTAGTCGAAGGTAGCATGAGAAAGCTTCGAGACGCCAATCGTGATGCTTCACGCAGAGCTAAAGGCAACGAAGTATCGAGATCATCGCTCGAAGGGCGAGGCACGACTGGTGGCAATCTGTCGTGCTTCCCTAATCGAGGGAAGGCACTGCTAGAGAGGGTGGAACTGGTGGAGTCGGCTGCCAGTGGAGGTGTGGAGCAGGAGATCCAGTTGGAGGAGCTCGTTGGCAAGGCGAAGCAGGGTCCGTGAAGGGCAGTCGTCGAGGGTGGGCTGCTGCGGAAGGGCGCATAGAGCACGAGGCAGGTAGAGGTGGAGCGCAGCCTGAGGGGTCGATGGCGAAGGGCGGTGATCGACGGAGAGGGCCGGAGTAGTCGTAAGGTCATTGGGCAAGCATCTGCGAGCGGAGGAGTTGAAAGTAGGAAGTGGAGAAGGAGAACAAGGAAGAAAGAAGGAAAAGGAAGTAGGGATGTTTCACCAGAAAGGGGTGCAGAGAGTGGTGGCACATATCCATTGTTCTCGGCCTCAATCGATGCCCAATGATGCACCGAGAAGATAAATCTCTTCCAAGAAGGAGCGACGAAGGTTGGGGACCTTCGGATCTCACCGGAGGTCGTTGCTTGGCGACAACCTTGCTATCACTAAGAAGGTTGGAGCTCTCTCCTAATGGCAGATGGCTAACGATGGGGGGCGGAGCGATGCTTTTGTTGGGTTGTTAGAAATCAGGGTTGAGAAGGCTAGGTGTGATGCAGTTGTGAATGGGCCACATGAAGGGGAAAGATGGGGCAATTATGCAAGGGGAGTGGGATGAGGAGAGAAAGAGGATAATGAGGGGAGAGACAGAGAGAGGGCGAGGGAGCAAATGGGGATGAGGAGAGAGAGGGAGATGCACAGTCAAGGTGGAGAACCGCCGGGTTGGGGAGATGGGTGGTAGCCCTATGGGAGGAGGTGCATAGGAGGAAGGAGAGGGGGGCCATGTGGTGTACGAGAGCACGACCACGTGGCAAATAATAATAATAATAAATAACAAAAGCAAAATAATAATTAAAAGGTAACAATAAAACTAAAATAAATAAATAAATAAATAATATAAATAAAAAAATAAATAAAATAAAGAAATAATTAAACAATAAATAAATAAAAATAATAAAAATAAAATAAAAATAATAAAGAAAATGGGGGTGACACATTGTGCCTCCAAGAGCAGCCACATGTCGCTCCGAAAAGAATTCAAAAAATTATATCCAAATGAAATAATAAAAGAGATTAAATTAAAGTGGTCGACATGAAAGTTGCTCATGTCAACGAGATCTACAACATTCATGAAGGACCCAAAGATGACAAGAATCATCTATACAAAAAATATTTTTGGTGGAACTATATAGATATGAAATATTGTATTTTCGTTTTTTTGTAAATTTTGTTAATTTTAAATAAGATAAAAATCAAAACAAAATTAGGAAAAAATGTAAATCATTTTTTTATAGCTTAATCTATTTTTTGGATTTTTAATAATAAAATAAATATAAGATAAAATAAATAAAATAAAGGGGACATATGTACAATATACAATGAGGGGTCTAAAACTTAAGTTTCACATATGAACTTCAATTCTTTTGAATTTAGTCTTGTTTTGAATGTAATTGAACGTGAATTAATTCGAAAGTGAGTAAGGGTCCATCGGAGAAGTGTGTGAGGGAGATATTCACACTTAAAGGTTTTTAACCTCAAACTAGGTTTTGGATTTTATTGATTAATTTTACAAGTTATTATTTTTGGTATTTTCCATTTATTAGTGTTAGTAATATGTACACTATAGAGTTGATTTTAGTCAATTCTGAATTAGTGAAAAATACATAAAAATAGGGGAAAATATGGTAATATACATGTAATATTTATAATGGAAATTATCTTCTTATTTAATACAAAAATGAATGCTAGAATGCAGAACTTAACTCTAAGTGAATGAATGATAATAATGCAAAATAATTGATGAAATGCGACTAATTACTCGGGAACAGAGCTCTATTTTCAACCTTGGAGTGATGAAGAGTCATCAACCCCCTATGCTTAAACCTTGCTCGTCTCCAACCAACTAAAATGAAATACCAAAGTGAAATGATTTTGAGTTCCATACCAAGGACATGAACAAAAGGTGAAAATGGAGCTCGGCTCGACCTTAAGATTAATAATGTAGTAGAGCCTTACTGAGAATAGGATTTTAGATCTAGCACCCTTTAAGTTCCAAAAGTCTCTATTCGGGTCGCCTCAACGGTCAGGCCAGAACTAGGAGCTGTCACTTCGAGCAGGCGTCTCCTACATACTCGTTGGCGACGGAACCCTTCGCCTTGACGGGAGACCATGGATGTCACTTATGTGATCCTCCATATCATGTTTAAATTCTAATTAATTATTATGAATATATAATTAACTTTTCGAAGGGAAATGCAACTCTTCACAATAGAGTGTTTTAATTTTAATTGGATTCCAATTAATCTAATCATATTAAATTAATGATCCAATTAATATCCAACAAATATTCTTTTATTGTTACTTGAAATATGGTTTACTCAAATACGTATTATTCAAATTTTAATAATTATAAAAATACGTCGTGATCTTTCCTGCATTATCGAGTCCCTACCCTTTGTCATGGCCAGTACCGATGGAAGTGGGACATACCGCACACGGTGCAATCTGCTACCCCAACGCTCCCTGACTAGACACCATATCCACCTCAGGAAAGGATAATGCCAAATTGATCATTGTGTACTTGAGATGATAATAGGTTTTTCAACCGAAGTTATAATATATAATAATAATCAAAATATTTTTTTATTAACATTATAAGGAAATTTGCTACAAATTCCCAATCCTATTCTAGCAACTACGTTTTTGGAAAGTAGATCATGTCACCAATTTGCGATATAGATCATATTATAATCAATTATTGGTTAAGACAATGCCATTTAAGGAAATAATTATCATCAAATATTTCACAAATATTTATCCATAATTATTCTAGGTAATTAAATCATTTAATTTGACTAATTGATTAAATGACAATCATAAGGTTCTTGATTAGGAAAGTAATCTTCAGCACTGATCCTTACTTACTAAAATTAGCATATCTCAATCAATTTAAATCCAAATTAAGCAAAATAAGTTTCCAAAGTTTTCTAATTTGATTTGCAATAAAATCTAAGTGATCTGTATGCATTTTTAAGGTGTTACAAAATAGTAATTAACCCCTTAATTACGTCATGATTCGCAGTTCCCGAAACATTGGATACATGTTCACTAAAATGATCATAACTTGAGCAAACAAATTCCAAATCACGCAAACTTAGATACTACGGTTTCCTTATTTAATGTAGAACATAATCCAAGTTTTATTTTCTTGTTTAAACAATTTAAGCAGGGCCGAAAATTTCACTAAACAAAGATACGAAAATTAAAATGCGATAAAGTTTTCGCAAACCCTAACGAATTCAAGTCTTCCTAGGTTTATGAATCACATCCAAAACCTTTGACCTAAGGCTCTGATACCAATTGAAGGATATAGTAAGATCTTAAATGCATCATGGAAGCATGAGGATCACATCGTATGCGATCGGGAGCGACTAGTCGCACTAGTAGCTCGAGGCAGCAGAAATTTAAAAAAAATCATGTGATGAAACCAAATGATCCAAGAATACTTCTCAGGTCATTTCGTCGAAGCCACATACAAGTATTAGGGTTACCTCTTGAATCGTGGTTGTGATCGAGTCTCTAAACGAAGAGACCTCTTGTTTAAGGTCCGATCGACAGAGGAGATGCTTGCGAGCGCGTTGATGAAATGCATGCTTCTCGCAATACATGTTGATGATCCAAGCGGCGAATCTCTTGATCTTGTCAGAAGAGATTCAATGTATTCTTCAGAGCGAGGTCCACCGAAGGAAATGAAGATCCACTGGCAAATAATCCGACAACATAACGACGATGCTGCAGCGATGGTGACTCTCTCTAGGGCTCCATGGTGGACGGCCACATTGAGAGAGAGAGAGAGAGGGCATGCAGAGAATGAGAGAGAGATCATATGGAGTTTCTTATGTTGTAACTTGAAGAGCAAGGGGTGCCCTTTTATTTATAATATTTTGAGATCCATGGATCTCAATCATGGACAATACAAATCCCATGGCTCACATTGATTTGTGGTTTCTTTTAGTGACCAAAATTTTTGTAAAAAACAACATCAACTAATTTAATAAAGATTTAAATATATATTGATAAATCAATATAAATTAATCCCAAATTAAATCAATCATGCATTGGAGATTACCTTACCCTTTCCTAATAGGAGTTGGTGGGAATCTTATGTAATCTCACGAGATTACATTATTCCATAGAAATCTCCAATATTTACAAAAACACTTGTTGTAAATTATTCTACAAAAAAAAAATTCATAATTACTTTGTGAATATTGCAATGTTGTTGTTGGAAAGTTGTGAAGTCACGTTCACAACCCAAAATAAAATGTGAATTACATTTTCAATTAATTATCCAATGTGAATCCAATTCACATTAAAATTTAATTAACAAATGTAAATTACAAATGACTCTCTCTTATATATTATAAATCACATTTATAAAATATATATGAATAATATGGATAGCGCTATCCACATTATTCATATCCATGATAATTAAATCACATTTAATCATCTTGGATCTCTATTCTCTTTTGCCCAAATAATATGAATCACATTCACATTATTTTCATCTTTGATAATTAAATCACATTTAATTATCTAAGACAACTCTTATTATAATATGAATCAAATTCATATTATTCATGATAATTAAATCACTTTTAGTTATCGACTTTCTCAATGCTCGGATATATATAATATCAACAATGAAATTATCATGAACTCTTTCAAGGATAATGCGCTTTTTCTGCAGATACTTGGAGATAAGGACAGGGCGATTGTATTGTTCCACATATAATGACTTGGATATTGAGATCACATCTCAAATCCAGATCTTGCGGACCTCTCATAGATGCTTGATTAAATCAAGACCGCAAATCTAATCTTCTTATTGCATCTGAATCACTTTCAGATCAATGTCCAACATTTGGACTAAACTGAGAGGATTCACTAAAATCGAGACCTGTTTCATCACTCCCTAGGAATGGAAGCGTCATGGTTACACAATTGTTTATGATCACATCACCCTCATGTATTCCCAATACTTGTACATCCTGCATACTGGAAGACCCCAGAATAAACGAGAAGTATAAGATCAATTTTACATTGTCTACTTCAAGGATTTATCATTAAGTTTCTCATTTGATCATTGGGAGTTGGTATTGATCATATACTTTTCAAAAGCATATATCACACCCAAGTGTTGATCATATACTTTCCAAAAACATATATCAAACCTACAAATTCAGTCAAGCTTCCAAAGCAAGACAACCATGGATGGAATTTGATTCTTCCCAATATCTCATGAGTGAGCTCATGTCTTCTGGTTCAGTAAGGAACCTGTATGATCCCTTTGAGAGATTGTATTACTCATATGCCCTTGCATGCACACCAGCGCACCAGTGTATAGATCTTGATTAGATCATCAACCTATTGGTCTGCCAAATGTACATATTCAGATATATAGCAATACATTTGTTCTGTTTAGAGGATGCATTCCTATATTATGACCACATACGGCATAGGACTTTGGTTTTCTTGATCTCATTAAGTCAACTCTTTGACCTAACTAATCTAACACCTCTGAATCTCTATTCCTATGCAGATGACATGCATCAAGAGGTCAGTTAGATATCAGCCTTTATGAGAAAGGATTGTCATCTCCTACTTAGACTGGAGATCATCTCTTAACAATCATTTGACGGTGCTTGATAAGTCCTCAATTTAACTCTTTAGATATTCATACAAGCACCAACCTCTATGATTCAATAATTTAATCAACAGTTGTATGATCATTAAGATGGCAATGATACATAACCCTAATTGTACTAAGGGACCTATTATGCAAATTAGTTATTCTTCATTTCAGATCAGGGAATGATATTTGCAATGACATTTATTGCATAATGGCTCAGTGTGGGCTCGCATGTCCAACATTAACTTCACATTTATTTTATTTTTAATTGCTATATCTATTGTGGGTTAATTGTTGATTGACTTGGGGTTTCTTATGGTCGCCTAAAAAAATTTATCTTCGCTTTCCGCGAGGATATCTTCTGACCTGCTTGAAAATATCAATTATTAGTAGCATAAAATGCTATTTACCACATTAGCATGAGAGGCAGTAGGAGCGTGCACGAATTGACTCACCACATTTAAAATGTGTGTAATATCTGATCTAGTAAGGGTAATACATATCAAATTTTCACCAATCTTTGATCTAGATCCTTTCCTGCATCATTAAGAAACTCATCATCCTTTTTATTCAGTTTATGATTTACCTCAACATGATTAGAACAGATTTTCATCCCAATATGCCATAATCCTTCAATAAGTCCAGAGCGTATTTCCATTGACTTAAACACATATCTCCTGGAGATCGAGCCATCTCAATACCTATAAAGTACTTTAACTTCCCCAAATCCTTTAGTTCAAATTCAATTGTAAGTGTTTTTTATCCTGTAAAGTTTCCCTTCATCATCACTTTTAAGGATCATGTCATCAAATATGCTAAAAGAATAGATCTTTTTTTTCCATTCCTCTTTATAAACAGAGTGCGATCTCCATTCACTTAGGTATATCTATTCCTAATTATGATCACATTGAGACGTTCAAACCAAGCTCTTCATGACTACTTTAGTACATATAAAGACTTTTTTTTAGTTTAGAGCATTCGTTATCCTTCTCGAACACGGATGGCTTCTTCATATACACTTCTTCTTTAAGATCATCATTCAAGAAAGTATTTTTCACATTTAAATGATACATTTTTTAGGACAAATGAGTTTGTAAGCAAATAATAAGAGTGATCATATTCATCTTGGCAACATGAGCAAAAATATCTCCAGGTAGTCAATCTGCAATATTTGATTGTATCCTCTAGATACAATGTGATCTTTGATCTGCCAACATTCCAATCAACATCATATTTAATTGTCTAGATCCATTAGAGCCAACAAGGTGAGTGCCCTTAGGAGCATCAGTAATATCCCAAGTATTATTGTTAACCAAGGCATCTATTTTTTCCTTCATAGCATTGATCCATTTTGAATCCTTTTTTGGCTTCATGAATATTTTTGGGAACATAATAAGCGTCAATAGAGGTAATAAAAGGATTTATACCTCAAACTCATCTTGGTGTAAATAACAGTCCTCCACTAGATAACTAGTAGATGCTTTTTAAGTTTTAATAGCTTTTCTCATAGCAATATGACGATCATCAACCATTATGAATATCAGGAGGGAGAGGAACACTTAAAAGGTTTTCATGGCCAAGATCACTCGTGGAAAGGTTGGAATGATGGTAGGAGGAAAGGTTGGCATCATAGTTCGTTATCATTTCATTTTTTATCTCCACCACTTTATCTAATTCCTTTCATCTACTATAAGTTTGTCCAAATCTACTTATATCCTCATTGTCTTTGTCTCTATTTTGCTCATTGTCCTCTCCCTGCATGAGTAGCCTCTTGCATGTCACCAAGAAAGTAAATCCAATTCTCATTTTTCTCAACATCTCATGAATTTCCCCCAACGAAAGTTCTTAGAGAAGTAGGATTCGCTCTCAAAGAAAGTGACATCGATATTCACATGAAGACGACATGCCACATGGTTATAATATTTGTATACTTTTTGAGTTCCATAATAGCCAAGAAAGATGCACTTCAGGCCCTTGAATCCAACTTTCGCCAACCTGTCCAAAGTTATGAACAAAGAAGACGCATCCAAAAATATGCGAGTCTCTTTTTCTTCATTTCTATAATATGTCTTGATCCTACCAATATATAGTCACTTTCTTGATCTATTGCAAGAACAAGCAATGAATTTTTGAATAAGGAGACGAGAATATAGATACCCTCTTCTAAACTGAAGGAAGAAATATCCAGATGATGATAGAGAAAGGAGTTCTCTTCCCAATCACAATAGAATGTGTCTTATTGATCAGATAAGAAAAAGTCAAGATGGTTCTCAAAAACTATTTGGCACATTTTGTTGGAGTAGGAGTGCTCTGGTCAATGTTGATTTTTCTTTTCGGTAATCCCATTCTATTGTGGCATGTAATTACATGAAGTTTCATGAATGATACCCTTCTCATAAACAAACACATGTAGGTACTTTCCAGGTACTCCATGACATTATCAGTCATGAGCGTTCTTACTTTTATTGCATACTAGGTCTTTACAGTGGCGATAACTTCACATTTATGTTTTAAAAGGTACACATAAGTACTCCGTGAAAAGTCATCAACAAAAGTGTTATTGTATATATGACCACCATGCTCTTTACACTTGACGGATCCCAAACATTAGAATGCACGAACTCAAATGCATAATCATATTTACCAATATATGCAGGAAATGAAGTGCGTATTTGCTTTGCAAATTGGCAAACCTCACATCGCAAATCATCCTCATACAATCCAGAGAAAATATCATGCATCAACTTATGTAAAGAAGAAAACATGATATGATCAAGATGGTCATTCCACTTTCGGCTAAGGTTGAGTTGTTCTTTGCAAGGCGGGCTTTCATCACAGAGGTAAGTGCTTGAACCTCTCGACTGAATGATGCTATAATCCATCCTTAACTAATATAATTCCAATCTTCTTGCATGTTTGTAAGACTTCTAGGACATATGAATTGCGATAAAAAATCAACATGAGGTTCAATTCTTTAGTAATCTTACTGTCTGGAAAAAATATTACGAAATCAGAGATGTGAAATGCATCAATAAGGAGGAAACAGTAGAAAACTAAAATTGTTCATTTTCCCGCAATAGTAGTAAGAGACCCATCTGCAACTGTAACGCTCTCTCTCCCAAATGATAATTTATAATCATGAAACATTCTAGGATCATTTGTCACGTGATTGGATGCACCATTGTCAATTATCCACTCAGATTTGTAGAGAAAACATTACCAATTCTCCTCGTATTAAGAGATGAACCAATTTCTATTGATTGCAAAGAGACACATCTTTTCCTAAACAATTCCTTAATGAAGGATTGTAACCCTGTGATAGTATCCTTTGACAACTCAGGTTCTCTGGATGCTCCAAGCATTAGAGTGTCATTCACCAGTAAATTTGTACCTTTAGACTTTGACTATCTCACATACATTTAATTAGACACCTTGAGTTCAATAAGAAATAGTTGTTCTGATCCATAAAATTCAAGAATTTCACACCAAATCACAACAACTATCCTAGGCGATAGAGGCAACCACATGCTTCGACGTAGCAAAAAAACATAGCGCTTACTCCTAAACTCCTTGGACTAGTTATTGTCTAGACCACAACATTATCCCTTTTTGTCCAATGGAAAAAGTGTGCATAGTTATTGACCAGAACACAACATCAACCACATGAGACACAGTCTCTTGTGGAACACAATAACAACAACCAAGGGATTTGCCACATCCTTAGAGAAGAAACTAGGGCACACATTGCATGTCAGGCCCCTTACAAAAACCATCAAATAAATGGCTTCAGACCTCGGTTTCAACAAGCATGGGTTCTTCCATTGTAAGAACTTCAGATTGGGTTGAAAACCCAACTCCAACACATTGGCTTTTGCGTTGTGGATGCCCAAATGGAGAACTCAGTGAGGACAAGTATTTACGTGGAAAACCCTACATAAATAGAATGAACCACGGGGGATCATAATCCCTAAGCTCCCTCAGTAGAGATTAGAACTATATTCATTAACATAAAATTCCTATGGTGGAGGATGAGTACAATATATAAACAAGGATGGTAGCACCATAACTCAACAATATGCATCTATTTACATGCATTATTGTTTGCTAAGTTGCCTTACCCTAAATGTGCATTTCCTGGCAGCTATGTTACTTATACATTACAGTAATCCAAATATGGCTTTTTACGTAAATTTGATTTTATGGAATCCTTTTTCATGACAGATATGTTGGTATATTCCATGTGATTCAAGAACTCAAATAAAGACTTAAATTGATCATCTAAAATGTCAAAAGAAAAAAACCAACTGATGGCATGGATCCCCTGCTGTGAGTGGAACCACAACAGAGTTTGCTATTATTTACGACAATCATCCATCCAAGATCCAAGGATCGGGACAATAGACCACTATCTTTAGGTGGTTCCAAATCTTAACATGAGATGTATCATTTTACAATTAGATGCACATTATCATCATTCTTATCTATAACCTATACTAATAGAAGGTTTTTCCTTTTCCCCTTCATCCTACTCTCACGTGACACTCTCTTTTTCTTCCATTCTATCCCTCTTCCTCTCCCACTCCCTCCCCCACCTCTCTCTTCGTTCCTCCCTCAAACCACGTACTTATGTCCTCTTTCTCTCTCTTTCCATTCACTCTCCCCCCTCTCTACATGTTCTCTCTCTTCCTCCCTCTCTCCTCTCCATTTCTCTTCTTTCTCTTTCTAATGCCTAAAGGCATCCATCTCCCTCTCTTTCCTCTTTTCTCTTCCTCTCTCATCTAATATATTTGTTAAATTAAAATTATAAATCTTATATTTTTCCCTTCATATTTATTACATTAATATTTATATATACATATTTGTTATATTTATTAAATTAAAAATTATAAATAATATATCTTTCTTTATATTTATTATATCAATATATATATATATGTTTGTGTCATTTATACATAACTTATTTTTCCTCATCTTTTTGAAATTAAGGTGACATAAATACTAGATTTCATTTTAATTATATCCATCAATTGAATGGATTGAAATTTTTCACATTATTTCTTATACATTTTATATATCTATAAATTACTAAGGTATATTTTAATAATCATAGATCAATTAATTATTGTATAAATAATAACCTAATTAAAACTAATATCGAATATATAAAATATATCAAGAAAAAAAATGAATGAATATTTTTATCATATAATTTCAATAAAAATATAAATACAAACAACAATTTAATCCATTTATTTTTTAGTAAAATCTATTTAAAATTCATAATCAAATATATAAATACATTAACATAATAGTTTATAAATATACAAGTTATATGATTTTTTCTTAAAAAAAGTTATTATTTTAGTTGCTTTCTTTATGCTATTTTATTGTTTCCCTCTCATACAATTCATATGTAAATTGTTAACTTCATTTTTTGATTTTATGCATATTCACACTTTCTTGCACATATTTTTTGCTTCCCAAAAATTTTACTCAAACTATACGTATGAGTACAATACAGTTCTATTTTAAAAATCAACATCTATAACTTGCATTCTTACTAATTGCTTTATTAAATTTATTTACCATTAAACTTTGTAGTACTTATTAAATTTCTTTGTTGTCGTCTCATCCCGCCGCGAAACGCGGGTATGCTACCTAGTAACTTAAGATTGAGGTACCAAGCAATGCAAAGAAGTCTTTTTTTTACTAAATCACATTTTGTTACCACTGAAACATAGGCTACCTTAGGATGCATATTCTTATCAGTGGATGGACATCCTTACCAAGGGAGTGGGTCGCCTCCTTTAGATCTTGAACGGACGGCCGTGATAAAAACAACAAGCCCTGTTGTTATCCCATTCACGGCCGGGGATCTAAACTGCAGAATATAGATATCAATGATCAATTACAAGTTTAATTACGAGCCTGACAAAAGGATGTTTCGAATACAAAGATTCATACATGTCTCACATACCCATGAAAAACTTACATCCATGTCCAGCCAGTAACATACATGGAAAGATACAGTACTACATTTAAACCACAAAAATTTCAGAAGTAAATCCACAAAATTAATATGCACGGTCCATAGCAATTTTCAAGCTGGAGCAGCTGGATATGTACCAATCAAAACTGTGTCAGGTTTACAGTCAATTATTCCTAGAAGTCGCTCTTCATGATACACAGAAAAGAATGACAAAAATGGCATAATGTGTTTCCTTCTAGACAAGTTGTCTAAAACAATATATATGTATTCTACTCTGTATTCTCCCGGCAATCATGAGAATCTGTATCTACCAAACTTTTTTGGTTATAAAATCAAACCATAGATGGAAGTTTCTATCCATCTGTAGAGAAATTCAGGTAGACATATTCTCACATTGTTGAGGAAGCCTTGGTAACTTCCTTTAACGCGCTTAGAATTGCTTCAGCCTTTAATCCGTTGCTGGTGTTGACCACAAGTGGGCTTCCATCAGGGACGATGTCTTCGCGATGGTAACTCCCTGCTGTTCTCAGGAAGTTTTCAGAGCCTTTGTCTACAACACCCTTCATGATGATTGTCCTGTGAGATCCAGCTATCATCTCCTCAAGATCGGTATCGCCTTTGTCACCGAGAATCACATAAATATTGGTGATATTGAGGCCCCAACGCACAAAAAGATACCTGAATTTTTCTCAAGACAGGAAAGTCAAATGGACATTAAGATTTTCCCTTTTTCACTTTAATACAGACTCTAATATCGAACTACCAAGTTAGCACAACATAAACATAAAGGGAAAATAAGTTGAGATGAAGTAAATACTTAACTAGGATGTTATTAATGAAAGAATATGAAAAGTCTTTAAAAGAGTGTTGAGAGGCACTCTAGTCATAAACCTTAGGGTTAGATTAGTCATCTTATGTACAAATTATATTGTAACCCTAACCCTAGGTCTCTCTACCTATATAAAGAGCCCTAGGAATTCTTTTCTCAATAAGAGAAAAGTGGAATATTCTTCAACTTGGTATCAGACGCCCCCCGCCCCGCTCCCCACACCGCCGTCCCTGGTCGTCAACGCTAGCTCTCGCCACAAAGCCCCCCCTCTCCCCCGCTGACTCCCGCAACCCCCCCGGCTCCCGCCTCCACCAGCAGAGCCCCCTTGCGACTCCCGACTCCACCACCCCGACACCTACTCCAGCAGAGCCTCCTCGCGGTTCCCGGCTCCACCACCCCGACACCGATTCCAGCATAGCCCCCCTCGCGGCTCTCGTCTCCCTCAGACCCCAGACATCGACTCCAGCAGAGGCTCCCGCCTCCACCAGCCCCCCGGCACCGACTCCAGCAGAGCCCCCTTGTGGCTCCCGCCTCCCCCAACCCCCCCGGCACCGACTCCAGCACCCCCTCCCCCCGCTCACGCCTCCACCAGCAACCCCCCATATCTCCAGCCTCTACCCAATCTTTTTGTCGTCTAAATCACCAACTGTATGCTCCCACCACCAAAAAATAATAATAACTTTATTGTACCACCACCATTCAACCTCTCATCTGACATGATTTATGGATGGTCTATCCCTATCTGATTTTTTCGATACAACAGGTCTGATTCCTTTTGTCAACATGTCACAATCAGATGAGACATCACCTGGATATGATGGAGGGAGCATCCGACTACCCACATTTGCGTCGATCCCTAAATTGGACGACACCAATTATCCCAAATGGTCCCGCATGTTTCTCATGATCGTACGTGGATACGATAAGGAACACATTCTCTTGGAGTCAGAACCTGCTGAAAAGACCGACAAAAATACAACTTGGGACAAAGATGACGGAATGGTCAGTTCCTGGATTATGGTCAGTGTCATTGACAGGATTGCTGATGAACTCGTTTATTACAAAACTACCCACGATATGTGGACCTCTCTTCAAGCCACATATGGTCAGGAAAAGAATTCAAGCAGGATGTATCAGATGTACTTTGACATGCTCAACATGAGCAAGCAGGACGCTCACTACCCGAGTGTTTCTCTCTCGTAAAATCTCTTTCTGAGCGATATAATGCTTGTATTTCAGGCTGCACATGTCCTACTCAGTAACAACATCGCCAGCAGATAGCAGTTCTTGTATTCCTTGCCGGATCGATTCATGCTATTCTGTTGCTCGCGATTAAATGATTAGAGCAACAACTCCCCCCACTATTGAAGAATCCTACAGTACCCTGAGTCGCCTTGCTCTTCCTCATACAAGCACTAAAAGCAATGATCAGGGACAAGTTTCTGCTCTTGTTGCCCCATCTGAATGAGGAAGTCGTGGATCTTTCAGGAGCCGTGGTCGAGGACGCTTCACTCCAGGACGAGGTTGTAGCACAACATAGTGCTCTTACAATCATAAATTTGGTCACACATAAGCTGTATGCTACAGCAAGCAGGGATACCCTACTTCGAGTGCTCGAATAGCCAATGAAGGAGATGGTCCTCTAGTAGAGGTTCCTAGATGGGACTTCGATGATCTGATGCAACATCTTAATAGGTTGCAATCGAACGAGTCTTCTACCCCATCTCAGGGCGATACTACATACACTGCAGTAATGGCTCGATCAGGTATCTTTATGGCATCTGCCAATAGAATTACAAAATCAGAATGGTTGATTGATACATGTGCTTCCACTCATATGTGCGGAGAACGAACTCTCATACAACAGACGCGTAATTTCCTCCCTAGACGGTCTGTACAGGTTGCTGATGGATGTTTTTCCCTAATAAAAGGAAAAGGCGATGGCCATCTAACTCCTAATATCATAATCAAAAATGTTTTCTTTGTTCTGGATTTTCCCATCAGTCTTCTCTCAGTTAGCCAGATTTGCAAAGAACTCATTGTCGAGCAATATTTGACACTATATCTTGTGTGTTTCAAGGCATACTAACTGGGAGGACGATTGGTGCGGGCCGTGAAGAAGGGGGAGTATATCACCTTGTCGAGACTCTGGGACCACTTTCTCTGCATCCTCTGGTGCTCTCTGACACCAACGTCTGGGTCATCCTTCCATTCACAAGCTTCGACGAGTTCTTCCCCAGCTCCCTCCCACTGTCAACCTAGAGTGTGAGGCCTGCCAATTGGGGAAACATCATCGGAGTTCTTTTCCTTCGTCGGGTACCATTCATTTTAGTAGTCTATTTAAACTTGTTCATCTTGACATATGGGGACCTAGTCGTTATCCTGATCGACTAGGAAATAAATATTATTTTATTATTATAGATGATTTTTCTCGTATGTCTTGGTCTTTCTTGATGAAAAATAAGTCTGATGTCTTTCAAATCATTGTTTAATTCATACATGAAATGAAGAATCAATTCGATACCACCATAAAAACCCTATGATCTGACAATGCTAAGGAGTTGGTCTCACATGACATGCGATCATTCTTAGCATCTCAAGGGATTCTGTATCAAACCACTTGTCCTCATACATCCCAGCAAAATGGAGTGGCGGACCGTAAACATAGACATATTCTTGATATCGCTCGTACAATACTCATTAACTATCATGTTCCATCTACTTATTGGGGTGATGCTGTACTAACTGCCACATATCTTATTAACCGCATGCCTTCTACTCCCATTGACAAGCAGATACCTATTGAGGTTCTTTTCGCAGGAAAAGCCATATTTCATGTCCCTCCAAAAATTTTGGTTGCGTCGCCTTTCATCTTCTTGATCCTAGTCGGGATAAACTATCGGCTAGAGCAGTCAAATGTATTTTCCTGGGATATGCTCGAAATCAGAAAGGTTATCGGTGCTACGACCCACGTTCCAAGAGACATTACATAAGTGCTGATGTTACTTTCTTTGAGTCTCTCCCTTAATACTCCCGATCTGGTACACATGTATCACCTCCCCCAATTACCACTTCTCCTCTTCCTATTCCTCTTCCTCAGGTTGACTACACCCCTTATGCGCATACACCATCTCCTCAGGTATGTCCCTCGACTGAGTTTTCAAAAACTGAAGACATAGATACATCAATGGATGCAGATACAGGTATCTCCGCCAACCCAAGGGAAGCCTTAAGTGACATACCTATAGCTCTTTGGAAGGGGACCAAACAATGCCCATCTCGATACAGTACGAAGCATCCGATCTCTGTTGTTGTAACCTTCTCCGTACTTGGCTCTACATACAAATAGTTTGCCCAAGCCATCTCGAGTACAATTATTCCTCGTACTCATACAGAGGCCATTCGGGACTCAAAATGGCGCCTAGAAATGGAAGAAGAGATGTTTGTCTTGATCTCTCAGAACACCTGGACACTTGTTGATCCACAAGGAGATAGCAAAATTGTTGGGTCCAAATGGGTCTTCACGGTGAAGTACAATCCCGATGGGTCTGTTTCTCGTTATAAAGCCCGGCTTGTTGCAAAAGGATTTACGCAGACTTATGGTGTTGATTTCTTTGATACCTTCTCGTCCGTTGCTCGTCTATCCACCATAAGGATTCTCATGGCAGTAGCAGTACAACTTGATTGGCCCTTGCATCAACTAGATTTGAAAAACGCGTTCCTATATGGTGACCTCCAAGAAATTGTGTATATGCAACAACCACCCGTGTTCGAGATTCAAGGGGAGTGTCAGAAGGTTTGTCTACTGCGCAAGGCCATATATGGTCTCAAACAGAGCCCGCGCGCATGGTTTCAAAAATTATCAGAAGTATTAGAGAATATGGGCCTCATTCGATCTTGAGCAGATCATTCCTTATTCATACGGAAGAATGGAAAAGGAACTGTGGCTATGCTGGTATATGTGGATGACATTGTCCTCATAGGAGATGACCATGATGGTATTGTAGAGTGAAGAAACAACTGGAAGAACAATTTGTGATATGCTCGATCGTAGGGAGAGGGAAGAGAGAAAGCTTGGCTCGACCGGTAGGGAGAGGGATGGGCTTGAAAAACCTGGATTCCCGGATTCATTCTCGTCCTGATCCCCTCCCCCCCAGACAGACCCCCCTCCCGAATCTACAAAGAGGGACGGCACACAGTAAAAAATAGAAAGACAATATGGCGGGATAAGGCGTACCAAAAGATGCTCATACTATAATAAACCCACCATAGGGCGTAACGACGATATACGATAAGAATGAAAAAAAACTCGTGATTGATGGGACCTCTAAGATATTTCCTAGGGATTGAAATAGCAAGATCCAAGAGAGGAATTGTCATTTCTCAAAGGAAGTACGCTACTGACCTCCTCCAAGAATCTGGGATGCTAGAATCCAAGCCAGCTCAGATACCCATGGATCCTAAGGGACACATCTACGAGCCAGGTGATATTGAAGATAGTGGTCGACACAAACGTCTAGTGGGTAAGCCACTATATCTTACCATTACCCGACCAGATATCTCTCTTGATGTCGAAAAACTTAGCCAGTTCATGGACTCTCCTACTTTAGCTCACTATGATGCATGCATGATGGTTTTAAGGTACATCAAATCATCTCTAGGTAAAGGACTACTATTCACCAAAGGTAATAGTTTTGACCTCATGGCATATTCAGACGCAGACTATGGAGGAAGCTTGATTGATAGAAAGTCTACTACAGGGTTCTGCACTTATCTTGCAGGAAATTTGGTCACGTGGAGAAGCAAGAAACAAGTTGTGGTTTCTCGCTCGAGTGCTGAAAGTGAATATCGAGCCATGGTTCAGGCTGCAACAGAACTTGTGTGGATCCGATCTATACTTAGACCTTTATATCACTCCTAAAAATATCAAGAAACTTAGGTGCGACAACCAAGCAGCAATGCACATAGCCAACAATCCTATGTTCCACGAATGCACCAAACATGTGGAAATTGACCGCCACTATACCAGAGATTTGAACCAAAAAGGGCTATTTCGCACTCAAAGCGTACCTTCCTCGGATCAAATGACAGATATATTCACCAAGCCACTTGCACGCATACAATTCGAAAAATGTTGTAACAAGCTGAGCATGATTGATATATATGCTCCAGCCTTGAAGGGGAGTGTTGAGAGGCACTCTAGTCATAAACCCTGGAGTTAGATTAGTCAGCTTATATACAAATTATATTGTAACCCTAACCCTAACCCTAGGTCTCTCTACCTATATAAAGAGCCCTAGGGATGTTGGAAATGCGAGCCCACGACGAGCCATTATGCAATAAATGTTATTGCAATTCACTCCTTAATCTGAAATGAAGAATACATAATTTGCATAATAGGTCCCTTAGTACAATTAGGGTTATGTACCATGGCCATCTTGATGATCATACAGCTGTTGATTCAACTATTGAATCATAGAGGCTGGTGCTTGAATGAATATCTAAAGAGTTAGATTGAGGACTCATCAAGCACCGTCAGATGATTGTTAAGAGATGATCTCCAGCCTGAGTAGGAGATGGCAATCCTTATCTCTGAAGGCTGATATCTGACCGACCTCTTGATGCAGGTCCTCTGCATAGGAATAGAGATTCGGAGGTGTCAGATTAGTTAGGTCAAAGAGTTGACTTAACGAGATCGAGATAACCAAAGTCCTATATCGTATGCTGTCAGGATATAGGCACGCATCCTCTGACCGGAGACAGATGTGTTGCTATATGTCTAAGTATGTACATTTGGCAGACCAATAGGTTGATGACCTAATCAAGGTCTACACACCGGCGCGCTGGTGTGCATATAAGGGCATATGAGTAATACGATCTCTCAAAGGGATCATACAGGTTCAGTTACTGAACCGGAAGACATGAGCTCACTCATGAGATATTGGGAAGAATCAAATTCCGTGCGCACGGTCGTCTCGCTTTGAAAGCTTGACTGAATTTGTAGGTTTGATATATACTTTTGGAAAGTATATGATCAAGACCTAGGTATGATATATGCTTTTGGAAAGTATATGATCGATGCCGACTCCCAATGATCGAATGAGAAACTTACTGATAAAACCATGAAGTAGACAGTATAAAGTTGATCGAATACTTCGGGTTTAGTCTGAGTCTTCCAGTATGCAGGATGTACAGGTATTGGGAATACCTGAGGGTGATGTGATCATAAACGATTGTATAACCATGACGCTTCCATTCCTAGGGAGTGATGAAACGGGTCTGGATTTTAGTGACTCCTCTCAGTAGAGAAGTGATCTGATCTTGGTCCAAGTGTTGGACATTGATCTGAATGTGATTCAGATACAATGAGAAGATTAGATTTACGGTCTTGATTTAATCAAGCATCTATGGGAGGCCCACGATCTGGATTTGAGATACGATCTCAATATCCATGTCACTATACGTGGAACAATACAATCGCCCTGTCCTTATCTCCAAGTATCTGCGGAGAAAGCGCATTATCCTTGAAGGAGTTCATGGATAATTCTATTGTTGATATATGTATTCGAGCATTGAGAAAATGGATAATTAAATGTGATTTAATTATCATGAGTAATATGAATTTGATTCATATTATAAAGAGAGTTATCTTAGATAATTAAATGAGATTTAATTATCAAAGATGTAAATAATGTGAATGTGATTCATATTATTTGGACACAAGAGAATAGAGATCCAAGATGATTAAATATGATTTAATTATCATGGATATGAATAATGTGGATAGCAATATCCATATTAGTCATATATATTATAAGTGTGATTTATAATATATAAGAGAGAGCTATTTGTAATTTACATTTGTTAATTAAATGTTAATGTGAATTGGATTCACATTGGACATCAAATTGAAAATGTAATTTACATTTTGTTTTGGGTTGTGAATGTGATTCACAAATTTTCAATGGCATGATTGCAATGTTCACAAAATAAATTGGATTTATTTTTGTGAAATAATTTGCAACAAAAGTTGTTGCAAACAATGGAGATTACATAAAAGGTGAAATAGCCACCTTCCTAATGGAGGAGGGTGGACGGCCACCACTCCCATTAGGAAAGGGAGGCCGTCCCCCCTCTCCACATGGAAGGAGGCTTTCTCTCCTTTCATTATCTCCATGTATTGATGATTTAATTTTGTAATTAAATTGTGTTGATTTATCAACATATATTTAATTTAAATTAAATTAATTATTGTTGTGTTTTTAGCAACAAATCATGACCATTGAAAGAAACACAAATTAATGTGGATCATTGGATTTGTGTTGACACATGGATTGAGATCCATGGATCCCAAAACCCTATAAAAGGAGAGGCACCCCATTGCTCTTCTTGACACATAAGTTGAGGCAACAAATCTCTCTCTCTCTCTCATTCTCTCTACACGTCCTCTCTCCATCTCTCTCATGTGGCCGTCCACCATGGATGCCCTAGAGAGGTTCTCCATCGCCGCGGCATCGTCGTTATGCTGCCCGATGGTTTGCTCGTGGATCTCCGTCTCCTTCGGTGCGCCCCGCTCGTGAAGAAGACATCGGATCTCGTGTGTCGAGATCAGGAGATCCGCCGCTTGGATCATCAACATGGATTGCGAGAAGCACGCGGTTCATCCTCGCGCTCGCAAGTGTCTCCTCCGACGGATCGGACTTGAGACAGGAGGTCTCTTCGTTTAGAGACTTGATCGCAACCACGCTTCAAGAGGTAAACCTAATACTTGGTTGTGGTTTAGACGAAACGATCCGAGAAGTGTTCTTGGATCATGTGGTTTCGTCACATGAAAATTTTTTAATTTCCGCTGCATAGAACAACTAGTGCGACTAGTCGTTCTTCGTCGTATTCGATACGACGATCACGCTTCCGTGATGCGCTTGAGGATCTAACCATATCCTTCAAGTGGTATCAGAGCCTTAGGTCGGTGGTTTTGGATACGATCCATAAACCGAGGACGACTTGGGTTCATTAGGGTATGCGAAAGTTTTCTTGCATTTCATTTTCGCATATCTGTTTTGATGCTATTTTCGGCAATGTTTAAATTGTTTAAACACGAAAATAATATTTGGATTTTATTCCCCATTAAATGAGGAAACCGTAGGATCTGAGTTTGCGTGATTTCGATTCCGTTTGCTCTAGATATGCTCATTTTAGTGAACATGTATCCACTGTTTCGGGGACTGCGGATCATGACGTAATTAAGATGTTAATTGCGGATTTGATACGCCTTGAAATGCGTGCAAATCACTTGGGTTCTGTTGTAAATCAAGTTAGCAAACTTTAGAAATTTACTTTGCTTAATTTGGATTTAAATTGATTGAGATATGATATTTTTAGTAAGTGAGGGTCACTGCTGAAAATACTTTCCTAATCAAGAACCTAGTGATTGTCATTTAATTAATTAGTGAAATTAAATTGTTTAATTTCCTGGAATAATTATGCATAAATATTTGTGAAATATTTAATGATAATTATGTCCTTAAATGACTTTGCCCTAACCAACATGTTGCTTGAATAGGACTTGGGATTTGTTTAGCAAATCTCATTATAATGTTAATCAAAATTGTTTTGATTATTACTATATGGTATAATTTCGGTTGAAGAACCGATGATCATCTCAAGTACAAATTAATCAATTTGGCATTATCCTTTCCCGAGGCGGATATGGTGCCTAGTCGGAGAGCATTGGGGTTGCGGGTTGCAACGTATGTGGTCCGTCCCACTCTCGTCGGTACTGGCCATGACAGCGGGTAGGGCCGGGATAATGTCCGAGGGATTAAGATGTATTTTTCTAATTATTAAAATTCGAAATAATACGTATTTGAGATAATACCATTATTCAAGTAACTATTAAAATGTTTGTTGGATATTAATTGGATCATTAATTTAATATGATTAGATTAATTGGAATCCAATTAAAATTAAAACACTCTATTATGAATAGAGATGGTATTTCCCTTGGAAGAATTAATCATAATGAATATGATTCATAATGATTAATTAGAATTTGAATATGATATGGAGGATCACATAAGTGACATCCATGGTCTCCCGTCAAGGCGAAGGGTTCCGTCGCCAGATATTGTATGTAGGAGACGCCTGTCCGAAGTGACAGCTCCTGCATACGATCCATTTGGATCGGGCTCTTCGCTTCTCGAAAGAGTAAGGACGTATGCGTAGTGACCCCAATATCGGGTCCTCATATTATTGGGGCGATATTGGATTGCGCATAGCGAGTTGTATTCCTGTTGACGGTTGGTTCAATTAATGACGGGTCAACATTGCCTTAGGGGTGGTGGGCCCGGGTGTTAAAGACCGAATTGGGAGATGCAAGTTGGACTTGCAAGGCGGAATGTGTTCCCGCTTCTTTTTATCCGAGTTGTAGGTTCTCATATTATCGGGATGCAACAAAGATAAGGAAGGAGATCCCAGATCTTGTTGAGATATAATGGTAAGTATATCTCTTACATTGAAAGTGATTAAGGGAATGAACTTTCAGTGTTGACAAAACAAGACAACTTTGATATAAAAAACCTAAATCAAAGTAAAATATATATATTTATATATTTATGCAAATTTCTTATTTCAGATAATCCTTCATTAAAACCCACTCAATGATATACTCAATAATAACCAGTAAAATATCATGGATTGGACTCATGATCCAGATATTGTACTTGCAATTGGACACATAATGTATGTAGTTGCAATGTGCAAGTTTCCTCATAATATTGAGGAATGACAATTAAATAGATAATAGGACTACAACCCTAGGGTTTGTATGTCTCTATAGTCTTGATCTCTCATCGGATGTACTTTGGAAGTGACATGTCGATGATGATCGCAATTGTCAAATAATCCTTATAAAATTAATGAAGATATTCTGGCATACACATGTGCTCTTGACATTTAACATGAATGAGATGGTTCACTGCATCATGCAGAATGGTGGCTCTATAAGAGATGATGTATTCAAATTGTTTGAGTACCAACCTAAACCTATGTTTTAAGAGTTTAGATGGATGTAGATGATGAGTGTCATCATTCTACTATCTATACTCTGGTCATTCATGAAGCTTCATAATATTCATATTGTATGAATTTAATGAAGCATGTATAAATGTTGAAATGCTCTTACATAAGAGATCCTTAGTCTTAAGCAATGGTTGCTTATATATAAAGGGAGCGCAGTGGAAGCATGGGTTGGACCCGAGTAAGAAGTATAATCAAAGGTTGACTATACATCTATGACTTCCATATGTCATCCGAAGAGTTGGATGAATGCCAATACTGCAATAAGTTGATGTGTTGATAGTATGACTATCAAGTCTATCTAGAATCCTTAGAGAAGGACTCGGATGGAGCATCAGATTAATCTACATAAATCATTGATAAGATAAAGTCAAATAATTGTATCTCAATCTTCTGATGACATTTGCAATAGGTTGCATATGTTTTAGAAGACTGGAAAATTTGATCTTAAGTTTATAGTTATCCACATGGATATTGATGCAATTGTTGCAACAATCTCTGTTGGATTGATAGACTTGTTAATTTCAGTGGGAGAGTCCTTAGTCTTAGAGAATGTCTCTATGACCTAGATATAAGAATACACTCATTGTTTGTTTCTAAATGTTAGAAATAAACATGAATCTGAGATAGAACTATCATAAAGAGTTATGATGTATATATTTCAGATAGTAATCTAATAATCTAGTGGACTTCACTAAATTAGAAAATTAATGAATGGTTCATTAACATTTCTAAATATTGAAATTAAACCTTAAGATCAATAGGAGGATGAAGATCATTTGACAATGATCTAGCATCAAGCCTTGGACATTTGTCTATTGATTTGATCAATAGGCTAGTAAGAGCTGAAACTTTAGAATGTCTAAAATTTCAAAGCTTACATGCTTATGAATATTGTATTCATAATAAAATGTCCAATACACCCTTCTTTGGGAATGGTGTAAGATGATAAGGTATTCGGATCTCATACATATTGATGTATGCGGATCATCTATATCATAGTAAACATTATGGATATATGATATCTATTAATGATTATGTATGATATGAAATTTCTTCTCTTCACCTGAAGAAACCTTTGAAATGTTCAAAGATTTCATAATTTTGGTCTACAACCAAAGTTTGAAGGAAGATAAAATGAATTTGATCTAATCAAGGTAGCATGTACCTGTTAGATGAATTCAAAGGATACCTTGTGGAGATATGAATATCATTTCTATCTCAATCCTCCTAACTCACCTTAACTCAATAGAGTTATAGGGAGATACAATTGGATCATGTGTGACATGATCTTATCAATGATGATTTTTAGCATAATTATCCCTTAGTTTCCAGGTATATATGTGTAGTAGAGACTACAATATATATCCTTAATAAGATTCCATGCAAGATGGAATCTAGCACTTGAGAGTGCTGCTTCATTAGGAAAATAAAGGATGGTATTGGATACCTACTTTATGACCTTGAGATTCTTGAAATATCTCATCTCTGAGAATGTGATTCTTGGAGGTTGAGACTCTTGAGAATCAAGATGAAAATGAAGTGTAGGAACTCATTTAATCTTGAAAGGATAATGAGGCTCCTGAAATTGGAAACTAAAAGGATAATTGAAAATGAAACACTAAAACCTCTTCAAATAAGTTTGAGGATGGATTCCATGTGTCAGAGAAATCTGACAATGATCGAACTTCATGTGATGAAGCTTCTGAAGATCATAGCATGGATAGATGGATGTTAGCAATAAAAGTCTAATGTAGACCTCATGTACAAGTGTTGTATATGGACCCTCGAGGATCCACCTATATGGGTAAGACCCGTAAAGGTGTAAATGGATCTTCAAGAGAAAGGGAACCTGATGAGAAGGTACATACCTTCAAAGCATAGTTCGTAGCAATGAGCTACACATGGAAGAGAAGACATTGCTTGCAATGAGACTTGCTTTTTCGGTGAACATGCTTAAAATCATCAGAATATTGCTAACCTTAGCTACACAACTTGACTATTGCATCTTCGAGATGTAAGTCCAGATTGCATTCCTCTATGAATATCTCTCTGAGGATATTCACATGAAGTAGCCCCAGGGCTTCATGGTTGAGGAAAGCAAGGTGTGCAAGATAAGGAATCCATCTAAGGACTCAAATAAGCTTCTTTGGGTTGGATCATAAGATTTGATGGAATTATAATTGTTATGATTTCAGATAGAATCTTGATGAACCATGTGAAGCTTAGTGGGAGTGCCTTTGTGTTCATCTTGCTGAATGTAGATGATATCCTGATCATTTAAAATGATATAAGGATAATAATAAGTGTTTTATTCTCTGGTTATTCCATATCTTGAAATATGATTTCAAAGATACCTCTTAGATCTTAGTTCTGAAGTTGTTCAGAAGCCAAGAGAAGAGGATAATTGGACTGTCACATTTGTAGTATACCTTGGACATATTCTATTCATAAAAAATTCCAAGAAAGGCTTCTAACCCTTAAGATATGGTACTGACCTATCTTAAGGGATAGCACCTCAAAGAGTTGAGGAAGTAAATGCTACAACTACTTGCACTTGTGCATTAGTTACGAGAAGCTGAGTGTATGCTAGAGTGTACAAATACCAGATGTCTGTCATGCAGTGGGAGTAGTAAATTGTTACTAATCCTACTGTAGAGATAAAACACTTGATTGCAGTAATAACAAAATCTTCATAGATGAGGAGATTTTTGAGATAGTAATCTCAAAGTCTTATCTTCAAAAGTTTAAGACCATGTAGATAGTGATCTATAAAGGTCTAAACTTTAGATACCTTAGGAGATAGAGATCTCCGGGAATGAAGGTATTCTAATAAGGATCATGGGGATACTGGTTATAATGTCAGGGACACTGTAACCAACTAGATTGAGTATTGGTTGCATGAGATGCAACATTCGCATTAGATGCGAGCACTGTTACTGGGGATATGCAAGTGCCGTAAAAGGACTTGGCGTAGTCTCGCGGGAACAGAGTGACTGATCAGCTTACCTAGCTATTTTCTTAATAGTCTATGATTGTCACATGAGTGTGGGTTTAAATGATTAGCCCATTAATGACTCTTTGGGCTAGTGGGAGATTGTTGGAAATGCGAGCCCACGGCGAGCCATTATGCAATAAATGTTATTGCAATTCACTCCTTAATCTGAAATGAAGAATACATAATTTGCATAATAGGTCCCTTAGTACAATTAGGGTTATGTACCATGGCCATCTTGATGATCATACAACTGTTGATTCAACTATTGAATCATAGAGGCTGGTGCTTGAATGAGTATCTAAAGAGTTAGATTGAGGACTCATCAAGCACCGTCAGATGATTGTTAAGAGATGATCTCCAGCCTGAGTAGGAGATGGCAATCCTTATCTCTGAAGGCTGATATCTGACCGACCTCTTGATGCAGGTCCTCTGCATAGGAATAGAGATTCGGAGGTGTCAGATTAGTTAGGTCAAAGAGTTGACTTAACGAGATCGAGATAACCAAAGTCCTATATCGTATGCTGTCAGGATATAGGCACGCATCCTCTGACCGGAGACAGATGTGTTGCTATATGTCTAAGTATGTACATTTGGCAGACCAATAGGTTGATGACCTAATCAAGGTCTACACACCGGCGCGCTGGTGTGCATATAAGGGCATATGAGTAATACGATCTCTCAAAGGGATCATACAGGTTCAGTTACTGAACCGGAAGACATGAGCTCACTCATGAGATATTGGGAAGAATCAAATTCCGTGCACACGGTCGTCTCGCTTTGAAAGCTTGACTGAATTTGTAGGTTTGATATATACTTTTGGAAAGTATATGATCAAGACCTAGGTATGATATATGCTTTTGGAAAGTATATGATCGATGCCGACTCCCAATGATCGAATGAGAAACTTACTGATAAAACCATGAAGTAGACAGTATAAAGTTGATCGAATACTTCGGGTTTAGTCTGAGTCTTCCAGTATGCAGGATGTACAGGTATTGGGAATACCTGAGGGTGATGTGATCATAAACGATTGTATAACCATGACGCTTCCATTCCTAGGGAGTGATGAAACGGGTCTGGATTTTAGTGACTCCTCTCAGTAGAGAAGTGATCTGATCTTGGTCCAAGTGTTGGACATTGATCTGAATGTGATTCAGATACAATGAGAAGATTAGATTTACGGTCTTGATTTAATCAAGCATCTATGGGAGGCCCACGATCTGGATTTGAGATACGATCTCAATATCCATGTCACTATACGTGGAACAATACAATCGCCCTGTCCTTATCTCCAAGTATCTGCGGAGAAAGCGCATTATCCTTGAAGGAGTTCATGGATAATTCTATTGTTGATATATGTATTCGAGCATTGAGAAAATGGATAATTAAATGTGATTTAATTATCATGAGTAATATGAATTTGATTCATATTATAAAGAGAGTTATCTTAGATAATTAAATGAGATTTAATTATCAAAGATGTAAATAATGTGAATGTGATTCATATTATTTGGACACAAGAGAATAGAGATCCAAGATGATTAAATATGATTTAATTATCATGGATATGAATAATGTGGATAGCAATATCCATATTAGTCATATATATTATAAGTGTGATTTATAATATATAAGAGAGAGCTATTTGTAATTTACATTTGTTAATTAAATGTTAATGTGAATTGGATTCACATTGGACATCAAATTGAAAATGTAATTTACATTTTGTTTTGGGTTGTGAATGTGATTCACAAATTTTCAATGGCATGATTGCAATGTTCACAAAATAAATTGGATTTATTTTTGTGAAATAATTTGCAACAAAAGTTGTTGCAAACAATGGAGATTACATAAAAGGTGAAATAGCCACCTTCCTAATGGAGGAGGGTGGACGGCCACCACTCCCATTAGGAAAGGGAGGCCGTCCCCCCTCTCCACATGGAAGGAGGCTTTCTCTCCTTTCATTATCTCCATGTATTGATGATTTAATTTTGTAATTAAATTGTGTTGATTTATCAACATATATTTAATTTAAATTAAATTAATTATTGTTGTGTTTTTAGCAACAAATCATGACCATTGAAAGAAACACAAATTAATGTGGATCATTGGATTTGTGTTGACACATGGATTGAGATCCATGGATCCCAAAACCCTATAAAAGGAGAGGCACCCCATTGCTCTTCTTGACACATAAGTTGAGGCAACAAATCTCTCTCTCTCTCTCATTCTCTCTACACGTCCTCTCTCCATCTCTCTCATGTGGCCGTCCACCATGGATGCCCTAGAGAGGTTCTCCATCGCCGCGACATCGTCGTTATGCTGCCCGATGGTTTGCTCGTGGATCTCCGTCTCCTTCGGTGCGCCCCGCTCGTGAAGAAGACATCGGATCTCGTGTGTCGAGATCAGGAGATCCGCCGCTTGGATCATCAACATGGATTGCGAGAAGCACGCGGTTCATCCCCGCGCTCGCAAGCGTCTCCTCCGACGGATCGGACTTGAGACAGGAGGTCTCTTCGTTTAGAGACTTGATCGCAACCACGCTTCAAGAGGTAAACCTAATACTTGGTTGTGGTTTAGACGAAATGATCCGAGAAGTGTTCTTGGATCATGTGGTTTCGTCACATGAAAATTTTTTAATTTCCGCTGCATAGAACAACTAGTGCGACTAGTCGTTCTTCGTCGTATTCGATACGACGATCACGCTTCCGTGATGCGCTTGAGGATCTAACCATATCCTTCAAGGGATTCCTTTCTCAATAAGAGAAAAGTGGAATATTCTTCAACTAAGAGCATTAATCTTCAATTGAACTTTCGTGTAAAAGCCAGGCGATAGGCGATACTCTAACTCTGACTCCTTAATTCATTTGGCGAAGGATGTTTATGCCATTTCAGTGCATACAAATACCTTAACATTTACAACTTCATATATTAACCCCCATAAGGTTTACATCCCTCCAACAAATATTCCTCAAATTATAAAAAATGGCAAAGCTGTCTCCTGCTATAAGTAGGGTCGGATACATGGATTCTTGCTCAAATCAGTGTTGAAAGATTCGACTGTATTTTATGTTGGCTATCGACTACCTAAGGAAACCTCTTCATGAGTGGATTTGAGCCTTGGTCCTTTGAGTCGTAGGCACACTGCACTACCACCAGACCATGCACACTGCACTACCACCAGACCATTTAAGTGAGTACATGTTCCTCAAATTAGGACGTATCAAAATGTTTGATACCTTTTTATTGTAATTTTTATTTCAGACCTTAAAGTGTGTTATACTCTTTGACTATCCATGCTATCACAACAAAACATAACTAAACTTCTCCCCATGCTCGCAAAGGATTTAGGATATTAACTATTATGTCGATTTACGTGGATTTGACCGCTTCTTCAATAAATTTAGAGTATGTTTTAATTGTCTCACCAAACTTTCAAGATGTATACAACAACAAAACCTTTTCCCACATTAAGTATGGTCGACTACATGGATTCTTTGCCTCCATTCAAATCTATCTTGGGCCATTCTTGAGCCTAGATTAAAAAACTAAGATCCATTCAGATAGTCTCATTCAAACACTTCTTAGGCCTTCCTCGTCTTCTCTTAAATAACTCAACATCCCAAAACTCGCATCTTCTAACTAGTACATCAACCGACATCCTTCATAAATGGACAAACCATCCTAAGAGGTTTTCTTTCATCTTATCATCTACCGAAGCTACACTAGCTTTCCTTCTGATCGCATCGTTCTGAATCTGATCTTTATGCATATGATCACACATCCACCTTAGCATTTTCATTTACGCAACTGTCATTCTCTGAATAATCTATAGTTCACATGCCAACATTAAGATCCATAGAGCACAACAGGTCTCACAGCCGCTTTGTAAAACTTTCCTTTGATTTTTAAAGAAATATTTATTGGCATAGAATAATAGAGGCTCATCTCCACTTTAGCCAACATGCATGTATTATATGTGTAACATCTCCATCCATTTCCCCATCATATTGCAAAATAGATCCCAAGTATCTAAAAGAATATTTTTTCTGCATGTTATCATCATTAATCTTCACCTTGATTCCTTTACTACTACTTCCATCAAATGCGTACTCCATATAATAGCTCTACATATACGGAATCTCTAATATATTTATCCAAACCTCAAGCTTTGCATTTACTTAATCTCTAGCCTCACCAATCAACACAATATCATCAAACAATAACATACACCAAAGTATCTCATCTTGAATGTGACAAGTCAACTTGTCCTTAATCAAAGTAAAAAGAATGGACTCAAAACTGAACATTGATGCAGACCAATGTTGATGTCAAAATATTCAGTCTTCCCATATTGGACCTTGCACAAGATGAAGCCCAAGACCTGTACTTATCTCTTCTCCAAAACAACTCTCCAAATATTTCCCGTGGGACAGAATCATAAGGGATCGTTTAATTGCTAGGTTACCTCGAGGTAACCTGGCATAACACAGCTTTACCATGCATTCCTGAGTTGGAATTAGTTCTATGGACCCCACAGTTTTTGTTATGATATTTTTTAACCACGTTTAAATAAAAAAGGTAACATAAAAATATATTATAATCATAAAAAAGTTGATATAACACATAATCAATGCGATATCACATCACATTTATCATTCCAACCCTTTCCAATCCTCCCAACCATTCAAACAACTACTATTCACAGGAAGTTACTCCAACCCAACCCAACTACCAAACAAGACCTAAGCCTTCTCCAAGTCAATAAAAATCATATGGAGGGTCTTCCTTTTATGTCATGGGACAAAATCATAGCCTTCTTCCAAACTTTCGAATGTGTGTTAGCCGAAAAAATTGCTGATTAACTCGTATTGTTAAACACCAGCATCAAACAGATTGGAATTCATATACACAGAAATTACTGTGTGTTCAGAAGAAAACATGCAATTATGCGGAATTCAAGAGGTATTAGTGTAATAAGGAGTATTTTGCAGGGACACCTGCACAAAACCTTTAAAATGCAAATCGAAGTGCATCAATACCTCAGAGCTTGAGACCTTGATGCAAGTAGAGGAATAACTTGCAGCCTTGTGGAATTTCTACAGTACATTAAGTGGCAGCGAAGACCTCGCATCCGCAGTTTCTGTCTTAACTCATCTACCACCTTCGCCTGCCAAAATCATCAGACACCAATTATAAACATACATGAGACAAAAACAGCTAGAAACAGATGTACCTTTGATGGATCTCTAACAAAGAAAGAGACACAATGTGAATTGCATGATTTTCTATCTTCTTCGACAGTAAGAGAATTTTTTTCTGGTTTTCCATTTCCCTGACCATCTGATGAATTCATAAGTTTTGTTATGGTCCTCTTGACACCATCATAACCCCAACGGTATTCGATGTGAGTCGTATAATCAGGGTCAGCACAAAAGCCATTCTCATCACTGCACATGTAAGTGTTTGGATAGTATACTTCACTTCCACTGCTACAAATCAAAGCATCAAACTCAGTGAACTGAATCTTGCCAGATTTCAACAGTTCAAGAGTCTCGCAGATTGGCAAGGCAGTAGAAAGAGCAAAACCAGACATCCTTGCCAACTGTGAGTCGGATCGAATAGCTTTTAGGACCTCCTGAATGGCCTGCAACAACTTCTTATCCGGAGAGCCCGACTTAGTGTAACAATCTAGAGCAATCACAAACAACCTCCGCCGCTTCCGGAGGAGAGGATACCTGCTGTTTGCATTCACTGAACCCTCATTCTTCCTCGAAGAATCTACATTTTGTGATTCTGCTGGCGATTTACTTATCTTGCTCATGATCTTTTTTACCCGATCTTGTACCTCGGATTCAGATTTTCCAGTGCCTAGCTTCGCTGCTCCTGATGGATGGCTCTCCGAGTCTCTTACCAAGGCTTTGTCTCCATCTATTGATAATCTAAGAGATGATTCATGCACATCAAGTGAGTCTCCAAGTGAATCATCAATGGCCTGATCATCCAAAGGAGTATCCATTTGCCACTGTGGGTGCCTCATCCTACACGCTGCCACCCTTGTGAGGTATGTACGGCAATGTTCAGGCCATGAAAAGAGATGGATGTTCCGCCATCCATTCCTCTGACAGTCCTGCCATAGGTTTTTGTCTGCAACTAGTTTTAAAAGTGCATCGGCAATTGCTCTCTGATCATGAGGATCGACTAGCAAGCCATTGTTTAATGCCTGGATATTCCAAATTGGTACAAAAAACATTTAGAATTTATCAACTAACGCTATACAGATGCACTTCAGAAGAAAATAGGGAGATATTTCTACCCGATGAATGTCAACTGGGCCTCCATTTTTGGTTGCCACCATAGGAAGTCCATGAGCTGCAGCCTACATTGTTTCAAATTCCTCTTATTCTTTTTTTTATATCCGGCATCTTGTTATTTTCTGTCCTATCAGGATTTGCAAAATAAAAAATGATGCTAACAGCTAACCTCAATCAGAGTGAGGCCGAAGGGTTCAACCAAAGCTGGGTTTATAAAGACACCCTGCATGCACAATATAAGTTAATCTCGTGCTTACAGCAAATGAGTACCAAAATAGAGACACATATAGTTAAGTTCAACTAGTGACAGACTTTGTTTTCATGATGAAAAAAGTCATGCCAATAGAGAGCAAACAATTCTACAAATATGACAAAATCTACAAATAATATCCCTCCAGGGCTTAACTCAACTGGTCTTGATCCCAGACTTGGCCAGAAAGACCCAGTTCTGAGTCTCATTCACTGCATTAGCCAAGTGCTAGCGTGTGGGGGTTATTGGTAATTTGGTATTCTCAAGGTTTCCCAAGGACAGAACCCACTCATATAATAAGTTGATTTCCAGAAGCCTTCCACCAAATATATCATTGGTTCAAAATCCAAATATTACACTTCTCAAAAGGAGAAGAAAGAAGAATATCTCAGGAAGGTAAACAATTGCAAACCTTCGTTTTCGCTGCAAGTCTGTAAATATCGGGTACGTCTGATTGCTTATGATGCTTGGGGTAAGCAACCAAGCCATAAAGGTCATACTTATCAATCAGCTTGAGGACTGTTGTCAGGACACTGGCATTGCCAGATGACATCTCCTCTATGTCATCCCTGTTTCCCATGATCAATGTCTGCATGAAGAGTCAAAATGAATGATACCTTATAAATGAATTAAAACTCAGTAGATCCTCAATCTTACAAGATTGGCAAGCTCCCTCAGTGGGCGGCATTCTCCAAAGGCTTTCAAGAGAGTAGTGAGGTTTTTCTTTGGGTCCGGTCTTGACAAGGCCAAGATCATTGGTTTGTGTGGATTCGCAAGAAACCTAAGAACCTGAAATGATGTCATTTATCATCTCCAAACAATAGAAAAGATCTTCAGATACTACTGAAAAACAATATATGGTGGGTTACTTCATTCCATATTGATGGAACTGCTTTCGGAGACGCTCCTTCAGCATTAACTGCAAGAGCTCCATCTGCATCAGCTGCATCCTCTTGAACATCAACACTACTAAAATCCATTCCAGGAGGAATTACCTAAAATTAAAATTTGAGGAGTTGTTAAATGAATATAATAAAAAATAACAAATATTTCTGGAAATGTGTAGAAGGTTCGACGTTGGATTAACCGATCTCTTATTAACCAACTCAATTCATCAAATAAATTGAGATTTAAAATTCTTGGAAAATCATTAGAAATGTTGATTTTGGGTTCAAAATCCATGGCTGTGGATAAGTTGTCGGTAAAATTGCATCGAGATCTACCAATAAATGCTTTATTTTGCAAGGTGGTTTCTTGTTCACTAACTCATGATGCCCATTTTTTCTTATTGGCCTGTTCAAATGGTTACAAGCCAAAAGAAACAATTTCATGAAGTTGATACCGGATTCTTTAGTAGCTTAAGATGGATGAAAATTATATATAATAGGTTGAACAGAATTATAGACTAGTTCGTGCAAGCATATAATGCCGATGTCTTCAGATATCTCGTTTTATTGGGACAATGACTTAAAGATGACAGATGATGATGTTTTTTAAAGTCTTACCACCATCCGTGGCATGTAGCGTCCATGGCAATTAACACCCCGTCTAGATCGAGCTCTCAACACCTTCTCAAGCTTCACATCAAAGCCATCGTACAAACCCCATTGTTCATCAATCTCTTGCTTGGTGCTTGTGATCACTAGTTCTGCGGCATCTAGTGACAACTCTTCAGCTTCTATCCTCCTCATCATCTTGTAAGTGGTATTTATATCTTCCTTTGACTGCCTCCCTTGCTTGAGAAGCTGTTCTAGCTTGTTCCTTCCAAGTGAATGACCTGTGAGAACCATGGGGACATTCAAAGCACCTGAAAGAAGAGCTGCGACATCACCAGCATCAGCATAATGACCATGAATCACGTAAGGCCATACCGGCTGACCACCCCCAATCTGTTCTCCCAATACCCTTGACATGTTAACAATATGTGTTAGAGAACCATCTACAAATTCTTGGAGATGAGGCCATAAAAGTTCTTTCCTAAGGTACTCATTCCTCGGGCCACATGGTATCCTGATAATATAGGCCCCTGCGCTCTCTCCAACCTCATCCCCTTCATATGACCCTGAACTCAGCATCTCTGTAGGCTCAGCATAGCTCCAGTCTACATCTGGTGATGCTATTTGTCGAGTGAATAAGTCTACCCTATACACACCAGGCATTTTTGAAAGTGCTCGTGCAAGCTCCACCACATACTTCACCTATGTACCCACAGAATATGCCGCCACCATAAAAATAAGGTTAAAACCATGAAGAATGTCTAAATATCTTGAAAATTAACAGATATATTTTTTTACCTGTCCTCCAGTATCCGAGTCCCTTCCCAGTTCCATATTTTCTCCACGGACAAGTCCATGCAAACTGTGGCAAGGAAGGAGTCAGAACTGATTTTTGGACTTGTTAGATCAAGTTAGTTGCAAAAGCTAAGATTTTTTTTGTCATACAATTATATTGGTTACTTGTCATGAAGATCTAGGATGATGTACGTTTACCGAAAGGCGTTTATAGGCTTTCTGCTTCGATGGATGACCTAGCGAAAGGTACAAGACTGCCTTCTATTTTCTGGAGGGGTATCTGCTTGGTGTGTTCTTCTTTCTCCTTCTGGAGAGATGACTAAGCTGTGGGGCAAGGGTAAGAGGACAAATATTTTCTTTCCCAAGCGAAGAAATGACTCCCCCCTCTCTGACCCACCCGCCCAGCGAACCAGTTGCAGAGCTGTTTTTTTTTTGAAAAGCATAAAACGTAGGAAGAGAAAAAATGCAAGTTAACAAAGAAAGCAAAAGGTGACAAAGGTAAGGCTGGGGTTAAGAATCTAATTCTTTTAAGTAAGCTATGACTAGGATTCAAAGAGGGGTTGTGGTTTACACATAAATATACAAGAATGCTTAGGTTGTGTTTGAGTAACTGCAATATTTCAATGGCTAGTGTTATCATAAAGTTGATAACACCCTCTGATCTGGTCTCGAAATTTGTTCTATGCATGTGAGGGGGCTCTTTGAGATCAATACCAGGGGCTATTTACTTTGGCTAAGAAAAAAGATGAAAGATTTGTGGACTGAAGATTGTTGGAACTTAAGGGATGAGGATTGTTAGCCAGGAAAGAGTATATGGTTCTTTTGACAATGGAGTCTTCTATGGACAAGGAACTTATTATAGACTAATATTTGTCATGGGGTCACAAGGCTCTGCCAAGGGTAAACATCTTCCTTCTGTTGTTCCAAAGATCAAGGATTATGACAACGGCTGACAGAGCGAAGATTTTCTAGATGACATCAATTTCTAGATATGCCAGGTGAATCCTCAAGACATAAATCATCGTTTCTTCTCATGGGATTTAACCAAGGAGGTGGAAAGTAGTATGACCGTCGATTGGGTGTCTCCTTCCAGCTTTGGGAGCTTGTGGGGTTCTTTAAGAAGTGTCATCTTTAGATGTCGTCGTGATCAGTGTGAGCAATTGGAGCCTTGTTTTTGTTTGGGCGTTATGGCTGGTGAGAAAAGTGTTGATGTTTTGTAATGAGCGTTTATGTACAACATGTGGTTGCCCATGCTAGGGCTTTGCTCAAGTTAAATAAAAGCTTGACCATAATCTATATCTTCATTAAAAATTTTATATATTTATAAAAAAAGTTAAATATGTTTTCATACTTCATATAATATAGTTAATCTTGATTAAAATGTAAAATATCACTCATTTAAGCTCTTAAATAATTGTTTCAGATATGGTTTTGTGATTTCATCATGCTTCTCGTTCTTTTTGATCCTCCGCCGAGGAGAAATCCGTAATGGAGTCTGAGAAAAAGCTGGCAGAAATGCGGAAGGGAAAAAGACATTGTATTTCATCTTTTGGAAAGTAATTTTTATACTGGACAGTATGTTAGGACAAACAAATGCATAGTAATTTGTTTCTTCTTCCATAATTTTCAATCTATTATAGAAAAAACGATAAGTTCAAAAGTTAGAAATGACATAGTTGCTACAATAATAATGTTTTCGGAAAAAAATGATATATAAAAACCAATAAATATTAAATATAGTTATATGACGGAAAGAGCGAAATTGAAGTTATAATATATCGTAATATGCATTAGCTTATTAGTTATAAACAAATGTGAACAACATACGCATGCTTGTATTTGTATCATCAAACACATATAAGTTATAATAAGTTATGTGTTATAATGTATTCTATTTATAATACATATTATTTATATCAGATTATATACAAGTTATATCACTAACATATACTTTATTTACCAAGTTTAAATGCAATAAGGGCATTAGGCGATAAGGTGAGGGGCGGCGAGGTTGAAGGCAAGGTGATTAGGTGCATTGGGTTCATGTTAATCACGAGTTAAACAAAGATAATTGTAATCTAGGGAAAATAACAATAACCACACAAACACAAGAAATAACAGTATTATTATCAATATTTATTTTTGGAATCTAACAAGCACCAGGAAAAAAATGGAGCTCCAAAGAAAAGACACCCTTTTACAAAACAGTTACTAAGTCTTTGATAGGTGTGCTTTAAAGAAATTCTTATCTCAAAAATCTTATCTGTTTATTGTATACAAGGAGAAGCATGACATATTTAAATGTAGAAGATGGCATGAGCTATCAACAATAACAACAAAGCCTTTTCCCACATTAAGTAGGGTCAGCTAAAAAATGGCGAAGCCTTCTCCCACTATAAGCAGGGTCGGCCCACTATAAGTAGGGTCAGCCTACTATAAGATGACATGAGGTATGGTGGCAAAAATTTAACTTGACTGAAAAATAAGCACCTGATCAGGATTATGTAGAGCTTCTTCCCTTTGTTATCATCAGACCAAATCTGGAGGTCAGAGATGTTTCTATTAAACCGTTTCCTTGGAGTCTCACTTTGCACCATCTCCCCTACTATATCTCCTTTTTCTCCTTCCGACAAGTCTTCTGACATATCTTCAGTTGCATCTCTTCTACCTTGCTCCCTTTCCAGCCTCCTGTCTGCCATCCTTTGAAAATCATCCCACTCCAACTGCTCACAAGCGAAAGAAAATTTCACATACCATGTAGTCAAATACTTGGATTAGATATCATCAATAAATGAGCTTTTAGAAGTATGCCCTATCTAAAAGAACTTCAATACTCTATTGAAAAAATGCTGCAAATTTCATCATAAATTTGATCTGAGCTCACTGCCCCAGCCAACGTCCCTTTGATGGACTATTTTTGTCTATCAAAGTTCAGCAATCCATATAGGTTAATCAAGCACTTGAATCCAATATTGAAATGCTTTCAACTTTGTTTGTATACAGTGGTGATTTCAAAAACAAGTTAGTGCCCTTAAATTTAATTAATTTCTTCTCAGTGGAGGCATTAAAATTCAGTAGCTGTTTCCAGCCAAACAACAAAAATAGCTAATAAAAAAGCATGGAAGAAAATAAAGGATCAAGAGCTTGATAGGATGGAATCCTAGAGATCCAAGTAGCGCACGCAACATCAGGTACACCTACACAGAAGTCACAGATTTACAGGAGAATAGAAAAAAAAATCACTGGAACATTTAAGAAAAAACAGGAAGTACCATAGCTCATGAATTAACCGAGTGCTTGTCGTTCATGTTCGGTCTAGGAAGAAGATGGGAGCTGGGAGCATACCGAGATGAATAGGATGTTCAGCCCTTTGCTTTACGTAGCTTTTATTAAAGTTATCAAGGGTTGGCAAGAATTATGTATACTATTATATACATGCATAATTAACCTGTGTATTTTGAAAAAATACAATTATCATCGTTATCTTAATTCTGCAAAGGTTGGATGAAGAGTTTTGCAGGGGATGTATGAAGAGTATTGCAAGAAACGGTCAGGGCTGAATGAGAAGTTGAAAAGAGTCCACTAAAAAAGGTTTCTGATTAGGACTCTTCGTTCAAATTCGACCCAAGATAGATCTACACGGAGGTCCATGTCTCTAACTGCATTTGACATAGGAAAAGGCTCAATCGTCGTTTTTCCGGACCCTTTTTTAGTTGCAGTGCCTCATGTAAAATTTGAACCAACGTTTGAGCTAATGAAAGGCCTCCATCGATGTAATCCTTACTTTGCTGATCAACAACTCGATCTAAGCTCAGTCTTAAGTATTCAGGAGCCAAATTCAAATAATGTTGGATCACTTAAATCCACAACATCCACCACTGGGAATAAAAAGATTTTAAAAATGAAGAGAAGATCCGATTTACACCTGTCTCTTCTTCCTGGTGAGGTGCCATATCCTCCAGCACATGTTCTCGAGCCTCGAGCTCCTCTCGCGCGTGTTGCGCGTCGCCACCACCTTCACCCACGTCCTGTACAGGTCCGTCTCGTTTACACCGGTCACCACCTCCTCCACGAAGTACTTGGTCGGGTTGAAGTGACCCATCTCCCTTGGGCTCTCCGCTGCCGACCTATCGTCCCCAGCCGCGATGGCTGACGACCCACTGTGCAAGATCGCCTCCAGATACCCATTGATCCACTCGTTCCCGGCCATCTCTTCCGCAATGCTGCTGCACAAACTGGAAAAGATCCCGAATTTGCTCTCCCACGGTGCAAGAGAATATTAGGTTGCCAATTCTGGATCTTCAACTTTCTGAATACGGTGTCTCCGCCGCTTAAAGACCGCGCTTTGTCATGTGGGTCGTTGACACATCGACCAAGAAGAGGTGTTGTATTGGAGAGCAGCGGTGTTGGTGAGTGAGAAAGGAGGAGATGGAAAGTAAGAGCGGTGCGGTGAGTGTTCACGGGTTTGAGGAGAACGAATGGCGCCGGTGTAGTGGAATGGGTCTCGTCGTCTGGTGGGGTTCCATATTTGGTTTTGCTATAAACGGCGAAGGTCGTTACAACCATTGTCTCTCACTCCGCTCACCCTTACCCGTGTCTGTGATGAGGCGCAGAGTCGGAAGACAAAAAGCGGGAGGCGATTAAATGGATCTTTAGTCGGATCTTAGATCATTTTTGAATTGATCCGTGTGCCTGTAGGGGTGTCTCTTTGATTGTATAAGTTAGCTAGGGCTCACATACGACAATAAAGTTTGTTCCCACAATAGGTCAGCTATATAGATTTTTTGTCATCATCCATATCAATTTGAGGTCGATCTCAGATTTAGATCCAAAAAATCAAGATCCCTTCGTATAGTCTCATTCCAACATTTTTGTGCATTCATCGCCCTCTTTTAGCCAGCTCAACATCCCAAAACCACCCAGCTAGTGCATTAGCCAACCTTCTTTACAAATGGTCAAACCACCTTAAACAATTTTCTCGCATATTATCCTCGATCGGAGCTACATCAACTTTATTTCTGATTGCATTATATAGAATCTAATCTTTACAGTCTATGTGTGTGCATGTGTGTCTACACATCCACATTAGCATTTTCATTTCTTCTACTACTATTATCTGCACATATCTATGGTTCGACATGTCAACATTCATATCCATAAAACATAGCAGGTCTTACGGCTACTTTGTAAAACTTTCATTTGATTTTCAAAGGAATTTTCTTATCACGGAGAACAGTAGAGGCTCCTATCCACTTTATCCAACATGCATTTATTTTATTATTAACATCTCCATTAATTTCTCCATCATGTTGCAAAAAAGATCTCAAGTATCTAAAAGAATTCTCTTCTGGATGTTATCGTCATCAATCTTCACCTAGATTCCTTCACTATTACTTCCATCAAAAGTACACTCCATATGTTCAATTTTAACTCTACTTATACGCAATCCTTTAGTCTCCAATGCTTGTCTGCAGACCTCAAGTTTCTCACTTACTACATCTCTAGTCTCATCAATCAACACAATATCATTGACGAATAATATACACCAAGGTATCTCATCCTGAATGTAACTTGTCAACTTGTCCATAATTAAAGTAAAAAGGAATGGACTCAAAGTTGAACCTTGGTGTATACCAATATTGATGTCAAAATAATCAATCTTCCCAGACTAGATCTTTACACACGATGATGCCCTATCATACATATCCCTTTATGATGTTAATGCATAGGATATGTACCTGTCTCTTCTCCAAAACTCTCCACAATATCTCCCATGGAACAAAATAACAAACCTTCTCCAAATCATTAAAAATTATATGGAGGTTTTGAAGGATATGGTATAATCCTCAAGCGCATCACGGAAGCTTGAGCATCGTATCGAATACGACGAAGAACGACTAGTCACACTAGTTGTTCTATGCAGCAGAATTTAAAAAATTTTCATGTGATGAAACCACATGATCCCAGAACACTTCTCGGATCGTTTCGTCTAAACCACAAACAAGTATTAGGGTTACCTCTTGAAGCGTGGTTGCGATCGAGTCTCTAAACGAAGAGACCTCCTGTCTCAAGTCCGATCCGACGGAGGAGACGCTTACGAGTGCGGGGATGAACCACGTGCTTCTCGCAATCCATGCTGATGATCCAAGCGGCGGATCTCCTAATCTCGACACACGAGATCCGACATCTTCTTCACGAGCGAGGCGCACCGAAGGAGACGGAGATCCACGAGCAAAGAGCCGGGCAGCATAACGACGACGCTGCGGTGATGGAGAACCTCTCTAGGGCATCCATGGTGGACGGCCATGAGAGGGAGAGAGAGAAAGAGAGAGAGAGACTTGTTGTCTCAAATATTGTGTGTAAAGAAGAGCAATGGGATGCCTCTCCTTTTATAACATTTTGGAATCCATGGATCTCAATCCATGGGACAACACAAATCCAATGGTTCTCATTGATTGTGTTTCTTTCAATGGCTAAGATTTATGTTGGAAAAAACCAACAACAATTAATTTAATAGAAATCAAATATACATTAAATATAATTTGATTTATATCAAATCAGTCCTCATTGAAGAAATAGGAAAGGAGGCAAGCCTTCTTCCATAAGGAGGGTGGACGGACACCACATTCCCAATGGGAATTGTGGCCGTCCACTCTTCCTATATGGAAGGTGGATGCCCTTTTCCTATTACATGAGATTACATTATCTCATGATTCTCTCCAATATTTGCAACAACTTTTGTTGCAAATTTTTCACAAAAATAAATCCAATTTATTTTGTGAACATTTCAATCATGCCATTGGAAATTTGTGAATCACATTCACAGCCCAAAATAAAATGTAAATTATATTTTCAATTTAATGTCAAATGTGAATCCAATTCACATTAATATTTAATTAACAAATGTAAATTACAAATATCTCTCTTATATATTATAAATCACGTTTATAATATATATGACTAATATGGATATTTCTATCTACATTATTCATATCCATGATAATTAAATCATATTTAATCACCTTGGATCTCATTTCTATTGTTCTCAAATAATATGAATCACATTCATATTACTTGCATCTTTGATAATTAAATCACATTTAATTATTTCAGATAACTCTCTTTATAATATGAATCAAATTCATATTACTCGTGATAATTAAATCTCATTTAATTATCCATTTTCTCAATGCTTGGATACATATATCAACAATAGAATTATCCAGAACTCCTTCAAGGATAATGCGCTTTCTCCGCAGATACTTGAAGATAAGGACAGGGCGATTGTATTGTTCCACGTATAGTGACTTGGATATTGAGATCATATCTCAAATCCAGATCGCGGGCCTCCCATAGATGCTTGATTAAATCAAGACCGTAAATCTAATCTTCTCATTGCATCTGAATCACATTTAGATCAATATCCAACATTTAGACTAAGATCAGATTACTTTTCTACTGAGAGGAGTCACTAAAATCCAGACCCGTTTTATCACTCCCTAGGAATGGAAGCATCATGGTTATACAATCGTTTATGATCACATCACCCTCAGGTATTCCCAATACATGTACATACTTCATACTGGAAGACTCAGAATAAACCTGAAGTATTAGATCAACTTTATACTGTCTACTTCAGGGTTTTGTCAGTAAGTTTCTCATTCAATCATTGGGAGTTGGTATCGATCATATACTTTCCAAAAGCATATATTATACCTAGGTCTTGATCATGTACTTTCCAAAAGTATATATCAAACCTATTAATTCAGTCAAGCTTCCAAAGCGAGACGACCGTGCACGGAATTTGATTCTTCCCAATATCTCATGAGTGAGCTCATGCCTTCCGGTTCAATAATGAACCTGTATGATCCCTTTGAGAGATCGTATTATTCATATGCCCTTTTATGCACACCAACACGCCGGTGTATAGACCTTGGTTAGGTCATCAACCTATTGGTCTGCCAAATGTACATACTCATACATATAGGACTTTGGTTATCTCGATCTCGTTAAGTCAACTCTTTGACCTAACTAATCTGACACCTCCGAATCTCTATTCCTATGCAGAGGACTTGCATCAAGAGGTCGGTCAGATATCAACCTTTAGAGATAAGGATTGCCATCTCCTACTCAGGCTGGAGATCATCTCTTAACAATCATTTGACGGTGCTTGATGAGTCCTCAATCTAATCCTTTAGATATTCATCCAAGCACCAGCCTCTATGATTCAATAGTTGAATCAACAGCTGTATGATTATTATGATGGCCATGGTACATAACCCTAATTGTACTAAGGGACCTATTATGCAAATTATTCATTCTTCATTTAAGATCAGGGAATGATATTTGCAATAACATTTATTGCATAATGGCTCGCCGTGGGCTCGCATGTCCAACAATCTCCCACTAGCCCAAAGAGCCATTAATGGGCTAATCATTTAAACCCACACTCATGTGACAATCATAGGCTGTTTAGAAAATATCTAGGTAAGCTTATCAATCACTCTATTCCTGCGAGACTACGTCAAGTCCTTTTACGGCACTTGCATATCCCCAGTAACAGTGCTCGCGTCTAATGCGAATGTTGCATCTTATGCAACCAATACTCAATCTTGTTAGTTATAGTGTCCTTGACACTACGTCTTAACAATTATCATAACAAGTATTTCCATAATCCTTATCAGAATACCCTTATTCCTAGAGATCTCTATCTCCTAACGTATCCACAGTTAAGACCTTTTAGATCTCTATCTATAAAGTCTTAAGTTTTCGAAGATAAGACTTTGAGATCACGGATGAAGCCACATTTCATCATCTTTATTCTATCATTTTGGCATAAAAAACCCTAGCAAATGCGTGTAAATATCATTAAATCCATCATCTTAGCATTCATGCATGTGCATCCAAATAGTGTATAAAATACTGTATTTAAAGCTAAAATTATAGAATAAATAAAAGAAAAGAAAAAGAATAAAATATTGTGAATATTTTATGACCCGAAACCCCGAGACCTAGGCATCTTGATGAATAGGTCGACAAGGAATAAAGTAGGGGGAGATAAGGGTCAAAACACAATAAAAATACCTTTATTCTTTATCCATTTTGGGACCTATTTTTGGATCCACTTTTTATACCTCAAATAAAGAAACTTTGTACATGAAAGTTGTAGGTAATTAAATAAATAAAAATACGAAATTGATTTCACTGAAAAATAATACACAGATAAAAAGTTGTGGTCTAAATAAGATTCCAGAATTCCAACTTCCCATACCTGTATCTTGCAAATAAAAACTCAAAATGTACCAAACTCACCTTTAATTGTATATAGCACAAAATGATCTATTTAATGGAGGTGGTTTAGTATTTTTCGGAGTTACGGTTTGAAAGTTGAGTTTTGGACCCTACTTGTATACTTGTACATATTAAAACATTCAATATAATATTTATTCATTATTTTTGTAATTTCATATTTTTATAATTTTGTAAATATTATTTATAAGGTATTCATACATTAAAATCAGAATAAAAAGACAAAAGAAACACAAATAAAAATACTTGTATATATCATATACATAGGTATAACACCTATACTTATACATGTACAAATAGTACTTATATTTTATTAAGTGTACAAACTACATCAGAAAAATAAAACAAAAATATATTTGTGTGTATAAAAGTATTTTATGATTTTATAAAATACTAAATAAAAATGAATAAATTAAAATACAAAATAAAAATAAAAGAATAAAATATATAGATATTATACCTATAAAGGGCATAAAAGTAAACTTGTAAAAATATACCTCATAAAAATAATTAAAAATCACCATAAAAAATTTATAAAATAATAAATATTTTTTATTTTATAACTAAAAATTAAATAATTCAATATCTATTTTTTATTGATTTTACAAGGATTTTTGCCAAGGAATTTTCTGGTTGATCCACGTGGACCAACCAGAGAGCTCCGTTGGTTGACCTCGGTCAACTCTCTGACCGAGGTCTGGACCTTGTCAGACCTATTGCGTTGACGATTTTCAACGATTTTTCGAGGATTCCTCTTGCACTATCTCGCAAAGGAATCTTCTTGACTTTTCATCCTCGATTATCAGTGATACACTCCCAGGTGAAACCTGGGGGAAGGGAGCATCGATTCGCCCGTTTTGCCTCGGTCTTCCCCACCTGGCCGTCAACCCTACAAAACTCATCCTCGATTTTCTTTTGAAATTTGAACCGCATTTGTCTGGTCCTTCGTCCCCATTCATCCCACCTTGACTCCCTGGAGGTGACAACTACAGTTTGGCTCCTTCGAGTCGGCGGACCGACGAGGATTTTGGGCGTTCCACCCCACCTTCGGTGACCTTCCCGTCAAGGTATTTCAACCTTGGGATCAGGACCTCGAGGTGTTATTCTCTCTTATTTTCGTTCCGTTTTCATCCCCTGTAATCTTAGCTTCACTTAGGCACCTTAATCATCGAGTTCATCCATCGATTTGCTCAATCGATTCCCCTTGCTGGAGCAAGCTCCGGCGAGCATCTATAGCACCGTTCGCCCCCTTGTGAGATGCCAATGGAGGTCGAGGCATTTTTCCCTCGACCTTCGTAACACTCCTTGCAGGTCTTTGGAGAGTAGATATCACCTGGAGGCCATTTTGCACCTCGTCGGAGGTTCCTGGAGGCCGCCGGCTTCTTTGACATCATTGGCGAGCTCCAGCCGTCGCTGGAGGGTTTTGAGGCCACCGGACGTTAGAAGGCACCTACAGCAACTACCTGGGACCATTTTGAAGCACGTCGGACCGTCGGAGAGGAGCGTAATCATCGGAGGAAGGTCGCCACGGCGGACCTTCTTCCCTGTTCTTCGTCGAACCCTCTCCGCCGTCGGATCAAGGGAGCCCCCCAGATCTCATCTCCGCCGTCGGATCGCAGACTACCAGCACCGTCAGATCTAGGGCCGAGATCTAATCTCAGCCCTCCGTGCGCGAACCGTCATCGGGCCATACGAGCACGCCACGTGGATAAGTGGCTCACGCCACGCCGTCCGATCGCGCCTTAGGTTGGGAATTTTGCAAGTTCTCCCTAGCCATTTTTGTTATTTATTCATTAGCATGTAAACTTTCATCTGCCGTCATAATTTTTTGTAAAAGTTGCAGTAAACCCCCCAGATTTTGTAATATTGCACTTAGGTCCTCGACCACGTCACCTCACGTGACCAGTACACGTGAGGTGAGGGCATTTTGCACAGGACCCCTCTAGGGTTTGCTTATTTCATCTAGAACCAGGAACTTTTGTGTTACGTGTAAAAGTTTTGGAATATTTGCATGCGAGCCCCTGGGATTTTTGGATATTACAGTTGGGTCCTTCCCAGGCACGTGCAAGTCACGCATTTTGGTGGGCATATTACACCTGTACCCTTGCGGGTTTTGAGATTGTTATTTAGTCCTGGAAGTTGGTTAATACATTGTATATTTTGTGTAAAGATTGCAACTTGGCCCCTGGTTGTTCGTCTATTTGCACTTATACCCCTGTCAGGCTTAATATTTTTGTGTGCTTGCCTTTATTTATTTGGAGCATCATCTTAATTCCAAAAATTACCAAAAAAATTGTCATAGACTCCTGTCAACTTGCTGATTTACACCATATTTTTGCATTGTATTTTTATTTCATTTTCATATTTATTAAAAATAAAAAACATGCATTTTTCTTACTGTTTGCATTAGAAAACCCATAAAAATTAGCAAAATATTTAAAAAATTCCAAAAAAATTACCTAAGGTCTATTTTATTGTATTTTAGTGTTAGTCCAAAAATCCTTAAAAATTTCAAAACAAAAACCTAAAAAATTAGAAATCCCTAAAAATCTTCATAAAAATCTAAAAAATCATAGAAAATTCAGAAAAATATAAACTCAGTTCATGTTGTTTCTCTATTTTATTTCATTTATTTTAAAATTAATTTGGGAAAATTTTGATACTATTGGCATTTTTCATTCCCATTTTGATTTCGCCCAATTGGTTAGTCCACTGTTTTCTTATATTTCATTATTTAAAAATACCAAAAACATTTCGAAAAATACCCAAAAATCACAAAAACATCTTAAAGACATAAAAAGACCAAAAACATACTTCCCTGATTTTTGAGTATTTTTACCTATTCTTATAAATATCCTAACTCCTCTTTTCTTATATTGTAGATATATTCTCTTATTGAAAAAGAAAATATAAAAATATAAAAAGAAAATACAAAATCAGTAAAAAGAAAATTAAAATACAAAATTAAAAATAAAAATAAAAAAATTATATAAAATTAAAAACCCACAAAACATTTGCATTGCATTTTGTAGACAATACATCACATTTGGACACACACACACACACTTGTTGATCTATCCTGCCTTGCTCCCTGCGTTCGAACTCTCTACATACTCACACCTATACACCTTGTTTGTAGAGTTAAAAATAAATTTGACTCCACATTAGTTTTCATTGCTTGATTTATTATTGTGGGTTCATTGTTGATTAAATACGGGATTCATTGAGGGTCGCCACAGCGAGACGGTGGTCTCCGCTTTATGAGGGACATTAGACCCCTTGAATTTCGTGTTTATCAAATGGCGCTGTTGCCGGGGAGCAGCAACGTATAGATTACATTTTTGTGATTGTGATTATTTGCTTACATTATTTCTTGCTTATTCTCTCATTTTTGATATATATTGTTGAGCTTTCTAACCATTGTCTTTCTTGTCTTCTTGCGAGGGACCGCGGACCGAGGAGGATCGCCTAGGTGATTCGGTGCAACCTTGGGAGGCGGAGTCGGCTTTTCTAGCTCAAGCCGACAGGAGAGAGCAGGATGAGTGAGAGAGAGTGGTTGTTAGTAGCAATTTATTTTTGTGAGAGAGAGAGATCATTTAATTTGTAATAATACAGGTACACTTGGACACTCAGGACACTCGGGCCCAATTTCCAAGTGTTTGTTCACTTGGGGGCTCACCACGGTTTTTGACGTATTTTCACCGCTGTCATTTTCCGGTTTTGATTTATTTTCCCTTTCTTTTGTGGAATGAGCCCTTAGATTTTTAGGCATTGCTTGATCGATTAGATTAGGTCTAAACACCCTAATAATCATTGCATGTACGTATAGTGCGTATTTGGACTTAGATTAATTAAACAGTTGCATCATCATTTTCGATCCGTCGCGCCGCGAGCCCACCCCATCAAGCGCTACTCCTGAACTCGATTTGTCGAGAAGAGGAGGGGTGAGTCTAGACCAGACTCTTTGGATTGAGGATTGGTGATCAACTTGTGGTTCTTCACGTTAGCAATTGCCTGCCTGCTTAGAACGATTTCCTTATGCATATCGGCATGTAGATTAGGTTTATAAATTCCTGCTTTGCTTCCCACATGGAGAGAGCTGGGAGTCACTGTAAGTCTTCTATCTTTGCATTCATCATTTAGGCACTAAGGTGAGATTTCCATCTTAGTGCCACTTGCATTGGCCTTTCCGACTCTATTCTCCCTCTGTTTTTGGATCATATAGGAGTCAAGAAAAAACAAAAACATTAGACGCTTGTTTGAATTGACTCAAAATAAGCGATAACACCGAAAAATTTAAAAAGGGACTGCTAAAGAAAACTTGACCTAAATAAAATTTGTAATTGGATTCATTGCTTGGGGAGAGTAACACCCTCACTTATATTCAGATTGCATGGGAAGGTCTCCTTCCAAGTGAGAGAGCGGCTTCGTAAGGATTAGAGCAAAAAACCCAGTCTGTGGCTGCCTTGTTATCGCCTGGATTTCCGAAGTATTGGCGCTTCTATCGTACGTGGACGAGTAGGGCTTGGTCAACATTGGTGACTATCTATTGTGTAGAGCATCGACCTTGTCCGAAGTATCGAGCCTAGGCCACGCCTTCACGGGGGTGTCTGTCTCATCGTATTGCGTCTGAGTAGGTTCTTGCACGCTCACAGGTGATTCCATTGCGAGCGAGTTCTGAAGTATCGGTTTCGCTTATTGGCTTCCTTTCTCTATTTCTTTGGCTGAGTAGGGATCCAGGAAGGGTTACAAGGACCTCAAAAAGTGCAGACTATAGGTTACACAGGAGGAGGACAAGTACGGGATACTCTTCCAGCAGTACTCTCGCTCCTATAGGCGTAGCGCTCTAAGGACTCGTTAAAAGATAAATGCCTGAATTCATTTAAAAGCTACAAAGATAAAAGCCGAACTCTTACGACTTCACGTGTTGAGTCGGTGAATCCCCTTGTTTTGTGTTTGATTACTAGTTGGATCTAGGTCGAGATCAAAAACACCGCACAATCGTGCGCAATTTTGCTACCTCCTTATTCTTCATTTCTCAACCTTCATCTTCTCAAATAATCAAGATGATGGGACGGAGATCTCTTAGGCCGACCTTGTTGTCACCGCTATCCTGCACTCCTCCCTATTCATCTAAGACAACCTCGGAGAGTCCGCTCTCCGAGCCTGAGTTCACTTCCACACTGTTCCCCCTCGACCACCCTTCTCATTCTCCCTCCATCAGTCCAAGAGTTTCAGAATTTAGTGCATCACAGAGCTCAGATCATTTGACGGCACCTGAGATGGGTTCTTTTGCCTTTTCAGAGAACGCAACCATGGCAGATAGAGGAGATCACCCAGATGAGCAGGAGCAACCTCAATTTCTATTTGATCAAGCTGTCATCAACAATTCACTACTAGCCTCCCCGGAGACAATGCAGAGACAGATCAGAGACCAGGGAGCATTTATGGGTGATGTGATGCGAGAGCTGGCGCAGATGAGAGCAGATCGAGAGAACAAAGCCGCAAGTGGTGGAGGAGATATACCTGTTGCAGAAAGAGGAGATCCAGAAGCTGAGAGACCACCACAGACGATCATGAGGGAATTGTACAATCCTGCCGCATCCCTCACTCACTGATGGATCCGACTCCCCCCCATCCATGGAGACTTCGAGCTTCGGCCCCACACTATTCAGCTTCTGCCCAAATTCCATGGGTTGCCGATCGAAGAGCCACACCTCCATCTGCAAGAATTCGATATGATCTGCAGTACCATTCATGACAGGCTGATGACTGAGGGCACCATAAAGATGATAGCCTTCCCCTTCTCTTTGGTTGATAGAACCGCTTACTGGCTGAAACACTTGGGGAGTTTCATCGACACTTGGACACAACTCCGGACCGCTTACTTGAAGAAGTACTACCCTCTCGGCCGGACTAATGCAATGCAAGCCATGATCAGCAATTTTACCATGATCCCCAATGAACAATTCCATGAAGCCTGGGATCGATTCAGAGAGCTCATTGACCGGTGTCCACATCATGACATATCCAAGCCCAATCTGGTTCAGAGTTTCTTCTGTGGGCTGACACTGGAGCTGCAGGTGCTTGTAAATGCCTCTTGTGGTGGATCATACTTTTCCAAGGGTGAAGATGATGTCTGGGCCATCTATGAAGGCATGGCAGAGAACTCAACTGTTATGACCCAAGCCAGAGTCTACACACAGCAGAAGCCACCCCAAGGAGCAGGATCATTTCAGAGGATCGCCCGCATCGATGCTGGTCCTCACACTCCATCGGCAGCTGCAGCTCAAACCGAATCCGCCGCAGCCGATATGGGGATCATTAGTGAGAAGTTGGACCGTATGGAGATCCTTGAGAAGAAGCAGAACCAAGGTCTTGCCCAGATGGACCTTCTCACCAAGACCATGAGTGACTTGAAGACGCAGATCCTATGCATTCAGGAGGCACAGACATATACTCAACAGCCTCCCATGTCACGGGCTGATCCGAGCAGTAGCAGCTCTACCCAGCTCTCTGCTTCACACCGCCAGGTCAACCACATCCAAGCAAGCCGATGCAGCGGCTACCGTACTACCCATCGCAGCCACCATCTCAGGACACTCAGATGGTGGTCTATCAGCCGTATCAGCCACTGGCAGTTCTTCACCCAACATCTTTCGAGCAGGAACCATTGATGGGATTCAATGGGATTTGGTATGACCGGTACCCACAGCTCGGGATTCGTCGTGATCACCTCGGATTTCATTGGGGCAATGGTGGCACCTCTTCCCAGCAGCAGCCTCCCGCTCAAGGATATCAGAACAGTCAGCCGCAACAGCAGCAACAACCCCAGTATACCCACCAACAGAACCAGAATGGTCCTCGTCCCGCCTATCAGGGACAACAGTGGATGCAGCGTCCGCAGCCTCAACAGTCATATCCCCAGCCTCGTGAGCATTTCTCCTCCCAGCAGCAAGCTCATTTCCAGCAGGGGAATACATCCGGTTCTCAGGCACCTGCCTTCGAGAACCCAGCATTAGATGACCTCGTCCGATTGCTTACCGAGCATCGAGAGTCCTACCGGCGAGACATGGATGAGTTCCGGCAGGAGGTGAGGGATTTGATCATGGGAAAAGCTGCCATACCAGCTCAGATTGAACCAAATTCGAACAGTCTGAAAAGAAAGTCTGAGCAGGTACAGTTCACAGAGGATACGTCTCCTAGTGATTATTTGAGTGGCATGTCTTCTTCTTTGTATGATGCTGATTTTGTGATTACTAGGAGCGGTTGGATGCCAGCCAGCGGCGCCTCATCTGAGCGACAGCCACATGCAGAATCAGAAGCGCCAGATGAGCCAGGTAGCGGTGCTGATGCTGTTAATGACGACGTTGATGACGGTGGTGCTGAAGCCACCAATGATGGAGATCCAGATGACAGTGCTGAGGCCGTCAAGACACCAGATGCAGACGGTGGTGCTGATACCACCATTTTGGATACAGAGCCAGAGCGCGGTGCTGATGCCGCGAAGCCAGGTGCCGGTGGTGGTACTGAGGCCACCACATCTACTTTTGTTGAGCTCCCACATGTTGTGTTGCCACATTTTGTATCTAAGGACTGTGGACACAAAAAGAACAAAAAAATGAATAAAGGAAAAGTTTCTGTATCTACTTCGGATCCATATGTATTGCATGATGATCAATGTATGGATTCTATTCCTTCACAGGCACAGGAACCTCTTCCTAGTCCTCCATCTGCAGAGGCTCCTACTATCCCCTTCCTTGAAGCACTCCGCTTGGCGAAGGGGAATAAAAAAGAAAATCCAAAAAAGGACCAACAGGTAGAGTTCAGCAATCAGATGATTGATCGATTCCACATTCAGCTGACTCTACAGGAAGCACTTGAGAACATCCCCCTCTTCAAAAAGAATTTGAAGGAGAAGACTACAATCCGTAGGAAGCGGAGGAACCACAGAGATCAGATCCATGTGCTCACTCATTCCACTTGCTGCACTATTCAGAACAAACTGCCAACCAAACGACCATATGCAGGAGCTCCTTATGTCAGATGCGAGATCCAGGAGCAGCAGTTTGATCGTACTCTATTAGACAACAACTCTTCTATCAACCTTCTTCTGGCAGCCTTACTCGACCGCTTCGAGTTTTGGTCCTCTTCTTAGGAGCAGGACAGTCCTTCAGTTTGCTGATAGGCCGACTAAGAGGCCGAAGGGGTTGTTGAGAGACGTGGTCATTACCATTCAGGGCCTGAAATTCCCCGTAGACTTTGTTGTCTTGGACATGGAGATCCCTGAGTCGGTAACCGATGCCCCCATCATACTTGGACGCCCATTCTTGGCCACAGCCAAGGCGGTGACCGATCATGATAGCGGGAAGGTGTGCTTTCGCGTAGAGGGCAAAACCAAACAAATAGAGACGATCGAGGAAACCAGAGCCAAAGAAATAGAATGCTCAGAACAGTCCAGCGAAGCCGCGCAGATGATAGACGAAGAGCTAGACATCCACTAGGAGTGTGACTTTGTGATGACAGATGATGAATCCACTTGGACAGATCCCGTAGAACAAACCCTCTCCTTGCCTACAGATTCACTGTACTTACGGTTTATGGCAGATGAGAGCCTGGAGAGCACACCCCTAGTTGAGTTGAGGCTGACAGTGTTGGGACGAGTGGTGCTGATGATTTTCAGTCTTGTTCATCTACTTCAGATCCCTCGGATTCAGACATTGATTGGGATGATTTTGATGACTATTTGTTGTGTCTGATTCCTTCTGAGCCAACAGCCATGACAGAGTGTGAGCCAGTACAGTTTATTGATGATTCATCAGGGCTCCCTTCGTCAGGTACTCATGCAGAGCGAGAGTTCTCACATGCAGACCTGGTCGCCATCACACAGACATATCAGAGGCCAGATCTGCCACCTCCCAGTTGTCCAGAACTGAAACCCTTGCCGCAGTCGCTGAAGTATAGATTCCTTGCGGGTGAGCCAGATATGCACCCAGTCATTATCCCAATAGGTTTGACTGGAGAACAAGAATCTCGTCTGATGGAGGTTCTTGAAAGAAACCGCAAGGCGATAGGATGGAGTATAGCTGATCTTCAGGGGATTAGTCCGGCTCTGTGCTCCCACCACATCTATCTTGAGGAGGACGCTAGGCCGTCGCGTGAGTTCCAGCGACGGCTGAACCCGAATCTTCGAGACGTGGTCATGAAAGAAATATCGAAGTGGTGGAGCGCCGATTTTATCTACCCCATCTCCGACTCCAAGTGGGTTATTCCACTACATGTGGTACCTAAGAAGACGGATATCACTACAGTTGTGAATGAGTCTGGAGAAGAGATAGCTACCTAGGTACCAACTTCTTGGAGAGTCTGTGTGGACTACAGACGATTGAATCAGGCCACCAAGAAGGATCATTTCCCGCTGCCATTCATTGATCAGACTATCGAGAGGCTAGCTGGGGAGAGTGATGAATCTAGAATTCTTCATGCTAAAAGCCGCATATTAAACCCCTGGCCTAAACAATCCAATAAAAATCACCGGTAATTCTTTGTTTTTATCTTGTACTACATTGTGTATAAATTCACCATTAATTTACTGTATTTAATTTCCCTTATTTTTCTTGTAATTATTTTATCTTCAAAAACCCCTAAAAATGATATAGGATAATTGTCTATAAATCACTGACCATTAAAAAGACTAAAAAATACAAAAACAACTCAAAACCACAAAATCGGTATTTTTATCCCCTTAAAAATACCCCCAAAAATACGTTTTGTACAAATGACCTCTTTTGGTTTTTTGACCAACATGAAAGTTGTAGATCTCGTCGAGATGAGCAACTTTCATGTTTTGACTTTTTCCTAATTCGGCCTCTAACTATTTCTTTTCTATTTTTCTTTGTATTTATATTTGAATTATTCTGATTGGGCCACGTGGCGTCCCCTGGGACGCCCACGTGGCCCGCTTCCCTTCACGCCACCCAGCGCCTTCCTAGGCCGTCAGATCACTCCATCATCTCCCTCATCCTCACCATCCCTCACCGCTCCATCATCAACCGTCAGATCCAACTCCAGATCTGATCTAAGCCGCTCACCAGCGCCTAATCCGCAGCCGCCCGATCACTCTCACCATCTAACGATCCTCCACCTGCCACGTCACCTCTTCACCTTCCACCGTTAGATCTACCCCATCAATCAATCCTGACCGCTCCCTCATGCCCTAACTTCAGCCGTGCGATCAGATCTTTGGATCTGATCACAACCCTCCACTCGCCCTCCTATCCCAGCCGTCGGATCATGGGATCCAACGGCTCCACCATCGTCCCCTACCTCATGTAACCCCCCCGCTCCAGCCGTTTCACCTCGCGCGCACGTCAACCACTCCCATTATGGCCGCCATCTCCGGTCATCCTCCCGCACGATAACACCTCCCTTCCATCGATCAATCACCCTCCATCCTCGCGTAACTCTCAGGACCCTCCTCCATTACTCCCACATTCAAACCTCGGCCTTCGAAACCGTCCCCATCACCACCTGCACGCCTCCACCTCCACCTTTAAATAGTCGTCCTCCGTCTCCATCAGCGCTCATCCACCAACCCACAGGGCTCCGCCCTAGCCTCCACCCTCCGGTGACAGCGGAGGGTGGCGTTGCCGAGGCGACGATGGTCGCCGACCCAGGTGCGATCCATGATCTTTTGACCATGCTGCAGGCGCCACCGCGCTCCGCCGAGCACCGGGGGTCGTCCGACCTCGTTGTGCGAAGACCCCGGACTTCACCCGAAGCCCAGCCCAGGCCTCCTCCTCCGCCAGTTCTGCTCCGACCTCTAGGTCATCCCCCTTATATTTCCTTTACTTCTTCTCCTAATTATCATGTCACCTCCTAGCACTCTGATCTCCCATTAATCACTCGACAAGATCCGCAAGAACACTCACATCCTCGCTGACCACCCTCCTCTCTTCCTCAGAATCCCCCTCGCCTCGATCCATCTCCTCCGACAACACGTCGGAGGACCCATTTGAGCCACTACTTGCTCCGCCCGATATGGCTCCCACTCACCCCATCACACTCGTACTTCATACACACTCGCATGCCTCAGCAATACGCTAACGATTGCGGGTATCTGCCCCTTCAATGATCGGAGCTCACAGCCCATCTCCGACCTCAAGCCTCATACCCGACAGCTCCTGATCCATCAGCCGATCCATCCACTCCCGGAGTACCGCCGCACCTCCAGGTCCTTCGCGAGGACCTTAGTTTTATCCTTAGACCTTCAGAAGGCCTCGTGGAGCATGGAAGAGCCATAGAGGGTATGCCAGAGCGCAGCCCCCTCCGGAGGCCTGCGAAGGAGAACGAGATGCAGGTACCGTCCGATCACTTCGATCGGACGGAGATGATAAAGCCATGTGGCACCTAGGCCTAGAACCAGACCTGCAGGCTCGGGTTCCCCCGAACCTCGAGCCGAACCATCAGACGCTGCCACGTGCCCCGAGCCAGCAGGTCCCCTCCCGAGCCTGGCCCCTCACGTGCGGTGCACGTGAGGGCCTGGGAAATTTGCACAGAAGACCCCATAGCTTTTGTTATTTGCAAATTGGTCTTCCAGGCGCGTGCCTCACGTGCGCGCCTGGGGTAATTTATAGGGAGGCCCTTCTTACTTTCTGAAATTACAAAAATGCCCCTCCGCACATATGGTAAAATTACAAGATGGCGCAAGAGGTTTTTCATAATTGCATTTAGGTCCTTCCAGGGACCTAAATGCAATATTTATCCCTTTATTTTATTGCATTTTTGTTACAATTATGCCCTTGCACTGTTTTTAGCATAACTTGAGCATCGTAGGTCCAAATTGCATGATTTTAGTGTCGTTTTGATCCTTGTTTTGTCCTCTACATTTTAGCATGCTTAATTGTCGCATTTACCCCTGTTTTAATTGAAGTGAGTTTTTATATGGTAATTGGGACCCTGCTCTCCTTGGCTTGCTTTGCTGTGACGACCATGTTTATTGTTGTGATTAAATTGACATTGATTTCTATTCTTATCATGATGTTCATATTTTAGGGTATAATTGTGATATTTTATTCAGCATACACGTTCTCTCGCATATTTGCTCATGCATCATCTTTAAATTGCATAAAAATCGATAAAAAATGCATACATCTTAGTGTCGCTTTGTATTTTGCATAATTTGCATGAGGACCTGAAATAGAAATTAATCGACATTGTGCCTTCATCAAAATTCAATACACATCATTAGGCAACCATGTCCCTGTGTTCGACCTTGGTAGGCTTGCCAAGTTAAAATATTCCACGACATTCAAAGTTCGTGGTTTTTGCTGAACCAAATTCATCTCCTGTACTACAACATAATTCCACGTATTTATAGAGGCGAATTTGATGTTCATCAAAGAATCATTACTATTTTCTTGACGGGTACTCGAGATATAATCAAGTGGCCGTTGCGCCCGAAGACCAGGAGAAAACGACATTCACCTGTCTGTTTGGGACGTATGCTTTCAGACAGATGCCCTTTGGTTTATGTAACGCTCCAGCAACATTCCAAAGGTGCGTGTTGTCCATTTTCTCGGACATGGTGGGTGACTGTTTAGAGGTCTTCATGGATGACTTCTCGGTCTATGGCGACATGTTTGATGCTTGTCTTGACTGCCTAGATCGTGTGCTTCAACGCTGCATTGAGGTCAACCTTGTGTTGTCTTGGGAGAAGAGTCACTTCATGGTGACTCAAGGGACGGTCCTTGGTCATATCATCTCCAACAAGGGCATGGAGGTCGATCCGTCCAAGGTGGATATCATTAGAAAACTTAATCCACCGTCCAATCTGCGTCAACTGCGGTCTTTTCTAGGGCATGTCGGTTTCTACCGACGATTCATTCATGACTTCAGTTGAATTGCCCGACCGCTCACTGATCTGCTGACGAAAGACACCGAGTTCATTGTAGATGATAAGTGTCTTGCGTCTTTTGAGACTCTCAAGAGTATGGTTGTTTTGACTCCTGTCCTTCAGCCACCCGATTGGTCTCTCCCATTCGAGATCATGACGGACGCTTCAGATTTTGCCGTAGGGGCTGTGCTTGGACAGAGGAGGGATGGATTGCCGTTTGTCATTCACTATGCCAGCCGGACTTTGGATGCCGCTCAGCGGAATTACACTGTAATTGAGAAAGAGATGCTGAACGTAGTCTTTGCTTTGGATAAGTACAGATCTTATATTCTCGGATCTAGAGTGACTATCTACACAGATCACACTGCGATCCAGTACTTAATGGACAAGAAGGATGCCAAAGCTCGCCTTACCAGATGGATCCTTCTACTCCAGGAATTTGATATTGAGATTAAGGATAAGCCTGGAGTTAAAAATGTGATGGCGGATCATCTTTCCCGCTTGGAGAACCTTGAGGAATCTGAGCCCAGCGTACCTATTACAGAGACATTCCCAGACGAGGCAGTCTTGGCTATCTCCTCACTCCAATGGTATGTCGACTTTGTAAACTATCTTGTTTCCAAGACGGTTCCCCAGGGTTGGCCCAGGCAGAAACTTGAGACCTTCCTAGCTAAGGCCAAGTTTTACCATTGGAAGGATCTCGTCCTTTATCATGAAGGAGGGGATAGCATCTGGAGGAGGTGCATTCCTCAAGAAGAGCAGCATAGCGTCCTCACATATTGCCACAAGCTTGAGGCAGGAGGACATCATTCTGGAAAACGAACAGCACAGAAGGTGCTTCAATCCGGCCTTTGGTGGCCTACTCTCTTCAAGGACTCAGATGAATTCGTGAAGAGATGTACTGACTGTCAGAAAATGGGTACTTGCGGATAGAGAGACATGATGCCCATGCAGCCCATTCACTTTTGTGAGGTTTTTGATGCATGGGGGATTGACTTCATGGGCCCATTTCTTAAGAGTCAGGGATTCGAACACATTTTGCTTGTTGTAGATTATGTCAGCCAATGGGTTGAGGCCATCCCCGCCCGAGCCGCAGATGCTAAAACTGTGTGTAAGTTTTTGAGAAAGAATATCATTTCACAGTTCGGGATACCTAGAGTTCTAATTTCATACGGGGGGTCTCATTTCATTAATGATAAAGTCAGGGCCCTTGCAGACGAGTTCGACATTGACCATCGTGTTGCCACACTGTACCACCCTCAAACTAATGGTCTTGCCGAAGTATCAAACAGGGAGATCAAGACGATCTTACAGAAAGTTGTCTGCCCAGATCGAAAGGATTGGTCACAGCTTTTGGACTCGGTCTTGTGGGCCTATCGGACCTCCTTCAAAAATCCATTAGGGACATCTCCCTTTCGCCTCGTCTATGGCAAGTCGTGCCATTTGCCAGTGGAAATCAAGCACACATTTTGGGAAGTCACTGGGTTACTGTTAGATCCCAAGAGTATAGGAGAACAGAGGAGAGCAGAGTTGGCAGCCCTGGAGGAGTTAAGAGATACAACCTTTTCTAGCAGCCTACAGTATAAGGAGAAAGTGAAGACATGGCACGATTCCCATATCAGCCATAAACAGTTTGAGCCAGATCAGCGTGTATGGTTGTTCAATTCCAGGCTGAAATTATTTCCAGGGAAATTACTGAGCAAGTGAAAAGGTCCTTATGTGGTAAGGAAGGTACATGACAATGGCAGTATTGACATATCCGAACAGTCATCTTCCTCTACCTTCCGTGTCAACGGTCAGCGCCTGAAGCTATATTGATCATGATACGCCGACCGTTGACGTGGCCCCCATTCTTTTGGTATGAGATGTGTTCTTCGACTCCGATCATTTGCATCTCGTACATGGTTATCACTTCCATCTTCCGCTGTATAGATCCATCTGTTGATATCTTTTCTTCTTTTCTTTTTTTCTTCTTTTCCTCTTCTATCTTCTTTATCTATCAGAAAAGTGTCACCTCTTTTTTCAGTCTTCTATACTTAGGGTGTACTTTGTCCTAAGTATAGAGGGGGTGTGCACCCCGAGTTTCTCAATTCTTTGATCTTCTCCATTGTTTCCTCTTCTTGTCTATACTTAGGGATATCTTACCCTAAGTATAGGGGGAGACAATCTGAGTACGATCTGTTCATTCCCACCCTTGACCCTCCCTGCTTGGTGTACAGTCTGCTATACTTAGGATTATTTGATCCTAAGTATAGGGGGGACGGTCGACTTCTCATTGGTTTATTCATTTATCTCTTATTCATTGATTCGTTAGACTTTTCTATACTTAGTACGAGTTATGTCTTCTCTTTTCTCTCCGATCTATGAGGACATAGCTCAAGCTAAGTATAGGGGGTCGTTTATACTGTGTATATACTTTAGTCATAACTCGTACTTTCGTATTTTACTAATAATTATGGATAATTATACTTTTAAAATTCATTAAAACCCTAATAAAAAGATGTTGATCATTCCTCAAATTCTTTTTGTATTTACCGATTAATAAATCAGGTGAAACATTTTTTCCAAAATGTTTGAAAAATAGTTTGAAAATCCTTGTGAAAAATCTTTTGAAAACTATTTTGAAAACGTTTTGTTACATGTTTTCAACCTTTGTAAAAACATTTTGATTGTAAAATTATTTTCTTTGTGTGAAATAAAATGTTTGAAAAATGATTTGCAAATGGATTGAAAAATGGTTGCAAAAATATGTGAAAAATCTATATATACTGCTTTGAAAACCTTTCCAAAATGATTTTCAAATGTGTGAACATGTTTGTAAAAACTGTTTGTAAAAATTATTTTGGACTATAGTTTTCAAAAATGTTTGAAAAACCTGTGTCAAATAAGTTTGAGGAATACTTACATCACACCAAAATTCATCATATTTATATATGTATAAAATTGACCACTTACCCTTGTAAATTCTTAAAATCCACTTCTTGTATATATAAGAAGCACTCCCGTGTAAATATTTGTATATAGTTTTCAGCCAAAATCTTTTGTTTTCAAAAATCCCAAAATTTGCAAAATTAAAATCCAAAAACATTTGAAAAATCTTTTTGAAAAATCTAAAAATGCAATACATCATCATCTTTTCAAAAACCCATAAAAATTTTAAAATCTTTGAAAATTGCATCACAAAAATATTTTCTGCATTGCATAGCATGAGCATTTTTCGGATTGAGTGTGATAGTTGAACAAGTCTAAATAAAATCCGAAGATTGGAGCTTGATTGGACCTTAAAAATCTACCTAATAACAGGAACCTTATAAGAACTGGGTTTGAGGTATTTCAGGTCTAGTTGACTTAATTCTTTAAGGATCACGGGACTTGGTTCAATGGATTCTTGACCGCCTAAGTAGAGTATTTTGGAGCACACGCACGACTCTTGTTGATAATGACCTAACTTGGACACTTGCACTTTTCACATGGCTCAACTCAGTTGGAGTGGTGAGGAGGTTGGATTTGCCAGTATGAGACGCACACAGGTGGAAACATTTGTCCTCCTCTAGGGAGGGAAGTGCGCCCCAACTCATCCAGTAATGATGAGTTTCGAGGATAGGAGATCGTGGGTTGTAATAAAGCTTCAAAAGAGGGATAGTCTACTGGCTCAAGAGGAAAAACTCCCTTTGTAAATACTGCTGTATAATATTCAAAAAAAATGCAAAAGCAAAAACTCCAAAAAAAAGTGGGCAGGCCTGTACAAAAATAAAAATGCCTGTCGGAGTGTACATATGTTGTAAAGTCAAATAAGCAAGCTTGAGCGTCAAAGTCAAATCATGTGAGCCTGCAGCTAGATGACTTGACTACACTGGTCTTGCATCCTAAGATAGGTAGCTATACTTGCTACCGTCCATTCTTCTCTTCACCCCCTCCTCTTGAGCTAGTTGCCACTTGAACTTAGAAGGGAATACCCTGCTCCTTGAGGAATGAGTTGTTGGATTGGGGAATCACTGGGTTGTCATATTGGAGAAGTCAGTCTCTTTTTCATTTCAGTTGGGGAGAGCCACCATCACTTACACTGTACGAGTCAGATTCATAGTCGTAAGGGTTTGCGTATGAGTTGAAATATTTCTGACCTGGCTATTGAGGAGACTTGAGCAGAGTTTTGGGATTCTCAGGGGCTGTTGGATTTCAAATCCGATTCTCACTAAGGTTTCGGTCGCACTAAAATTTCAAAGGTCCTACTTAAGCTCCAAACTTTGATTTTGTGAAGACAAGTTTGATAATTAAACTTATTCCAACTTCTTTTTCTTTTCTTTTTCTTTCTGCACTTATTGCATAAGTGTTTGCTAGGGACTAGCAAAGGTAAAGTATAGGGGGATGATGAAGCCACATTTCATCATTTTTATTTATCATTTTGGCATCAAAAACCCTAGCAAATGCATGTAAATAGCATTAAATCCATCTTAGCATTCATGCATGTGCATCCAAATAGTGTATAAAATACTGTATTTAAAGCCAAAATTATAGAATAAATAAAAGAAAAGAAAAAGAATAAAATATTGTGAATATTTTATGACCCAAACCCCGAGACCTAGGCATCTTGATGAATAGGTCGACAAGGAATAAAGTAGGGGGAGATAAGGGTCAAAACACAATAAAAATACCTTTATTCTTTATCCATTTTGGGACCTATTTTTGGATCCACTTTTTATACCTCAAATAAAGAAACTTTTTACATGAAAGTTGTAGATAATTAAATAGATAAAAATATAAAATTGATTTCACTGAAAAATAGTACACAGATAAAAAGTTATAATCTAAATAAGATTCCAGAACTCCAACTTCCCAGACCTGTATCTTGCAAATAAAAACTCGAAATGTACCAAATTCATCTTTAATTGTATATAGCACAAAATGATCTATTTAATGGAGGTAGTTTCGCATTTTTCGGAGTTACGGTTTGAAAGTTGAGTTTTGGACCCTACTTGTATACTTGTACTTATTAAAATATTCAATATATTATTTATTCATTATTTTTGTAATTTCATATTTTTATAATTTTGTAAATATTATTTATAATATATTTGTACATTAAAATCAGAATAAAAAGACAAAAGAAATACAAATAAAAATACTTGTATATATCATATACATAGGTATAATACCTATACTTATACATGTACAAATAGTACTTATATTTTATTAAGTGTACAAAATACATCAGAAAAATAAAACAAAAATGTATTTATGTGTATAAAAGTATTTTATTATTTTATAAAATACTAAATAAAAATTAATAAATTAAAATCACAAAATAAAAATAAAAGAATAAAATATATAGATATTATACCTATAAAGGGCATAAAAGTAAACTTGTAAAAATATACCTCATAAAAATAATTAAAAATAACCATAAAATATTTTATAAAATAATAAACATTTTTTATTTTATAACCAAAAATTAAATAATTCAATACCTATTTTTTATTGATTTTACAATGATTTTTACCAAGGAATTTTCTGGTTGGTCCACGTGGATCAACTAGAGAGCTCCGTTGGTTGACCTCGGTCAACTCTTTGACCGAGGTCTGGACCTTGTCAGACCTGCTGCATTGACGATTTTCAACGATTTTTCGAGGATTCCTCTTGTACTATCTCGCGAAGGAATCTTCTTGACTTTCCATCCTCGATTATCAATGATACACGCCCAAGTGAAACCTGGGGGAAGGGAGCATCGATTCGCCCGCTTTGCCTCGGTCTTCCCCACCTGGCCGTCAACCCTACAAAACTCATCCTCGATTTTCTTTTGAAATTTGAACCCCATTTGTCTGGTCCTTCGTCCCCATTCATCCTGCCTTAACTCCCTGGAGGTGACAGCTCCAGTTTGGCTCCTTCGAGGTGGCGGAGCGACGAGGATTTTGGGCGTTCCACCCCACCTCCGGTGACCTTCCCGTCGAGGTATTTCAACCTCAGGCTCAGGCCCTTGAGGTGTTATTCTCTCTTATTTTCATTCCTTTTTCATCCCCTGTAATCTTAGCTTCACTTAGGCACCTTAATCATCGAGTTCATCCATCAATTTGCTCAATCGATTCCCCTCGCCGGAGCAAGCTCCGGCGAGCATCTATAGCACCGTTCGCCCCCTTGTGAGACCCCACTGGAGGTCGAGGCATTTTGCCCTCGACCTCCGTAACACTCCTTGCAGGTCTTTGGAGAGTAGATATCACTTGGAGGCCATTTTGCACCTCGTCGGAGGTTCCTGGAGGCTGCCGGCTTCTTCGACATCATCGGCGAGCTCCAGCCGTCGTTGGAGGGTTTTGAGGCCACCGGACTTTAGAAGGCACCTGCAGCAACCGCCTGGGACCATTTTGAAGCACGTCGGACCGCCGGAGAGGAGCGTAATCATCGGAGGAAGGTCGCCACGGCGGACCTTCTTCCCTGTTCTTCGTCGAACCCTCTCCGCCGTCGGATCAAGGGAGCCCCCCGGATCTCATCCCCGCCGTCGGATTGCAGACTACCAGCACCGTCAGATCTAGAGCCGAGATCTAATCTCAGCCCTCCGTGCGCGAACCGTCATCGGGCCATACGAGCACGCCACGTGGATAAGTGGCTCATGCCACGCCGTCCGATCACGCCTTAGGTTGGGAATTTTGCAAGTTCTCCCCAGCCATCTTTGTTATTTATTCATTAGCATATAAACTTTCATCTGTCGTTATAAATTTTTTTGTAAAATTTCTGTAAACCCCCCAGATTTTGTAAGGTCCTCGGCCACGTCACCTCACGTGACCAGTACACGTGAGGTGAGGGCATTTTGCACAGGACCCCTCTAGGGTTTGCTTATTTCGTCTAGGACCAAGAACTTTTGTGTTACGTGTAAAAGTTTTGGAATATTTGCATGCGAGCCCCTGGGATTTTTGGATATTACAGTTGGGTCCTTCCCAAGCGCGTGCAAGTCACGCGTTTTGGTGGGAATATTGCACCTGTACCCTTGCGGGTTTTGAGATTGTTATTTAGTCCTGGAAGTTGGTTAATACATTGTATATTTTTGTGTAAAGATTGCAACTTAGCCCCTGGTTGTTCGTCTATTTGCACTTATACCCCTGCCAGGCTTAATATTTTTGTGTGCTTGCCTTTATTTATTTGAAGCATCATCTTAATTCCAAAAAATTACCAAAACAAATTGTCATAGACTCTTGTCAACTTGCTTTTTCACGCATATTTTTGTATTTCATTTTTATTGCATTTTCATATTTATTAAAAATAAAAAACATGCATTTTTCTTACTGTTTGCATTAGAAAACCCATAAAATTAGCAAAATGTTTTGAAAAATTCCAAAAAAATCACCTAAGGTCATTTTATTGTATTTTAGTGTCAATCCAAAAATCCTTAAAAATTTCAAAACAAAACCTAAAAAATTAGAATACCCTAAAAATCTTCATAAAAATATAAAAAATCATAGAAAATTCAGAAAAATATAAACTCAGTTCTTGTTGTTTCCCTATTTTATTTCCTTTATTTTAAAATTAATATGGGAAAATTTTGATACTGTTTGGCATTTTCATTCCCATTTTGATTTCGGCCAGTAGGTTAGTCCACTGTTGTCTTATATTTCATTATTTAAAAATACCAAAAACATTTCGAAAAATACCCAAAATCACAAAAAAACATCTTAAAAACATAAAAAGACCAAAACATTCTATTTCCCTGATTTTTTAGTATTTTTACCTATTCTTATAAATATCCTAACTCCTCTTTTCTTATATTATAGATATATTCCCTTATTGAAAAAGAAAATATAAAAATATAAAAGAAAATACAAAATCAGTAAAAAAATCAAAATACAAAATTAAAAATAAAAAATAAAAAATTATATAAAATTAAAAACCCACAAAAACATTTGCATTGCATTTTGTAGACAATACATCACATTCGCACACACACACTTGTTGATCTATCCCGCCTTGCTCCCTGTGTTCAAACTCTCTACATACTCACACCTGTACACCTTGTTTGTAGAGTTAAAAATAAATTTGACTCCACATTAGTTTTCATTGCTTGATTTATTATTGTGGGTTCATTGTTTATTAAATACGGGATTCATTGAGGGTCGCCACAGCGACACGATTGTCTCCGCTTTGTGAGAGACATTAGACCCCTTGAATTTCGTGTTTATCAATCACTATCTCAAAAATCTTGTCCTCTTTGAAGATATTGTTATTACTGCAATCAAGTGTTTTATCTCCATAGTAGAATTAGCAACACTTTACTACTCCCATTGTATGGCAGATATCTGGTTTCTGTACACATTCAACAACAGAAACCAGATTCTCTGCCATACAATGGGCAAGTAGTCAAGTAGTTCCTGCCTAATTCTCCTATGAGGTTAAAACCCTTGATAGCAGGTCAAAACCATATCTTAAGGGATGGAAGCCTTTCTTGAAATTTTCTAGAAAATGGAATATGTTCAAGGTGTACTACTATTATGACAGAGTCCCAATACCCTCTTCTCTTTGCTCCTGAACAACTTCAGAACTAAGATCTAAGAGGTATCTCTGAAATCATATTTCAAGATATGGAATAGCCAGTCTATAAAACACTTATTATCATCCTTATATCATTTCAAATGATTAGGATATTATCTACATTTGGCACGATGAACACAAATGCACTCCCACTAAGATTCCTATGGTTCATCAAGATTCTATCTGAAATCATAACATTTATAATTTCATCAAATCTTATGTTCCAGCAATAAGAAGCTTATTTGAGTCCATAGATGGATTCCCTAGCTTGCAAACCTTGCTTTCCTTAACCATGAAGCCCTAGGTCTACTTCATGTAAATATCCTCAGAGAGGTATTCATAGAGGAATGCAATATTGACTTACACCTTGAAGATGCAATAGTCAAGTTGTGCAGCTAAGGTGAGCAATATTCTGATGATTTTAAGCACGGTCACCGAAGAGCAAGTCTCATTGCAAGCAATGTCTTCTCTTCTGGTGTGTAGCTTATGGCTATGAACCGTGCTTTGAAGGTCTCTACCTTCTCATCAAGATCCCTTTCTCTTGAAGATCCATTTACACCTTTATAGGTCTTGCCCATATAGGTGGATCCTCGAGGGTCCATATACATCACTTGTATATGAAATCTACATTAGACTTTCATTGCTAACATCCATCTATCCATGCTATGATCATCAGAAGCTTCATCACATGAAGTTCGATCATTGTCAGATTTCTCTAACACATGGAATCCATACTCAAACTCATTTGAAGAGGTATTAGTGTTTCATCTTTAATTTTCCTTTTAGTTTCCAATTTCAGGAGCCTCATTATCTTTTCAAGATTAAATGAGGTCCTACACTTCATTTTCATCTTGATTCTCAAGTCTCAACCTCTAAGAATCACATTCTCAGAGATGAGATATTTTAAGAATCTCAAGGTCATAAAGTAGGTATCCAATACCATTCTTTATTTTCCTATTGAAACAACACTCTCAAGTGCTAGATTCTAGCATGCATGGAACCTTATTAAGGATATACATTGTAGTCTCTACTACACATATATACATGGAAACTAAGGGATAATTATGCTAAAATTCATCATTGATAAGATCATGTCACACATGATCCAATTGTATCTCCCTACAACTCTATTGAGTTTAGGTTTATCAGGAGGAGTGAGATAAAAAATAATATTCATATCTCTATAAGGTATTCCATGAATTCATCTAATAGGTACTGACTACCTAGATTAGATCAAATTCATTTAATCTTCCTTCAAACTTTGGTTCTAAACCAAACTTGTGAAATCTTTGAGCATTTCAAAGGTTTCTAAGTGAAGAGAAGAAATCTCATATCATACATAATCATCAGTAGATATCACATATCGATAATGTTTAGTATGATATAGATGATCCGCATACATCAATATGTATGAGATCCTGAATACCTTGACATATTTCACCATTCCCAAAGAAGGGTGTATTGGACATTTTTACTTTGAATACAATATTCATAAGTATGTAAGTTTTGAAATTTCAGACATTCTAAAGTTTCATATCTTACTAGTCTATTGATTAAATCAATAGACAAATGTCCAAGGCTTGATGCTAGATCATTGTCAAATGATCTTCATCCCCCTATTGATCTTAAGGTTTAATTTCAGTATTTAGAAATGCTAATGAACCATTCATTAATTTTCTAATTTAGTGGAGTCCACTAGATCTTAGATTACTATCTGAAATATCTCCATCATAACTTTTTATGATAGATTTATTACAGAATTTATGTTGAGTGTATTCTAATATCTATGTCATAGAGACATTCTCTAATACTAAGGGCTCTCCCACTAAAATTATGAAACCTTTCAATCCAATAGAGATTTTTGCAACAATTGCATCAATATCCATGTGGATGACTATAAGCCTTAAGATCAAAATATTCTATTCTTCCAAAACATATGCAACCCATTGCAAGTGCCGCAGAAGATTGGGATACAATTACAAGATTTTAAGCAAGTCAATTTCAATGATTTATATGTAGGTTATTCTGATGCTCTATCCGAGTCCTTCTCTAAGGATTCTAGACAGACTTGATAGTCATACTATCAACACATCATCTTATTACAGTATTGGCATTCATCCAACTCTTTGGATGTCATATGGAAGTCACAAAAGCACAGTCAACTCTTTGACTATACTTCTTACTTGGGTCCAACCCATGCTTCCACTGCGCTCCCTTTATCTATAAGCAATCATTGCTTAAGACTAAGGATCTCTTACGTTAAATTCAAAAAGAATTCAATGTAAGAGCATTTCAACATTTATACAAGATTCATTAAATTCATACAATATGAATATTATGAAGCTTCATGAATGACTAGAGTATAGACAGTGGAATGATGACACTCATCATGTCTACATCCATCTAGACTCTTAAAACATTGGTTCAGGTATGTATTCAAACAATTTGAATACATCATCTCTTACAGAGCCGCCATTCTGCACGATGCAGAGAACCACGTCATTGATGATTAAATGTCAAGAGCACATATGTATGCCAGAACATCTTCTTAGATTTTATAAGGATTAATTGACAATTGTAATCATCATCGACATGTCACTCCCAAAGTACATCCGATGAGATCAAGACTATAGAGATATACAAACCCTAGGGTTGTAGTCCTATTATCTATTTAATTGTCATTCCTTAATATTATGAGAAAACTTGCACATTGCAACCTCATGCATTATGTGTCCAACTGCAAGTACAATATCTGGATCATGAGTCCAATCCATGATATTTTACTGGTTATTATTGAGTATAACATTGAGTGGGTTTAATGAAGGATTATCTGAAATAAGAAATTTGCATAATTGTACATATTTATATATACATATTTTACTTTGATTTAGGAATTTTTATATCAAAGTTGTCTTGCCTTGTCAACACTGAAAGTTCATTCCCTTAATCACTTTCAATGTAAGAGATATACTTACCATTATATCTCAAGCAAGATCTGGGATCTCCTTCCTTATCTTTATTACATCCAATAATATGAGAATCTGCAACTCCGATAAAAAGAAGCGGGAACACATTCCGCCTTGCAAGTCCAACTTGCATTTCCCAATTCGATCTTTAACACCCAGGCCCACCACCCCTAAGGCGATGTTGACCCGTCATTAACTGAACCAACCGTCAACAGGAATACAACTCGCTATGCGCAATCCAATATTGTCCCAATAATATGAGGATCCGATATTGGGGTCACTATGCATACGTCCTTACTCTTTCGAGAAGCGAAGAGCCCGATCCAAATGGATCGTATGCAGGAGCTGTCACTTCAGACAGGCGTCTCCTACATACAATATCTGGCGACGGAACCCTTCGCCTTGACGGGAGACCATGGATGTCACTTATGTGATCCTCCATATCATATTCAAATTCTAATTAATCACTATGAATCAGATTCATTATGATTAATTCTTCCAAGAGAAATAACATCTTTATTCACAATAGAGTGTTTTAATTTTAATTGGATTCCAATTAATCTAATCATATTAAATTAATGATCCAGTAACATCCAACAAACAATTTTTATTGTTACTTGAATTATGGTATTATCTCAAATACGTACTATTTCGAATTTTAATAATTAGAAATACATCATGATTTCTTAAGAATTATACTAACCCTACCCGCTGTCATGGCCAGTACCGACGAGAGTGGGACGGACCACATACGTTGCAACCCGCAACCCCAATGCTCTCCGACTAGACACCATATCCACCTTGGGAAAGGATAATGCAAAATATATCACTTTGTACTTGAGATGATCATCGGTTCTTCAACCGAAATTATACCATATAATAATAATCAAAATAATTTTGATTAACATTATAATGAGATTTGCTAAACAAATCCCAAGTCCTATTCAAGCAACATGTTTGTTGGAATGTAGTTCATGTAGATCATGTAACCAATTAGTGATCTAGATCACATCTAATCAAATATTGGTTAAGGCAATGTCATTTAAGGAAATAATTATCATCAAATATTTAAAAAATATTTATGCACAATTATTCTAGGAAATTAAACAATTTAATTTCACTTATTGATTAAATGACAATCACTAGGTTCTTGATTAGGAAAGTATTTCCAGCAGTGACCCTCACTTACTAAAAATATCATATCTCATTCAATTTAAATCCAAATTAAGCAAAGTAAGTTCCTAAAATTTGTTAACTTGATTTATAACAGAACCGAAGTGATTTGCATGCATTTCAAGGCATTTCAAATCCGCAATTAACATTTTAATTACGTCATGATCTGCAGTCCCCGAAACAGTGGATACATGTTCACTAAAATGAACATAACTTAGCATACGGAATCCAAATCACGCAAACTCAGATACTACGGTTTTCTTATTTAATGGGGAATAAAATATAATTATTATTTTCGTGTTTAAATAATTTAAACAGTGCCAAAAATAATATCAAAACAGAGATGCGAAAATGAAATGCAAGAAAACTTTCGCAAGCCCTAATGAACCCAAGTCGTCCTCGGTTTATGGATCGTATCCAAAAACACCGACCTAAGTCTCTGATACCACTTGAAGGATATGGTATAATCCTCAAGCGCATCACGGAAGCGTGAGCATCGTATCGAATACGACGAAGAACGACTAGTCGCACTAGTTGTTCTATGCAGCGGAATTTAAAAAATTTTCATGTGACGAAACCACATGATCCAAGAACACTTCTCGGATCGTTTTGTATAAACCACAAACAAGTATTAGGGATACCTCTTGAAGCGTGGTTGCGATCGAGTCTCTAAATGAAGAGACCTCCTGTCTCAAGTCCGATCCGACGGAGGAGACGCTTGCGAGCACGGGGATGAACCGCGTGCTTCTCGCAATCCATGTTGATGATCCAAGCGGCGGATCTTCTGATCTTGACACACGAGATCTGACATCTTCTTCATGAGCGAGGTGCATCGAAGGAGACGGAGATCCACGAGCAAAGAGTCGGGTAGCATAACGACGACGCTGCGGCGATGGAGAACCTCTCTAGGGCATCCATGGTGGACGGCATGAGAGGAAGAGAGAGAGAGAAAGAGAGAGAGAGAGAGAGAGATTTGTTGTCTCAAATATTGTGTGTAAAGAAGAGCAATGAGGCACCTCTCCTTTTATAACATTTTGGGAACCATGGATCTCAATCAATGAGACAACACAAATCCAATGGTTCTCATTCATTGTGTTTATTTCAATGGCTAAGATTTATGTTGGAAAAAACCAACAACAATTAATTTAATAGAAATCAAACATACATTAAATATAATTTGGTTTATATCAAATCAATCCTCATTGAAGAAATAGGAAAGGAGGCAAGCCTCGTTCCATAAGGAGGGTGGACGGCCACCACATTCCTAATGGGAATTGTGGCCGTCCACTCTTCCTATATGGAAGGTGGATGCCCTTTTCCTATTACATGAGATCACATTATCGCATGATTCTCTCTAATATTCGCAACAACTTTTGTTGCAAATTTTTCACAAAAATAAATCCAATTTATTTTGTGAACATTTCAATCATGCCATTGGAAATTTGTGAATCACATTCACAACCCAAAATAAAATGTAAATTACATTTTCAATTTAACGTCCAATGTGAATCCAATTCACATTAACATTTAATTAACAAATGTAAATTATAAATATCTCTCTCTTATATATTATAGATCACATTTATAATATATATGACTAATATGGATATTTCTATCCACATTATTCATATCCATGATAATTAAATCATATTTAATCACCTTGGATCTCATTTCTCTTGTTCTCAAATAATATGAATCACATTCATATTACTTACATCTTTGATAATTAAATCACATTTAATTATTTCAGATAACTCTCTTTATAATATGAATCAAATTCATATTACTCATGATAATTAAATCTCATTTAATTATCCATTTTCTCAATGCTTGGATACATATATCGACAATAGAATTATCCATGAACTCCTTCAAGGATAATACGCTTTCTCCGTAGATACTTGGAGATAAGGACAGGGCGATTGAATTGTTCCATGTATAGTGACTTGGATATTGAGATCATATCTCAAATCCAGATCGCGGGCCTCCCATAGATGCTTGATTAAATCAAGATCGTAAATCTAATCTTCTCATTGCATCTGAATCACATTCAGATCAATGTCCAACATTTGGACTAAGATCAGATTACTTTTCTACTGAGAGCAGTCACTAAAATCCAGACCCGTTTCATCACTCCCTAGGAATGGAAACGTCATGGTTATACAATCGTTTATGATCACATCACCCTCAGGTATTCCCAATACCTGTACATCCTGCATATTGGAAGACTCAGAATAAACCCGAAGTATTAGATCAACTTTATACTGTCTACTTCAGGGTTTTATCAGTAAATTTCTCATTCAATCATTGGGAGTTGGTATCGATCATATACTTTCCAAAAGCATATATCATACCTAGGTCTTGATCATGTACTTTCCAAAAGTATATATCAAACCTACATATTCAGTCAAGCTTCCAAAGCGAGACGACCGTGCACGGAATTTGATTCTTCCCAATATCTCATGAGTGAGCTCATGCCTTCCGGTTCAGTAATGAACCTGTATGATCCCTTTGAGAGATCGTATTACTCATATGCCCTTATATGCACACCAGCGCGCCAGTGTATAGACCTTGGTTAGGTCATCAACCTATTGGTCTGCCAAATGTACATACTCTGACATATAGTAACACATCTGTCTCCGGTCAGAGGATGCATGCCTATATCATGACAGCATACGATATAGGACTTTGGTTATCTCGATCTCGTTAAGTCAACTCTTTGACCTAACTAATCTGACACCTCCGAATCTCTATTCCTATGCAGAGGACCTGCATCAAGAGGTCGGTCAGATATCAACCTTTAGAGATAAGGATTGCCATCTCCTACTCAGGCTGGAGATCATCTCTTAACAATCATTTGACGGTGCTTGATGAGTCCTCAATCTAACCCTTTAGATATTCATCCAAGGACTAACCTCTATGATTCAATAGTTGAATCAACAGCTGTATGATTATTAAGATGGCCATGGTACATAACCCTAATTGTACTAAGGGACCTATTATGCAAATTATTCATTCTTCATTTCAGATCAGGGAATGATATTTGCAATAACATTTATTGCATAATGGCTCGCCGTGGGCTCGCATGTCCAACAGGTTCTTCCTTTTTCCCTTATAAATCTCCATCATTCTCCAAAGCAAGTGTATGACTTCAATAGTTGAGAGACATGACATGAATCTGAAATGATTTTCTTTTACTTTGGAAACTTGCCTCAACCTTCTTTTGATCACACGCTTCCAAATTTTCATAGCGTGACTCATCAGCTTGATACCTCTGTAATTTGAACAATTTTGAATGTCTCCTTTGTTCTTATAAAGAGGACAACGATGCTTCTCCTCCAATCTTTAGATATTTTCTTTCTTCACCAAATGATATTAAATAAATTTGTAAGCCAAGTCAAACCATTCTCACCTAAAATTCTCCATACTTATAGAGGAATGTCATCAAGTCCTACACCTTTCTCAGATCTCATGACTTTCAAGACCTCATCTATTTCCTTCCTTTGTATTTGTGTATAGCTTGCACGATTCAAGTAACTTTCACTACTAGCTAGATCTCCCTAAGTGAACTCTCTATTTTCTTCCCCAGTGAAAAGCTTCTGGAAATATTACTTATATCTACTCTCTATATTCTTTTGAGTAGCAAGTACGCGGCCTTCCTCGTCCTTAATGCATCTCACTTGACAGAAAGTCTTTCGTCTTTTTTTCTCTTGCTTTGGTCAACTTGAATATATCATGCTGGCCCTCTTTGAAATGATATTTTTGTACAAAACTTCATAAGATTTTGACTTAGCTTGACTTACAGCCTTCTTTGCTTCCTTCTTCGCTATTTTGTAGTTTGTGACGGTTTCCTCTATTCTATCCTTAGAAATATTTTTAAAAGAAAAAAATATATACTCCTAGATAGGGTGCACTTAGATTAGATAAATTCGTAATCCTTTTTAATCTGATGCTATTAGAATGTATAAGTTATATCATTCTATTGGATTGAATCGGGTTGAGATTTTGAAATCTGTTAAATTATGGATTGGATTGCATCGCGACCAAAATCCGATCAAATATAATCCGTTAATATGTTAATACTATGTATAATAAATATTAAGATTTACAACTTTTTTATTATCTTACTTTATGAGTTCCATCAACATCCTCCTTAGTCAAGTGGAATTTTAATATAGCATGTATATGCTAGAAATAAAAAGAAAGATAACATTGAGATTAAAATATAAAAAAACAACAATCCCATTCTATTTCTCACAGGATGACTGATGAGTCGGTAATTCATCATCTTTATTCCTCCATTTCAGCTTCAAATCCCTTACAAAACACATGTTAATATCATTAATTCTCATCTCTTAATAAACTAACATCATTTGTTAATATTGTCTTATTATCATTATTAACCCAAAATAAATGAATAAAGAAGAAGAGGAAAGAAAAGAAGGTTGTATATATGTAAGTACAGACAGATCCTTACCCTAAGAGTAAGTCAAGTGTTGGCCCAATCGACAAGGAATAAAGTAGAGGGAGATAGGGTCCTTAACTTATAAAACATCTCAAAAACCAAATTCAGATTGTATATACTCATCATATTCATTATGCACATGTCTTGTACTCTTTTTTATCATTAAACAAAATCAAATAAAATTACTTTCTTCATGAAACTTGTAAATAAAATGGATTTTAAATAATAAAAATGATTGCAAAAATAAATCATGTATAGAATAAAAGGCACATTATTTAGAAAAGGTCATAAAACAAGAGTTAAAAGCTTAATATCTTCTCCATATGAATTCAAGATGAATGAAGTTCACATTCATTATTCATTGTATTTAAAATAAAATAGTCTTTATAATGAAAGTAGTTTCATAAATGTGGAGTTAAGATGTAGAAATTGGCTTTTTGAGGTGTTATTATACCTGTACAAATGTATATTACATGTATTTAATTTATTCTTTAATTTTTTGTACATATTGTATTTTTAATATTTTGTACATATTTTATATTATTCATATAAAATGCAGATAAAAATAATATCCATTAAAAATAAAAAATAAATGTATTTATTATATAGGTATAATGTACCTATATTGCATATATTAGTATTTATTTATTCTAATAAATTAATCCATAAACATAAAATAAAGTGTATGTATAATCCTTAGATTACTCCCTAAATTAATAAAATATAAAATAACATGTATTTTTTGTAAAATCATTTACTTAAAATTATATATTATATATATGTAATTTATACATATAAATACATGTATTTTAATTATTTAACAACACAAATTAACTTATTTAATTTATTAAAAATCACAAAAATTGTTTGTTAAATTATAAACATTTTTATTTTAATAAGTTCAAAATTTAAATATATTTTCTAATTATTTTCTTTTTTTCATTTCATTTCATTTATTTTTTCATTATTACTATTTATCTTTTTCGGATTGGGCTTTGATTGACCCATACACGAATCGTTGACCCAGGATCAACTCCTTCCTTCGTCCTTAGATCTACTCTAGTTGTGCAACCTGCCTTCATATCCATTTCCCATTGCCTGACTCCGACTACCAAATTAACTTGATTTCTTTACCCTTATATCGACTAATAAGTGTAATCATGCCTAATTAAAATCCTCCTGATCCATCTTGGTTCACACGCTTTAATTTCATTCAAAATCACTTTTGCTCAAGCCTATAAATAAACCTCCAAGTACCCATTTTGCCTATGTTATATTTTTGAGCTCTTATTCCCCAATATCGATTGAGAGAGAGTCTTCTCCAGTGATAGGGGAGCATACCTTTGATCAGGAGTGTGTGGCAAAGGCCAGGGATGAGATCCGATCACTGACATCAACCAACAGCTCCATCAAGCTGAGCTTCTAGGTTTGGACTCCAGTAGAGGAAAAATCCTCTCTATTCCATCCATTTTCTTTTCCAAATAATCGTAATACATATTTAGATTAGTTTAATTTCATTTTCATTTAGTTTTCAATTGGATTTAGTTACATACCATTAGACTTCAAATTCACCTCCAATTTGCTCGATCGGAGGTCAATCTCTCTTATTAATCACTAGATCCAAATCATTGATGCATCCCCTTTGATTCCATTTCTTCGCAACCTTCTTAGAGGACCCCTCATATATGATGGGATTTGAGACATCCGATCACCTTTCATCTGCCATATATTGTAGATCTCCATCCACACCATTTTTTGTGTTTCGAATAACTTCAAGTCAAAGCATCATCTTTGAGCCTTCACTATAAAACATGCAGGAACTTAAAGGAGCGTTTGAAGGTGAATGGAGCCATCTAAATACTATCTGGGCACACACATGAAGAAGAACCTTCATATCTCTTTGTAGTGAGATCTGGATTTGTGCATCCTTCTTGGTCAAGGCAGATTCACCGTGGGAGCATATCGGATCCTTTGCAACTTCGATCCAACACAAATTAAGGGAGATCTGTTCAATTGAAGTTCTTTTTGGGAAAAACTCAATTGAGTTCTTCCAAGTCATTCAACCACCATCTGATCAAGCGAATGAGTCCAAGATCCGATCCTACCCATTGATCTTTGCTCAGTTCTTAATTCTCTGATCAGATCTTGAAGTGATCAGGACCACTCGTCGCTCAAGGTCGCATGTGACTTGCATCCTTCGTGGGTGATATTGCACCCTCTCCCTTTTTGTTATGTATTTTACATTTTGAGTCATGAGAGCTAATGTTTATGTTTCTGAAATAATTGAAGATCGAACTTCTATTTTCGTTAATTGCAAGTTGGTCCAACCAAACTGAGTTCATGTGGCCCTCCATTTGAGAACTTTGGTGTTTTTGCATACTTTATCCCTCATTTTCTTTTTGTTAATAATTGTAGAGATAATTTCTATTAGTTGCATTTCAGTCCTACTAAGAGCAAATCATGTGAGATCCACATGTTTTATGTGGTCTAACAAGAGTATCAGTACCAGAATTCTTCATTTCATTTATAAAATGCTATGAAAGTTTTGACTATTTGTATTTATGCCCATGTTCTGCTGCATTGTTTTGTTGTCTTTATTTTCTTGAATTAACTACTTCACAATACCAAAAAAACTCCACAAAAATCATATTAGGTTCAAAATAATTAAATACAACTCACATAATTTTGTTTTGGAAGATTACTTTCATGTTATATTTTAAAAATACAAAAACACAACACTTTTATATAAACTTCAACAAACCTATAAAAAATTCAAAAATCATTTGAAAAAAAAATCTGATTTTTTGTAGCTTCAGTGTATTTTTTCACATATACAAAAGTCATACAAAAATACAAATAAAAGGCCCAAAAATAATATTTGTAAAAAGGTATAAAAATCATATAAAATCACAGAACATAAAAACTAGCATAAGGTCTTATTTTAAAGCTTAATAAAATAATTTGATATAAAATTAATTTTAGAAAGTTTTAGTTTATTTACTATTTTAAAAATACAAAAATAGTAGCTTAATCATTTGTAAATTGTTATCAACTTTAAATCCATTTAAAATGCATAAAAATATAAATATACCACAAAATCACTAAAAACAATAAAAATACTTAAAACACAAAAATATTGCATTTCTATATTTCTTATTTTTATTTTACATATTTTAAAAATATAAAACTATTATTTCATTTTGTATATATTATATTCACAAATAGTTTATCAAAATTAAAAATAAATAAAATTTTGCAGAACTAAAATCAAATAAAAAAGAGAAAATATAAAAATACATAAGAAATTTACAAATTATTAAAAACATAAATTTCTTAAAAAAATCCATAAAAATCATTAAGAAAGACATAAAAAATGGAATTTAAAAACTGTATTACTTAGAAAAAAATTAATTATCCCTCGTTTATTTGTAGTCTACTTGAGTTCAATCCTAGAAGTTATTCCATGTTAACAATTAAAAATAAAATTGTTTGTTTGCACGGTTTTGATTTATGACGATAATATCTTCACATTCATTAGAATTAAAACTCAAAAAATTGATCAAATGGCGGCATTGTCAGGGAGGCAAGTCGATGGTAGTTAGGTTTATTGTTTTTCTTCCTATACATGTTTTAAATTTTTATTCTTTATATTTTATATCTTGTATTTGTTTCAATATTTGTTGTAAGGGTCCGTGGAGCGAGGGAGGACCTCTTAGGAGAGCCGACACATCCAAACAAGGTGGAGGCCAACTGTTCGAGTCCAACCAATAAAGAGACCATCATTGGCGAAGCAAGAAGCTGAGGAACATAATTTCTTTTAGCATACTTCTCTATTTTATTATGTGATAGAGCATAGCTTAGATTTATTTTCCTGCATTTAGTAGAAGGGGCTTACTAAGGATATCCTAATTTGTAGAGACTTCTAGACCCTTATTCTTTTAGAGGTCTATTTTGCCAAGTGTTGGTGCACTTAGGGGTTTTTTGTGTGTTTTCTTTGCTTTCTTTTCTTTCTCCTCATTTTATCATTTTTTCTCTTCGTTTCTCAAGATTTGAGTTTTCTTATTAATTTTTTATTTTACATCTTTGCTGATTTGGAGCCCTTAGAATTTAGTACTTGTTGATCGGTTAACATAGGTCCAAACCCTAATAAGATGTCATATTCCTATAGTTCTGTATGATTCAGACATAGATCAAATAAAATTATTATTCCAGATAATAGACATTCATGTTCTAGGGTCATTTCATTATTGCATCATATAGATTACTTTAAATTTATGGATAGATCATTTTTCACAAAGATTGCTAGATCAAGGTATGCATTCCTAACCCTTGCGTTCGCAACCATTTCCCCTTGCAGTGGCTTTTCTGAATTCTTAGATGTTTTTGTGAACTTAGGATAAAGGAAATTGGAAATTTCATTGGAAGATTTTACTTAAAAATACTAAATAAAGTGATAACCCAAAATTTAAAAAATTACTGCTAAATAAACATGAATAAAATTAAAACTCGTAGCAAACATCATTATATTGGGTTCAAAAAGCCCACATTGTTTTCAGGTACCTTCTAGACCGAGTGAGGTGTTATCCTAGGATAGTGCCCAAATATCAACCTAGATACTATCCTTATTACCACTTGGATTCATGAAGTAGTAGCACTTCTATCGTACGTGGGTGAGTATGGCTGAAGCTTCTTGAGAATTTGGTTTGAAGTACTAATCATAGGGGTATTGCAATGTAGGACCCTATCTCATTATACCACATCTGAGTACCCTTTGAAGGAAGCATTTGATTCACTACATCGGCTTCCTACCCCATGCAGACTTAGATACAGTATCAAGGACCTTAAAAAAGTACATGCTACTGGTTACAAATGGAGTGGGAAGTATATGTTGCTTATCTGGTAATACTCACTTACATATAGGATTATTGCTAAGCTAAGTTTGAAATGATTTACCAAAAAAACCTTAAACCAACCATGATAAATAATCAAACTTTTACGATTTTACAAGTTGAGTTGGTGAACCCATTTGCAATTGTGTTTGATTGCTTAGTTATAATTGAGATCAAGATCCATCTACAGACTTCACACTTTTCTTATCATTCTTCTTAATTGATTTGAATATCGTGTTCTTACATCTTTCCTCTTGTTTTAAAGATGTCGGGATGGAGTGATTTGTGTTCGGACATCATGAAATTATCTCTCTACTCTCTATATCCTTCATCTTCACCTTTTTGGGAAGACTCTCTTCTCGATATTTATTCTTTTTTCTTTACTCCTTCTCTTTCATGATTAAATCACTTGTTTGAGTTAGATTCTCATATCGAACTTTCTTTTCATCCTCCTTCATATTCAAAGACTGATCAAGTTCCTTTTACACTTTCAAAGACCTATTCAGAGCCACGGGTTTTGATGGGACCTAAGGGAAAGGGAACCATGACATATCAAACTAAGATCAACAATACAATGTTGTCAACCATTAAGGCCATTTAGGCTCAGCTAATAGAGCAAGCCAACATCTAGGTAGGACTGAGAGATATTGTCTTGGAGATCAGAGGGAGATATGGTTGGAGAGAGGAGGGATTGTCAAGAGGAGGTGGTAATGGGGGAGATGCTGAGAAAAACATAGGAGATGCTGAGCATGACTGAGTAGAGCCGAAGCCGACTCTTAGAGATGCCTATAACCCAGAAGTGAGACATACGATGAATTGGATTTAGATTCGTGCAGTTCATGGACATTTTGAGTTGAAGCCTCAGATACTTCCACTTCACCCCATATTCCATGGATACACAAGTGAAGAACCTTATGTATACCTCCAACAATTTGACCGCGTATGTAGCACAATGAACTAACCTAACATCCCGCTAGAGGTAGTCAAGATGACAACTTTCCCCTTCAGCCTTATGGATAAGACGCTTTACTGGATCCATCATTTAGGAAGGGTTGTGACATCATGGGAAGAGCTTAGATCAACTTTTTGTAACAAGTATTATCCCCTAAGATAATTGAATTAAATGCAATCATTATAGCTAACGTCTCTTAGATATCCCACGTGCCTATTCATGTGGCATTGAAACGATTCAAAGAATTTGATGGAAAAGTTCTCCCATCATGATATTTCAAAGACAAGTTTAGTGCAGAACTTCTTTAGGGGTTTGTGTTTAGAGAACCAGAGGCAAGTAGATGATGCTTGTTGGGGATCACATTTCAACAAAGGATGAGGACGTTCTATGGCATACTTTTGAGGAGATGGTAGAGATCTCAGCATCACTTTCATCTTCCTGCTCATTTCAGAAGCATCCTTTACTTCCCCCCAATACCGTCAACATGATGACATATCATGATGTGGATAGGCATTTTTTTGATGGTTTATGAATGAACCATACTATTTATTTATATTTATTTATTCCATTTTAGTGGAATTTTTAGAATTTATATTATTTACATCATTATTTATCTTATATATATAATTTTGGATATAGAATTTTTGTATTTTATATATTCTATATATAATTCTTGTATAGATTTCCTTTAGTTCAAAAAATTATCGGTCCGAATTTTTATTTCTCAAATCCAATAAAAAAATCATTTTCCTCTAACCCTAAACTTTACTTTTAGATAAATTAAATTCATTATTTATGAATGAGTTCCTATGACTTCTGACTTCAACATTATTGGGAACCATATATCAAAAGTGGACATAATTGAGAAACAATCACAAGACTTTGAGAAATTAAATGGGTCCAAATAGAGAACGAAGAAGCTGGATAAACTAGACAAGATTACAATGCATATGGTGTTACTTGTTAGTACCACACGTCTATTAGAGTTCGAGTGCTACAACTGACTCATCTTCATCGAAGCCTACTTCTTCTTCCCCACCAAATTTAGTATCATCCACTGCCATTTAGCACGTGTACTATGCGCATACTCCAAATTAGGTACCATAGCAACCATCTGCATAGATGGTGTCGTACTATCCAGAGACTCCATATTTTTTAGAAAAATAATTTCCACCTCCTCCTCACATTCAAGAGGTGAATGGTGTATGGACTAGCTAGGAGTGCAACTAGACCTGTCTATCAGGACCATCTTAGTTGGGTTCTCATGATAGAATTAGCCCAATTCATCAACCTCGTGGAGGGAGATCATGCCAGCACCAACATCATCCTCATTTTTAGTCTCCACAATACTTTCAGACATAGATATGGATATTTCAGCAGATCTAGCATGCATATTCTTATCAACCATACGATCAACAACTGGCTGCGTAGAACCAGTACCCTCCTCCTCCTCCCCAATACCAATATCCCTCTCATTCTGCAAATCAAGGATACCACAACAACTAGAGACACCTTTTGTGGACCCAACACTTGATCAATCGACGCGGTTGATAAAGGACATGACCGAAGTGAATCAAAGATTTGATTATTTGAAATCAACCAATCCCAACATTCTTTGTTGCAATAAGGAGCAAGTAGAGTGCCAAGATACTTCTCTCACCAAGACATGTATGACTTGTGATATTCCATGCTTATCTAATGCCTTTACTCTCAGGAGCAATAGGAGATTCCAAACTCCAACACCATATGGATTGGGGAATAAAGCCAGTGATCGAGCTTCAGCTTCTTCTTCATCTTCAGAGCCGAGATCGAGTGTTGCAACTGATGGAGGAGCATTGTCATCATCAAAAAACTAAAAAATGAGGAAAATCAAAAGTCCCAAAAAGACAATAATGGGAGATGCAGAGCTGAGTCAGTAGATGAGGAGAGCGCACATGTTGTAGATCCATCTTCAGCCAACGGAGCAACCTGTGATAATTTTTTCCTTCTGTAATGAATAACAATATATAATCTTATTTTAGTTGTACATTAGTAAAGGTTGATTCTGATATGAATAAAAATGTTGATTCAAGTTTTGTTCCTTTCCCTAATGCATTGAATAAAGGAACTACATTGAAAATTTTAAAAGCAACCATATCAGATCATGGAATGGTGGAAATTTTACATAATATTTTCCTTGAGATGGCACTCCTAAAAGCCATAGAGTACATGCCTATAGTGAAGAGGGGAATGAAAGAAGCGTATACCCCTAAACGTTCCACAAAGAAAAGCAGACATAGCAGGACCGGACATCACATTCTAACCATGGCTACTACAAATGCCATAAACCATCAACTCCCAAATAAAAAGAAAGATAAAGTATCACCTATTATCATATTCCATATCTCAGATCAATTGTTCGATCATACTCTTTTGTACAATGGTTTTCCAATTATCCTAACACCTTTCTCATTGCTTTAGTATCTCAATCTTGGACCTCTTTCGAAGAGCGGAATGATCATTCAGCTTGTAGACCAATCTATCAAGAGACTGAAGGGCATGCTTGAAAACATTGTCGTGACGGTATAGCGCATGACCTTTCCCATGGACTTTGTTGTTGTAGATATGGAATCTAAGTTCCATTACATCACACCCCAATTATTCTTGGATGGCCATTTTTTTGTACAATGAAAGCTATCATTGATTGCGGCGCAAAGAAGATAATATTTCACTCTCATAGTGAAAGTGTTCTGTAAAGATGATCTCAGAGACAAAAGTGAAAGCTGCATCAGATGAGATTAGTCTCTGGTCCATTCGATAAAGAAGACTGTGATTTTGTAACAGAGATCAGCTAGGATCCATTATCTTTGGATGATATTGAGACCAAGAATTTCCCTCTCAAGAGGAAAACTAGGAAAGCACAGTTTTTTATAGTTCACCTGTTGAAGATAGGAGTATTGTTAATGACACACATATAGTACCTAAAGAAGATTCTGTGATTTCTAGATACATAAAAGAGATGGTGATGGTTTATGGATGTGATGTTTCTAAGGCCAGCTTTGATTACCTCCTATCTTACATGTATGTTTCTAGTCATTACAAATCTTTTGAGCACTTTTACCATGTTAGCTCTGATCGAGGGTTTGAGGATTCAGATATGGACACATCTGAGGAGGACCCCGATGCTGGCATTCATCTCATTGACTCCGTAATTAAACAGACGAGAAAGAAGGTCAAGCCTCTACCTTCTTGAGCATTGTATATTCTTTTCGCCTTGGATATTCCTTTCATTTTATTCTTTCTTACTTCCATTGGTGATCATTCACCTCTTTTCCATGTGTGTATGTGCGCTATACTTAGGATGACTAGATCCTAAGTACAGGGGAGGTGAATGACTTGAGCTTTTTTATTTTTTCATCATGTTTCATTACTCCTATGGTTTCTTATACTTAAGGATCCTTTATCCTAAGTATATGGGGGAGTGATGTTATTTATTTCATCTTGTTTGTTTTCGTTATAGTTACTTATATTCTCTTGCTTGCCCTAAACGTGTTGATATTCTTCTTTATACTTAGGTACTTACCCAAAGTACATGGCGGACAAGCCAAGTCATTGAATTTGTATATTCCTTTCCTTGATCATACTCATTGTAAAATCTTCTATACTTGGGATTATTTGATCCTAAGTATAGGGGGTAATCGACTTCTATTCATTTCATTCTTTATTTCTGACTCGTTGTAGTATAGACTTCTTTTCACTTTTCTATACTTAGCACGAGTTATGTCTTCCTTATTACTTCTTGGTCACTATGAGGACATAGTTCATGCTAAGTATAGGGAGGTGTCATATATATTGTATATGTGATTTAGAAGTAACATATCATTATTTTATTATATTATCAATAATATATCTCTAAAAATTTTTGAGTTTCTAAAATCAAAATAAAAATGCGTATATTTATTCTAGATAAAAATGTTTTGCAAGTTGATTTGTAAAAAATTGCAAAAATTATTTGTAAAAAATTGTTTTTATAAAATATTTTCTAAATTGTTTTTAAATCTTTGGTCAAACCTTCATTAAAAAACTTTGTACAAATAATCTGTAAAAAATGTCATAAAATGTTTTTAAAATCATTTTATTTGTAAAATATTTTATTGAATATTTGTAAAAATTATTAGTTTATAAAGTGTTTAAAATATGGGAAAAATGGGGTTGCCCGCTAGGGGTAGCCAACATGGCTGCCCCCACCTCATTTTTTGGCAAAATTTTTTATTTTTTATGGAAAAATAAAATCATGTATATTCATCTCTATATCCCTCCTATATGCCATTCGAATTTCGTCAGAAACAGAGACTCCTACGGCCTCCATCCATTAATGGTCGCAAGATTTTTTAAATTGACCCTGTCTGGATGGAGGCCGTAGGAGTCTCTGTTTCTGATGAAATTCGAATAGCATATAGGAGGGATATAGGGATGAATATACATGTCGATATTTTTCAAAAAAAATAAAAAATATTGCAAAAAAATGGGGCAGGACAGCCATGTTGGCTGCCCCCAAGGGGCAACCCCATCAACCCCTTAAAATATTTGTAAACAAAATATTTTGAAAAATTTATTTGTAAAATAGTTAGTAAAAGATTTAAAAAAAATCTGCAAAAGGTTTTGTAAATGTCTTGTAAAATATTTTTAAAACTTTTGTAAAATGCTTTGAAAAGTTTTTTGTAAACTTTATGTAAAAAATTTTGTAAACTTGTATTTGTAAAATTATTTTCTAAATCAAGCTTTGTTAGAAAATGTGTTGTAATACTTATATAAAGTGTGTTGTAAAGCTTATGTATGTAAAACTTTTTGAAAAATCATTGTATGAGTAAAATTCTTTTGTGTAACTAAACTTTTATTATAAAATCTATAAGTATTTGAAACTAGTAAAAAAATTTGTAAAATTTATTTAAAACATGCAAATATAATTCTTTTGTAAATAAAAGCTTGTATAAAACTTTTAAAATCCTTGTATATACTTTTGTAAAAAAGTTGGAAATATGTACATAATCCTTGTGAATACAAATATATTCAATCCACCAACTCTTTCAAAAATACATAAAATTTAAAAGTTTAAAACTCAAAAAAATTGCAAAACTCTTTAGAAATTACAAAAAAGAATAAACTAGAAAATACATTTTATTAAAATTTTTGCATCCACAATTGCATTTTTCAGAATGATTTTGATTCTTAAACCAATTTGGAATAAAGTCTGAAGGATGGACCTTAGTTATGACCTTAATCTGTTTAATTTCACAAGAACCTTACATGAATAGGAATTGAGACTATTTAGGTTGATGTGACTTAGTTCTTTGAGTTCATAAGACTATGTTCACATATCATCTTGATTGGTATAAATAAAATACTTCAAGACATACACCTGACCCTTGTATATAATGGCCTATCTTGGTCAAGCACTCTACACATAGCTCAACTCAAATGGGGCGGTGATGGGAACAATTCTTTAGCTTGAGAAGCATGCGGATATATGTCGCTCCAGTAGGAGTCCAGTGCACCTTAACCTAATCTAGTGGCATCGAAGTCTAAAGACCAAGATGATATGGGTTGTAATAAAGCTTCAAAAGAGGGATAGTCTACTAGCTCAAGAAAAAAAGCTCCTTATGTATGCTGCAATTCTATATATATGTAAAAAAAGTATGAAATAAAATCTCCAAAAAGGTTAGATGGAAAAAAGTAAATCCACGAAAAATCATTCCCATTGGAGAAAAATATCAATTAGCAAGGAATATGTTTTAAAGTCAAAGTTTGCAAGGAAGCATGCAGCTTGAGACTTGGCTACACTTGTCAAGCTGCAAAGGATATGTGGCTATACTGGTTACAATCCATTCTCTTCTCTACCTCTTTTTTTGGAGTCAATTGAACTTGAACTTAGAAGGAAATACCATGATCCTCGAGGAAAGAGTAGCTAGACCAGTGACTTAAGGTTATCTTGTTGTAGAATGTTTCTTTGACACTTTCATATGTGGGGATCTACCATTTCACATTCACGATTGATGAATAACCATTTCGTCATCTTTATTCATTTATTTTAGCTTAAAATTCCTTATAAACGCCAGCAAAATCAATAAATCTCCCCTTCTAATAAATCTTCTTTCTTATGTAAATACCGTGTATTTATCATTCCTTTAATCTAAAATAAATAAATAAATAAATAAAGGAAAAATAAAAAAATAAAAGATTATATGTATAAAATAAATGTAGGCTAACTCTAACCTCAAGAGTAGGTCAAGACTTGACCTAATCGACAAGGAATGAAGTAGGGGGAGATAAGGCATGTTGTCTAAAAATAGAAAAAAACAACCTTCACTCATGTATAATCATTGAACATATTGCATATATTGTATATTTTTCTTCTCTATTTTATTTATCACCAAAATCATCTCAAATAAAAATATTTTCTTCTTGGATCTTGTACATAAAAATAAGATGTAAATATTAAAAATAATTGCAAGAAGAATCATTGTACAAATTAAAAATAACATCACATTGAAAAAGTCGCAAAGCATAAGTTATCATATCAGTATCTTCTAAAAAAATCAAAATAATGTTCATTATTTTCAAAATTAAATAAGCTTTTAAATGAAAGTGGTTTCATAAAAATCAGAGTTAAGATGTGAAAAGTGACTTTTTGGAAGTTATTGTATAATATGCTTATGCTGTACATTATATTATTTATTGTATCTATTTATTTTCTTAGTATTTTTGTACGTATTGTATTTTTAAATATTTGTATGTATTGTACTTTATTTATATAAAATGCAATTAAAATCACAAGATAAAAATAAAAATAAATTATATATAGTATAGTTATCACATACCTATATCGCACATATCTGATGAATCTGTGATTCATCATCTTTACTCATTTATTTTAGCTTAAAATCCCTTATAAAACACCTGCATATAACACTAACTGCATATTCTTACTAATTTGCATATGTAAATATTATACACTTCTCACTAATTTTAACCTAAAATAAATAAAGAAAGAAAGAAAGGAAAAATAAAGAAAAGAAAATAATAAAAAAGGAAGACTGTATACAAGCTGACCTGAACCCTGAGAGAAGGTCAAGACTTGACCTGATCGACCATGAATAAAGTATGGGGAGATAAGGGTCCTTCAGAAGAAAATTAAAAAATGCATGTATTGATGTAAATACTTCTCACTTATTTTGTGTATATATGTATAGAACTAACACTAATTTATTTGTGTATTAATTGACCTCAAATCGAATAACTTTCAAAACCAAAGTTGTAAATAAAAATGTGTCCTAATTAATAAAAATGATTGCACAATTAAAATCATGTACAGAATAAAAGTAGCCACACTCGGAAAAAACCACTAAGCACTAATTGAAAGATCAATTCCGGCTCCATATGAACTCAAATTGAACCAATATCGCTTCCATTGTTATCTTCAAAATGGCTGTGATTTTATAATTTTTCGAGTTACGGTTGAAAAGTCGATTTTCTGGGGTGGTTTGTGCAATTTTCAGATGTATTTTGTGCATATTGTATTTGTATATATTTGTAAATATTTTTACTAATAAAAATAAAAAATAAAAAATAAAATTCTTAAAACAAAAAAGGCTAATTTCCTCATTTACCCTTGTATATAATGTCATATATGTATATAATATATGTATATAATCGTTGTTTTTAATTAACCATCATAAAAAATAAAAAAATTAACATTTTTTTATTCAAATAAATAAAGTGGCAAAAATTCAAAAAAATTAGATAATTTTGTAAATAGTTTTATCTCTTTTACTTTATCTCATGTTATCTCTTCCACCAAAAAATTTTAAAAATCCATTTCCACTTTCATCTCTCTTATCTTTTTATCCAACAAATAAAAAAAATCAAATTTCATTCCATCTTTTCTATTTATATGGCTCCTTCTCCATCATTCCAACTTGATCAATCTTTAGACAGAGGAGCCCGATCTCCGAGAGAACAATTTCGTCGAGAAAGTTGCCTAGTCTCCAAGCCGTCCGGTGACAGCGAGTCGGCCTTGTCGAGGCGATCACGGTCCATTTCCGCTCCTAAGGTGAGATCCACATTTTTCTTCGTACTTTTATCTTAGTTTAATCGTAGTTTAATTTATTGTATTTTTATTCATCGTCATTTTGTTTTTCTAGATCGTTAAACAAATCCGTCACGTTTTTGATCCGCCACCGACTCGATTTTTCATCTCATCTTCTCGATCTCTACGCGTTCTATTTCTATCGTCCACGATCTCTCAACTCCAGCCACGTACGGTGGCCGGAGATCGGATTCGAATCCCTCATCTCCGTTGAATCCCCGTTCATTTTCCGATTTGTAAATAAAAAATACAAAAAAACCGTTTATTTCTTTTCCTCTAACATTTGTTTTGCAGGAACATTAAAAAGAAAAAAATAAAAACAAACATTTCTCATTTCCGGTTTTATTTCCTATTTTTTGGATTTACAAAAAAATAAAAAAAATTTTTTGATTATTTACTGTTTACAATGCAAAAAAATTACAAAATAAAAAAATATTAAAAAAATAAAAAATAGAGAGAAGACCCAGATTCGATTCTTCCATTTTTCTACGGATCGCCATTCATTTTCCGATTTGTAAATAAATAAATAAAACATTTGTTTCATTTTCTCTAACGTTTGTTTGCTAATAAAAAACAAAAATAATAATAAAAAAAATAATTTCTTCATTCTATTGTTTTTAATTTCTATTTGTTTTTGAATTTAAAAAATAAAAAAGTTTTTCTTCTTTATTATTACTGTTTACATCATTACAATAAAAAATTACAAAGCAATAGAGAGGGGACGATGACCCTCCCGCCCCCTCCAATTTGCCTCCAACGCCGACCCCCGCAACAGTCCGCCGGCACCTTCGACGCCATCCAGCAACCACCTACAGCGCGCCGCCCTCTACATCGCCTCAACGCGCCCCTAACAGCCACGCGCGACCTCTCCTTAGCCGCCGCGACCAGCAGCTCCGCTCCGAGCTCCTTGCGCTCCAGCCGCAACTTCCGCCCACCATCCTCCCTCGCGAGCTACTCCGCCACCGCCAACCGCCGTGCGAGGGCAGCCTCCTCCTCCTGCGCTCCTACGTGCGACTGCGCACGCCCATCAGTCCCCGCCGCCCGTGCGAGCTTCCTCTAACGACTCGCCAACGCGTGCCCAGGCCGCGTCCACCGCCGATCAGCCGCCCGCTCACCCTTCCTTGCCGAAGAAGACAACGGCAGCGCCCCCTTGCTCTTTCCCCTTGGATTTGGTTGAAACGAAGAAGAACAGTAAAAAACCCTAGGGAGGGGGCTTTTGATTAAAGAAATATTATTCGTAAAAATTTCAAGTTCAGCCTCGGACATTTCTGAAATTACCACAGAGCCCCCGCTAATTCAAGAATTCTCTTGGAAAAATTACAGTTGCGCTCCAAAGTTTTCGAAATTGTCAAAAAAGTCCCTATCAGAGCGTCAAGCACATGACATGCATATGATACAGTGGTAAAATTATGCTTTCTCTCTTGTGATTATTTTTATTAATTATTGGATGCAAAAACAAAACTTATTTACATTTTAGTCCCTGAATTCCAGAATTTGAAATTGCTTGTGCTCTTCAATGAAATAAATGTTTTTATTAGTCCAAAAATTCTGAGAAAATTGTGCTATGCTCCCGATGCGATTATCTTCTTAGAAAAAAAATTTCATTGCACTTTGCCTTCATTTATTATTTTAAAAAAAATAAAAAACAATGTCGTTTTGTCTTATTGAAATTCCAAAATTCATAAAAATTCAAATATTGTTCCAAAAATTCCAAAAAATGTAGTAGTTGTATGTCATTGTCTTTTAGTTTCTGACCAATTTTCATGCATTAATTATTTATAAAACCCAAAAAATTGAAAAATGTCGAAAATCTTCTAAAAATCGTAAAAATATCTAAAAAATCCAAAAAATGTGATTTTAGTTCCTGTTTGTAGATATTCTCTTCTAGTTTGTCTAAAAAATAATTTCCAGGACTTTTGAGCACTTAAAATATTTTTAAGTTGCAGATTACTCCAGGGTGTGCACATTCTCGTATTTTCTCTCTATTTGATTTTTAAAAAAATATGAAAAAATCTGAAAATTCCACAAAATTCTCAAAAATATTTCAAAACTTTTAAAACCCAAAAATATTTTTTCTGGAATTTTCTGAGCATTGATGGTTAATTGAAAAATTACAAAAAGAGTTGGTGTGCATATTTTTGATCTTGTGAATAGTGCTTCGTGTTATTTTTGAAAATAAAAAAATCAAAATCAAAACTAATAAAAATTTAAAAATCTTTGAAAATTTAAAAAATAAAAAAAGAATAAAAAATCACAAAAACCAAGGATAGTTGTCCTTTGAGATTCATGTTTTCTTTTAATTAGTTTCTAATTGATTGAATAACCCTCGGGATTTGTAGCCTCCCTGAGTTCAACCATGTCCGTTATACAAGTTAATAAGTAACAAAATAAAATTTAAAAAAAAATATTTTTTTGGTCACGGGATTTTGGGGATAACAACAGTGACACATTTATTCACCCTCAATATTTCCAACCACAAAAATCCGAGCCAACAATATCCTAATTATTTAACTTAATAAGTTAACTCACAAAAATCAAATAAAATTTTTAAAAATCCTTAAATTATTTTGTAAATTAATAAATTATATAATTATATAGTTATTTGTAAAATAATTTATTAAAAATTCATTTGTGGAATATATATGTATTCTTACTTATGAATATAGGTTATTATTTATTTTCACAAATCTAATTAAGTTATATAGTTCATTAAAATCACCAAAATTAAGTTTATTTAATTATTAAAATTTTTTATTTATAAAACTTTATTATTGAAATTTCTTTCCTAAATTAAATTTAAATTTTTTTTATTTTTTACTATTTTATTTTTTTTCCTTTTCTTTTCATTCAGGCTAGTCCTTCTGATTGACGAACTCTTGTCTATTGACCTGGGTTAACTGTCTTTCCCCATCTGCAAAAATAACCGTTTTGGCTGCCCGTCTTCTTCAATTTATTTCTCATGATCTATATTCCCTTTCCACCTGATTCCTTCTTCAAATCTTTACATGAATAATTTGTACTATCGTGTGCAATTACATGCCTTAATTTACATGTCTCAATTTACGTGCAATTGAATTTTCCTTAAATTCACTCCTCACGTGCCTCAATTTACGTGCAATTGAATTTTCAAATCTTTAAATTTCACTCCTCACGTGCCTCAATTTGCATGCAATTGAATTTTCAAATCCACTCGTCACTGCCTATAAAAACATCTCCATATACATCCACCCCTTCTGATCCATTTCCATCTGTTTTCCCAAAGTTGATTCACAAAGAGTGGTGTGGTGACAGTGCATCACCTCCGTAGTTGGGAGTGCTTGACTCACCTTAAAGATAGTGATCCGATCACATCATCGGAGCTTGTTGTTTGAATAATTGATCGAGGATGCTTGTTATTTTTATATTTGCATTTTGATCCGCCTTAAACTAGACTACGTGATCTACATGTGACATTTTGGTGTTATTTCAATAATAGTGTTGTTGTTTATTTGTTATTAATCATCCCTTAGTAATTAAATAATTCCATCGAGGTCTGTGCCAACACATCTCGCATCCGTCAGACCACTATTGTGGAAAAATTATAGATCACCCCTTTTATTTCTTTAATTTATTACTCATCCGATGCATATAATAAAATTATCTGCATTTCAATCCATGTATTCCAAAATATTTGTTTGTTTGTTAATTGTGCATAATAAATTGCTAACTATATCCAAAAATTACTTAAAAATTCCATTAAATTCCTCTTAATTAGATCAATAACCTTGTTTTTTGCAAAATTATCTGGTTTTATTATTTTAGAAATTCAAAAACATTGAAAAATTATCCTTTATAGTAAAAAATTAATTCAATTCAAAAAATTTTGTGAAAAATTCCAAAAACTTTGCGAGTATCTATTTTGATTTATTTTATTTTTTGAAAAATTTTTATTTTAAATTTCTTTAGAAAAAACCTAAAAATTAAAATTATATAAAAAACTAAAAAACAATATAAAATCATAAAAAATCATAAATATATTTAAAATAGCTTGAGTTCAAGCTTAAAAAATTCTCCTTGTGTTTGTATAAATTTCAAGTATTTTAAGTTTATTTTCTATTTTAAAATCTTAAAATAGTGACCTTGTTTTCTATTTTATTGAGTTTATGTTTTTAGTTGTTTTGAAAATATCTAAACATTTTTAAAATATCTAAAAAATCACAAAAATAGTAGAAAATCCTCTAAATGAAAAAATTTTTTGATTGAATTTTCTGCATATTTTGATCATATTTAAAAAGCATATAAAAGAATGATTGCTTTCTTTCTTTTACTTTTGTTTTTATTTATTTTAAAAATTGAATATATAAAAATTTTACGAAATTTATAATAAAAAATAAGATTCAGAAAACAAAAATTTATAAAAATTAAGAATCCAAAAAATACAAAAATCTTTAAAACACAGAAAAACACCGAAAGAAGAAAAGGAAAAATGCTTCTATTATTTTTCCAAAAGTTAATAACCTTAAGGTATTGTAGCCTCGATAAGTTTGATTCTGAAGGCTATACATGTAAAATAAATAGTGTTCCTTTTATTTCGTCTATCCTTTATTCTTTGTTTGATTTACTTTTCTAGTTGAATAATTTTTTTGATTAGGGACATTTAGGTTTATAGCGACTGTTCACATTATTTTTTCATTAAATAAAATTAAAAACTTGAACAATAAAATGGCATCATTACCAAGGAGTCATCACGATGGTAGTTAGTCTCTTTTCTTCCTTCCATTCTTAGTGTTTGTATATATATTGTTTTATTTCATTTCACTTATCTCTTTCTTTTTCATTCCATTTTCTGCTTTATTTAATTTTCTATATTTTTTTCATAAATTGTTTCTGACATATCTTTTGTTTCCTCTATTATGTGAGGACTCGATGAGAGATGGCAGAGTTCTTAGGAGTGCTGATGCACCCAAGCGAAGCAGAGGCTGGGAGTTTCTTCATCGATCAACATGAGAGCATAGATGAGGAGAAGCAGGATGAGAAGATCGCTTGATTTTGTAGCACGTTTTTTGTTTACTTTTTATTCATTTTATTTATGGTTATTTTTGTAATAATTTCTGTTGGAATTTGCCTCTTTTGCTATTTTCAAGGCCATTATAATCCTTGTGACTGGGGGGTCAGTTTCACCAAATGTTGATGCACTCAATGGAACTCATTGGATTTTTTATTGCTTTTATTTTAATTCATTTCACATGATTTTATTGCTTGAGCCCATTAGTGTAGATTTTTATTATCTTGGTTGAGCCGAGTTAATAATAGGTCCAAATCCCTTAATAAAATTCATGTTCCTACAGAGTAGTGTATAGATTGACTTAGACAAATAACATGTTATTTCCAATAATGTAGTTTCTACTAGGACAATTCTCGCCTTCATTCATTTAGGTTAGATTTTATTTTATATGCATGGACATATTGCTTGTAGACTGCTAGAAATAGGTACACATTTTATACCATGCATGCATCATTGATTTCGTCGCATCAACTTTTCTGACTTCCTTCCCCGTTTTTTCTCACTTATGATAAAAAATAAAATCAGAAAATTAGTTAACATTTTTTTCGAAAATAATGAAAAAATGATAACCAAATACAATTTGGACTGCTAAAATAACTCAACCCTAAAACTAAACGTAACGATTCACTCATTGTTTTGGGCAGAGGAACCCCCTCATTGTTGTTGGTACTTACCTCAAGAAAGAGTGGGTGACGATGTAGACCTAAGGATAGAACCCAAATCCTTGGACTTGTACCATAAACACCTAGCACTTACTGTTGACCTTAGAAAAACATTTCGGTGTGATCCTCTTATCAACCTCTGGGCCTTATATAACCCAGCATCCCGGGTGGATGGTCCCACTGTTCGATGATGTTTGAGGATGTACACTTGGCGATAAGGAGACATCACCATATGTGTATGTTGTTTAGTAACTTCTTGTGATTTACTAAACTAAAATTGAAAAGATAAATGATCGAACTCTTATGATCCTCACATTGTGTTTAGTTGGTGAATTGAGGGTTGGTTTGTGTTTGTTTGCTTAGAATAAAGACCTTTCGTGCACTTCGTAATTTTTTCTTCACTACTTCTTGCTTTGACTTCTTGTTCTCACATCTTTTCTTTTGTTTTGAAGATGGCAAATTGGAGTGATTTATGTTCAGACTTTGTGGAATTATCATTTTCCTCTTCAATTCGTTCGTCTTCATCTTCTTTCAATCAGGATGACTCTCTTCTTGAGTTTTCTTCATTCTCATTCACACCTGATTTGTCACCAATAAATACATTTTCGAGATTGACCCTCTTCGTGAACTATCAGTTGAGACTCAATCATTTCTGAAGTCTAATCAAGTTCCTTTCACATTTTCAGATACTGAGTCGATTTAGAGGACTTAATGCCACCGAAGCAAAATAATTCTATGGTAGATCAAAGTGAGATCAACAATACGATGTTGGCATCTATTCAGGCACAATTGACTGAGCATGCCAACATCCAGACAGGAATGAGAGATAAGATCTTAGAGATGAGAACAACAACAGAGAGAGGAGAGAGGAGGATGAGCAGATGAGAGGAGGTGGGAATGAGGTAGATGGGAAGCAACGAGCAGAATCAGTTGTAGAGCCAATGAGAGTGGTGTCTAAGCTCACCCTTAGAGATGCCTATAACCCAGGTGCAGGATACTCAATCACTCAGATACCTGTGGTTCATGGGCATTTGAGCTGAAGCCCTAACTTTTACCAATACTCCTCATATTCCATGGCCATATTAATAAAGAACCTCATATACACCTCCAACAGTCTGATCTAATATGTGGTATGACGCACTATTATAACATCCCATTAGAGGTAGTGAAGATGAGAACCTTCTCGTTTAGCTTTATAAATAAGGAGCTATATTGGATCAATCATTTAGGAAGAGATGTCACGTCTTGGAAGGAATTGAGATATCCCATTAGTCTCTAGATTGAGTTTCCACTATTGGTAAAGCGGTCAAATTATGTTCCCGAAAGTGACTTTGGTTCGCCAGTTCAGGCTCTAAGAAGCGGTTTTCAGTCACTTTGACGTCATTTTCTCTTCTGGGACTTTCGGATCGACATTTTTGAGTAAGTACTACCCTCTACAATGACTGAATCAAATGATATACCTGATTACTAACTTCTCCCATATCTCCCATGAGATGATTCACGAGGCATGGGAAATATCTAAGGATTTGACGGAGAAGTGCCCCCATCACGATATACCAAAGACCAACCTTGTGCTGAATTTCTTTGGGTGTTTCAGTTTAGAGAATCAGAGATTGGTTGATGCCGCTTGTGGGGGGTTCCATTTTAATAAATACGAGGATGTCTTATGGCATATGTTTGATGAAATGTTAGAGAGCTTTGCAACTCTATCTTCTTCCCGCATCTTTCAAAAACATCCTCTACCTTCTATACCCCACAAGTTCATCAACATGATGGTGTCTCTTAATGTGGATAGGGTAGACAGTTCTGATCTGATTATCATTGGGAACAACCTATCCAAAGTAGATATAATAGAAAAATGATTAATAGAATTAGAGAAACTACAAGTGTTTGAGCAAAGGACAAAGTAATTGGATAAGCTAGATGAGATTATGAAGCATCTGGAGCTTCTTATTAGTACTATCAGTTCATGTTAGAGTGCAAGTACCGCAACAAATACTTCTACCCCAAAGACATCTTCTTCCACTTCTTTAGCACAATAGAATATTGGAGCAACCGCAATAGTTCAACATATTTACTACATGAAGACTTCGTATCAGGTCTTGTAACAGTCAACTCTAGCATGCATTGCGCCATACTACAAGGAGTATCCATATCTTATTGAGCAACCATGTCCATCTCCACCTCGTATTTAAGAGGTGAACGATATTTGGAGTGATTCCTAGTGTAGCTAGACCCGTCCACCAGGGTTGGGACAATTGGATTCTCAGGCTATTCAGAGGCCAGTTCACCAGTTTCAAGGCGGTAGATCACAACAATACCAACACCAGGAGCCACGACCTCATTATTCGTATCCACTGTATTTTCATACTTGGAGACATAAGCATCAGCGGATGCAATGTGCTCATTCATATCTTCCTTATTATTAGCAGTAGCCTGCACAATATTCATATCCTCCTCCTCCTCGTTATTCATATCAGCCACATTCTACTTATTCTGGGTACCCACGACCTCCATACTACCAGACTCAGCCACTTCCAATTTTGAGCACTCTGAGGCACCTTTGGTGAACCTAGCACTTGGTCAACTTGCTCTATTGATGAAGAACATGAATAATCTGAGTCAGAGGCTAGATGATTTGAAGTCAACCAAGCCCTATATTCTTCTCTACAATAAGGAACATATAGGCCATGATCTATCCACCCTCGAGAAAGGTGTGACTTGTGATTTTACATGTTTAACTAATGTCATTACTTTCAGGAGTGGTAGGATATTACAACCTCAAGCATAGCTGGGATTGGGGAAAGCCGCTAATCGAGCTTCATTGCCTTATTCATTTTCCACATCATCTAAGCAGAGGATTAGTTTTGTAGCCTATGGAGGATCACCATCATCACCACCACCACCATTTAGAAAATCACAAAAATAGAATAAAGGAAGATGTAATGTCGAGTTAGCTTCGAAGGAGAATGTACCCATCATGGAGTCTTCTTTAGTACCAGTCGACAGAGCAACCCATTTTAATTTTCCTTGTTCTTCTACACATGTTATGGATGATTTTGTACAGACTGATTCTGATCGTCCATATGTACATGCTAATTAAGATTTGAATAAATGTAATGAGAAGTTTGATGTTGACTCTTATTTTGTTCCATTTCTTGATGTCTTGAATAAAACTACAAAAATCAAAAATAAGAAAACAACCTTTCTTATCCTAGAGTGGTTGAGATATTACTAAACATCTTACTTGAGATGCCACTCCTAAAAGCCATGGACTATATGCCTATTGTAAAAAAAGGAATGAAAGAAGCCTGTACACTTAAACATCCTTCCAAGAAGAGAGGACATAACAAGACAGAGTGTCACCTTGTAACCATGGGTACTGCAAATTCCATAAACCATCGACTCCCAAACAAAAAGAAAGATAAGGGAGCACCTATTGTCAGATGCTAGATTTCATATCTATGTTTGATCGTACTCTCTTGGACAGTGGTTCATCTATTAGTCTATTGCCTTTATCACTACTCGAGCACCTCAAACTTGAACTTCTTAAGAAGAGCATACTAATACTTTAGTTGCAGACCGATCGATCAAGAGGCTGAAGGGCATACATTAGAACGTTGTTGTGACAGTACATGGAATAAGCTTTCCTGTTGACTTTGTTGTTACAGATATGGAGCCTACTTTACCATTGCATCATACCCTGATTTTTCTTGGATGACCTGTTTTTGTACAATGAAGGAAGTCATTAATTGTAGGGTAGATACGATCATTTTCACTCTCACAGTGAAAGTGTTATTATTGATACGATCTCCTAGCAGAAAGCCAAATCCACATCACATGAGAATGTTCCTGAGTCATCCGATACAAAGGAATGTGATTTTATAGATGTAAGAAGACATGAGTCTTTATCTTTGAATGATATTTTGACCCAAGAATTCCTTTCTTACTAGTAAAACTTGAAAAGCAAAGTTTTCTGTAATCCACACATTGTAAATGGGAGTACCGTTGATGATGTTGAGTTAACAATTCCCAAGTATATTGATGATCTGTAGATGGTTTATAGATATGATTTTTCTAAAGGTAGGGTAACCCGATTTTGTGTTTTGGTGTTTGGATAGAGGGCTAAACTTGGGGTGGGTTTGAAGTGGGTTTGTTGTGATATGATTGTATTGAAGTTTGAAAAGTGTGTAGTTATTATGATGTAATTGTATTGAAGTTTGGAAATGTGAGTAGAAGTGGAGTAGTTTATATTTTTTTATATGATATGATAGTATAATATATTATTTTTGATGGAATTGATAAAAGAAAATTGATTTATTTAATGAATTAAAAAGATAAAATGTAGGGCCCATGAAAGAGAGAAAAAGGAGTTATGGGGGGTAAACTCCCTAAAACAGAAGGTTACCCCGACAACCGAAGGAGGTCTTAGGATGTACTCTATCCTAAGCATAGGGGAGGCGAATGACTTGTGTTATTCGTATTTTAGTTTTGTTTCATCACTCTTGTTGTTTTCTATACTTAGGGATACTTCACCCTAAATATAGGGGGAGTGATGCCGATCATTTTTTCTTTATTTTTATTTTATTTTCTTTTGTTCTCTCAATTGTCCATCAACTTGTTAATATTCTTTTTCTACACTAGGGATCTTTTACCCTAAGTATAGGGGAGGGCAAGTCGAGTCATTGAGATTGTACATTCTTTCTCTCGATCTTCTCTGTTTGTATAGTCTTTTATACATAGGATTATTTGATCCTAAGTATAGGAGGGATCACCGACTTCCATTCATTGTATTCTTTGTTCTTTGAGTCATCGTAGTATATATTCTTTTCACCTTTCTATACTTAGCACGAGTTATGTCTTCCTTTGTCACTTTTTGGTCACTATGAGGAATAATTCGAGCTAAGTATAGGGGTTGCCATATATATTGTATATATACTTTGACCATAACTTGTACTTTTGTTTGTCTAATAATAAGGCTAATAAAACTGGAATAAAAATATTTTGTAAAAAGTTTGTAAAAATTCTTTGTAAATTTTTTTGTAAAATAGTTTTGTAAAATCTTTCTTTAATTATTTTTGTACATTTTTTTGTAAAATATTTGTAAATTTTTTTATAGAACTTTTGTAAATTATTTTGTTCAAAATTATGTATATTGTGAAAATGTTTGTAAAATGTTTGAAATAAAATGTTTGTAAAATTATTTTGTAACTTTTTTGTAAATTTTTTATAAATTATTTTGTATAAAAATTATGTATATTGTAAAAATGTTTGTAAATTTTTTTTAAAAAGTATTTTGTAAAATTTTGTAAAATGTTTAGTAAAATATTGTGAAATGTTTTGTAAAATGATTTGAATTTTTTGTGTAAAATATTTTGTAAATGTTACAAATCATTTGTAAAAAAATTTTGTAAACTAGTTTGTAAAATTATTTTCTCTTATTGTATATAAATAACTTGTTTATATGTATACTTGTATACTTGTTGTAAAATGTTTTGTAAAAAACCTGTAAATTCTTGTAAAATATGTAAATAAAACTCCTTTGTTAATAAAATTCTTTGTATAAAAGTTGTATAAAACTTATATATAAAATTCTTCAATAATATATTTATAAATTCTTTTATTGATAAAAGTAATTTAGTAAAAATTTTACATAAAATCAGTAAATAAAATTTCTTTTTGTCAAATCTTGTATATGTTTTTGTATAAAATGCTTTGTATAAAATGTGGATAAAACCTTTGTAAATTCTTGTAAATATATATAATTCTCTATTAAAAATTCCATGAAAATTGAAAAAGTATAAAATCAGTAAAATTTGCAAAGGTTCTATGAAAATCTCTTATAGACATCCTTTTCTTTTCTTTCTTTGAAAAAAAATGTTTATTTTTCTTACAGTTGCAGCATTTTTCAAATGCCATTGATTCCTAATATAGTTTGGAATAAAGTTTGAATAATGGAGCTTGGTTAGGTCCTTAATTCACTTAATTTCAGAGGAACCTTATAGGAACTGGAGTTGAGAGTTTTCAGGTCCTAACAACTTAATTCTTTGGATCCATAAGACTATGTTCACATGCCATCTTAATCGGTCTAAGTAGAATATTTCATACACACGTATGATTCTTTTAGATAGTGACCTAACTTGGACACACACTTTTCATGTATCTCTACACTAATGAGGTGGTAAGGGATATAATCCTCTGGCAAGAGATGCACGTGAATGGAAACATATGCAGTCAACTTGACTGGTCAGTGTGCCCCAACCTAGTCTAGTGGCATGGATGTCTAAAGATGAGAGCTATGGTTTGAAATAAAGCTTCGAATGAGGGATGGTTTGTTGGCATAATTTTTTTAAGACCCCAAAAAATGGGTGGAAAGAAAGATTCTGTATCTGTCGGGGCGCAATAAGATCAATGCAGTGCAACAATTCCTTCCACAAAATAGAAGCCAAAGTTACTCCAAATAAAAAAAGAATAATGACCACAATGGTCCAGCTTCAGAGAACCTACAGATCTTCGTAGAGACTTGGCTACACTGTTCAGCTTCATAAGAAGATGTGGCTACATGGGCCATACTCCAGTTCTTTTCTTATTCTTCTATCTTCTCCCCCTCCGATCATGGACACATACTTGAACTTAGAAGGAAATACCCTGCTCCTCGAAGAAAGAGTAACTAGACAGGGGAATTAGGGTCACCTTGCTAAGAGAAGGTTGTTCTTTGTCACTTATGATGTGGAGATCTATATTACACTTACACAATACAAGTAGATTCATAGTCATCAGAATTTACGTATGAGGACTTTTTCTGACCTGACTGTTAAGGAGACCTGAATAGAAATTTGTGGAACTTAAAAGCTATTGAGTCTTAAATCATATTACCAATAAGGTTCTGCCAAACTAATAATCCAAAGGTCTGATAGAACTCCATACTTTTATTTTATGAAGATTATTTTAAAAATAAAAAATATTATAAGTTCTTTATTTTTTTATTTTTTCCTTTTATTTTTAGTCACTTATTCGTTAAATGAGTGTATTCTAATGGACTAGCAATGGTAAAGTATGGGGGGATGATGAATCACCATTTCCTTATATTTATTCATTTATTTTAGCTTAAAATCCCTTATATAACACTGGTAAATATCAATAAATCTCTCTTTTTAATAAATCTTCTTTCTTCTATAAATATTGTATGTTTATCATTTTTAATCTAAAATAAATAAATGATGAAAAATAAAGAAATAAAATACTATATATATGCAATAAATACATGCTGAATCTAACCCTAAGAGTAGGTCAAGACTTGACCTAATCGATAAGAAATAAAGTAGGGAGAGATAAGGCGTGTTGTCTAAAGATTAAAAAAATAACCTTCACTCATATATACTCATTGAACATATTGCACCTATTGTATATTTTTCTTCTAATATTTTATTTATCACCAAAATCATCCCAAATAAAAATATTTTCGTCTTGGATATTGTACATAAAAATAAGTTGAAAATATAAAAATAATTGCAAGAAGAAATATTATACATATTTAAAATAACATCACTTTAACCACAAAGCAAAACTTGTCATATCATTATCTTCTACGTAAAAATTCAAAATAAACCAAATTCACTTTCATTATTTTCAAAATTAAATAATCTTTAAATGAAAGTGGTTTCATAAAAATGAAAGTTAAGATGTGAAAAGTAGATTTTTGGACTATTATTGTATAATATGCCTATGTTATACATTATATTATTTATTGTATATATTTATCTTCTTGGTATTTTTGTACATATTGTATTTTAAAATATGTGTATATATTGTAATTTATTCATGTAAAAACAAAAAATCACAAGATCAAAATAAACAAAAATAAACTATTTTAGATATTGTGTGTATATATCATATACCTAGATTGTACATCTCACTAATTGTTTAACTTAATAATTAAAACATGAAAATAAAATTATGTTTAAAATCCTTAAATTATTTTGTAAATTAATAAATTAATGAAATTTATAATTATTTGTAAAAATAATTTATGAAAAATTCATTTATGTATATAGAAATTCTTACCCATGAATAAAAGTTATTATTTAATTTCACCTATTTAATTAATTTATTTAAATTATATAAATCACTCAAATTACATTTATTTAATTATTAACTTTTTATTATAAATAATATTTATTTAAATTATTTTTTAATTTATTTTCCAATTTATTTGATTTTGTTACTATTTTGTCTTTTTCCTTTTGTTATCATTCGAGCCAGTCCTCCTAATTGATAGACCCACGTTAACTCCCCTTCTTTCACCATCCACCCAAAATAACCTGCCTCACTGCATGTCTTCTCCAATTTATTTCTCATGATCCATTCCACCTGATTCCTTCTTCTAATCTGTATCTTGAATAATCAGTAGTCTGGATCGAATAAAATTCACTCCTCCTATGCCTCAGTTCATACATAATTGATCAAATCTGCTCGCCATCACTGCTTATAAAAATATCTCCAGATCCATCCACCCCTTATGATCCATTTTGCATCAGCTTTCTCACCTGAAGTTGATTCCCAAAGAGTCGTGTGGTGACAGTGCATCACCTCCGTAGCTGGGAGTGCTTGAATTGCCTTGGAGATCGTAATCCTATCACGTCGTCAGAGCTCCATCTTGATGTCCAGCTTCTTTATCTAGCACGACAAATTGAGTCTATGACACATGATCCTCCAATGTAGGGTAATATTAGGATAATCTAGTCGTATTTTTGTCATTTAGAGTGTGAAATTTCGTTTATTTTCAATTAGATTAGACCATCACCGATTTGTCTCTGATCTTTGTGATCGGAGGCCTTCACTTGTCATTTGTAACTTTCGATCATTCGCACACCTTTATCACTTATTTCTTCGCCTTCCTACCATAGTAATCATCCAGATCCAGTTCAGATCTGGATCCTGACCTCTATTCTAACCATCTTCACTAGAGGTCCTCGTTCACCCCGATTTCATTCTATTTTGAGCTAATAAGCCGGTCGGAGAATCCATCCTAAAGTAAAAAAAACTTTTGCAAGTTTTTGGACTACTTTTGAACTTTAATCGTGCACTTGGAGCTTGACGTTTAGCTGCCGCCCACCCACCTCTGTCATTCGATCAAGAACAAATGTGTCAGATTCCATCTACGCTGCATGATCTGCCCCGATTCGCAATCATTGTTCGAATCTTCCAGATCAAATCTAAATCTTCATATCTACACGTGCCTTACAAAATGACTCGTTGAATAATTGCACCCTTACCCCTATATTTTATTTATTTTGTAAATAAATCCTTCTAAGAACACATGTCAATTTGTCGCCACTTGAATAATTGCATCGAGTCCCCTTCTTATTTTTATATTTGCAATTTGTTCCAGATTTAACTAAACCACATAATCTGTTTGTGACATTTTTGTGTAATTACAATATTAGTGCCTTGTATTTATTTGTTATTAAATAGCCCTTAGAAATAAAATTGATCCATCAAGGTCTGTGCCAATGCATCTCACGTGCACCAACACGTGCATATTGGGGAAAAATAGTTGATCGCCTCTTTTATTTCTTTTTTTTGTTACACATTCATTGCATAGACTAAATTATTTGCGTTTAGTACCTATATTCTAGACTATTTATTTGTTTGTTAATTATGCCTGAATTTCAATAAATTCATGTTATTTAGATTATTCAGCCTAATTTTGTGAGCAAAATTATTTATTTTTTATTCTTTTTAAAACTTAAAAACATTCAAAAATTGCCATATTTGTAGTAAAAATATATGAAAATTCAAAACATTTTGTGAAAAATTCTAGAAATATTTATGAGTGTGTGTTTTGATTTGTTTTAGTTTATCGATAAATTTTCTTTAAATTTTTTTATAAAACCTTAACAATTGAAATAAATAGAAAACACTTAAATAATAATATAAAATCATTGGAAAATCATAAAAATACATAAAAAGCATGAAATGAAACATTTTCATTCTATTTGTACAAATTTCCAGTATTTATGAGTTTATTTTCTATTTTAAAAATTCGAAAACACTGAGTTGGTTTTCTTTTTTATTTAGTTTATATTTTTGATTGTTTTTAAAATCTTAAAAAAATCTAAAAATCTATAAAAAAATCATAAAAACGGTAAAGAAATTCTCTAAAATAAAAAATATTTTTTAATTGATTTTTTTACATATTTGTATTATATCTGAAAATGCAAAAAAAAGTGATTGTTTTGTTTCTTTTACATTTCTTTTCTTTAATTTTTTTAAAAAATTAAAGATATAAAAAATTTGTAAAATTTAAAAAATTAAAAAATAGAAAACATACAAAATTGAAACTTAAAAATTAATAAAAGTAAGAAATATTAAAAAACACATAAAACACCAAAAGAAGAAAAAAAAAGAAAAAGTCTTCTTTATTTTCTAAAAATTAATAACACTCAAGTTTTGTGGCCTCCCCGAATTCGATCATGCGGGCTATAAATGTAAAATAAATAACATTTTTTTATTTCTTCTAACCTTTCTTCTTTGTTTGATTTAATTTTCTAGTTGAAAAAAACATATTTTTTTTATTGGGGATATTTAGGGCTGCGACAACATTATTCACATTTTTTCTCACTAATAAAATTTAAAACCCTTAATACCTTGAATAATCAACTATACAAGTAAGATTCATAGTCATAATATTGTGCATATGAAAGACTTGTTTTAACCTGATTGTTGAGGTAAACTAAATAGAGAATTGCAAAACTTGAGGTCTGATTAGTCTTAAATCCTATTCCTAATAAGGTTTCGTCAAACTAATAATACAAAAAGTCTGATTGAACTCCATACTTGGATTTTATGAAGAATTGTTTAAAAATCATATTATTCTAAATTCTTTATTTTTCCATTTCTTTTTTTATTAGTCATTTATACTTATAGTAATTGTTTGCTAAGGGACTAGCAGAGGTAAAGTATATGGGGATGATCAAAAGGCAATTAATCATCTTTGTTCCTTCATTTGGCTTAAAATCCATTATAAAATACATGTAAATATCATTATTTCTCATCTCTTAATAAAATGACATCATATGTTAATATTGTATTATTATAATTGTTTTAACCCAAAATAAATGAATAAAGAAGAAATGAAGAAAAAGAAAGAAAGGAAGGTCGTATATATGTAAATATAGATTGATCCTTACCCTGAGAGTATGCCAAGTCTTAACCTAATCGGCAAGGAATAAAGTATGGGGAAATAAGGCCCTTAACATATAAAACATCTCGGAAAACCAAATTCACATTGTATATACTCATCATATACATTATGTCCATATCTTGTACTATTTCATTTATCATAAAAACAAGCTCAAGTAAAAATATTTTTTTCATGAAACTTGTATATAAAAATGTGTTTTAGATAATAAAATGTTTGCTAAAATAAATCATGTACAGAATAAATAAACAACACTTAGAAAAGGCATAAAAGCATAATGAAATGCTTAATTTCTCCATATGAACTGAATGGATCAAACTCACTTTCATTGTGTTTAAAATAAAACAATCGTTATAATGGAAGCGGTTTCATAACATTTTGAGTTACGATATGGAAATCAACTTTTTGTGGTGTTATTATACATGTATGAATGTATATTACACGTATTTATTTTATTATTTATATTTTCTCTACATATTGTATTTGCAATGTTTTGTACATATTATATTATTTATATAAAATGCAAATAATATGTATAATGTGCCAATATTGTACATACTAGTATTTGTTTGTTCCAATAAATGAATCCATAAAAATAAAATAAAATTATATTTATAATCCTTAAATTACTCCCTAAATTAATAAAACATAAAATAACACATGTTTATGTGAAATCGTATAAATAAAATCATGCATATAGGGTATATATATAATTTATACATGTATTTTAATTACTTAACTATATAAATTAATTTATTAATATATTAAAAATAGAAAAAAGAGTTTATTAAGTAAAAAAATATTTTATTAAGTTTAAATTTTAATGTCAATTTCTAATTATTTCTTAATTATTTCATTTTATTTAGTTTCATTTGTCATTTTTCTTGTATTATCTTATTCGGACTGATCTTTGAATGGCCCCGACCGGAATCATTATCTGATGGTCAACTTATCCCTTCCTCCTTAGACACTCTCTAGTCGCGCAACCTGCCTTCATCTCCAATTTCTATCGTTCGACTCTGACTACCAACTATCTCAATTTCTTTAACCTTATATCCACTAATAAATGTGATCAATGCTCAATAAAATCCTCCTGATCTGCCTTAGCTCACGTACCCTAATTTCATTCCAAATTTCACTTTTGCTCACGCATGTAAATAAACCTCTAGGTGCCTATTTCACCTTTGATACGCCTTTGAGCTCTTATCCCCCAGATCAAGTGGGAGAGAGTATTCTCTGGTGATAAGGGAGCATACTGATGAAACTCATTTTCACCACTTTAATATTCGTATTTTATTGTAGTATAGGTGATGAAAATGATTCATGTAAAGACCATACCTTAGAATATGTGGCAATAATTTTAATTGGAAAGTGTACCAAGGTTGAACACAGGGACACGAGCCTTCTCGTCTATTCATAAAAAATGTCTTAAAAATTTGAGCGATTAAATTCTAAACCTTAGTCTTTATATGCATGCAAACGATACACAAAATACAAGTACAATGCTATGCATGGAAGAGATGCAATTTTTATTTGCAATATATATGAGGTGCATTGCAATGATGTTATGCAACAGATAACTGTGTGATGGAAGGAATTCATTTTGTAGAAAAATTCCCTAAAATGACTTAAGTCGGTAAGCAATAAAGGATGAATTGATTCCAATATCAATTGAGGCATATTGATAATTTTTGGTATTTAAAATAAGTAAAAGTGACACATAAAAGATCAAGAATTTATCACAATAAATTAAGTGTCAAAACAGAAAATAAAATATGTCATTATATTAAAAATAAAATAAGCTTCAAAATGGAATTGAAATCAATGAAGACAAAGTTCAAATGCTCAAGATATGACATAAATAGTGCAAGGGAATAAATGTAATGAAACATAGAAATAAAAGGATAAATAATTACAACTAGGCCTCTAGAGGGGCCTGAATGTAATTTTCAAAAATCGAAGGATCCCCTCTGTAATTTTTCCTTGTGCGTGTGTGACTTTTTGTAATTATTGAAAGCTGACAGGGCCTCTGTGTAAATTACCCCAGGCACACACATGAGGCACGCGTCTAAGGACCTTTTTGTAACTCTCTAAAGAGGTCAGGGTAGATATGTAATTTTCCCAACTACCCTCATGGGTGTTGCACGCTGTAGGGCTAGGCTCGAGTGGCTTTGAGGCTTGTGGACATGTGGAAGAAGCTGGCGCTTTAGAAGGTGGTATGGTTTCGCCCGAGCCTAGAGGTTCAGTGTTGAGGCTTAAGGATCATCTGAGACATCCAATCATGGGCATCGAAAGACCTGTACATTGTCTCCTCCTCCTCCATTCCTCGCACGACATCGATGACAGGATCTAATAAGGCACCTATTTCATCCGCCCGCCTCTGTCTGCTACCTGGAAGGTCCCAACACCTTTGTGAAGTGCTGGCGAAGATTCTGATGGACTAGAGGAGCAATAGAATTCCCATCTGTAGAGGGATGGTGGCACGTTGTCGGAGGAGCTGCTCGAGGACGAAATTAGGGTATAAACTCTGGCCATCGAAGATGATGGTCCTGCAGTTGGTTACAATAGCCGAAGCATGCATGGATGGGTCATGTGAGTGGAGTGAAGGTCTCATAGTGATGGAGGAGTCGAGTACCAGGGGATTCTTCTCCAGCGAAGCAGAGAGGAAAGGGGGCAGAGGTTTTGGGGCTCTGGAGAAGGGAAAGGATGGGTAAAGTTGTTGGAGAAGATGATCAATGTGCGGGTGAGCTTCGGAGATGGCCAGATATTGGAATGGATGCGTGAGTGAGATGAATTAATTTAGAGAAATATAAAGTGAATAAGGATAAGTAAGATACCTAATCGGAGCAAGGGAATTGGTGGAGGATGCGACTTGTGCTGAGCAGTGAAGGTTGCTCCGGTCGTGACTCAACTCGCTTAGCCATGGCAAGGGGCTCAACAATGCCTAAGGAAGTCGTGGCATGGCCATGGTGGTCGTGGGTCAACACCGACTAGGGGTCGTTATCGCTCATTTTCTCTTCCCTCAATTGTCACAGGACGAGGAGGACAACCAGGTCTCAAGCATGGAATGGTGGACAAGGTGGAGAGGAGGCGGTGATGGAGTATTTATGTGTAGAGGGTCTGACATTTTAGAAGGTGAAGCGTGTGGGTTTAATGACTGGAATGAAGGCTCTAAGGCTTGATCGTGGGGAGTTAATTGAAGGATATGGAAGAATCCTCAAGCGTATCATGGAAGCATGGAGATTGCATCATATACGATCGAGAGAGACTAGTCACACTAGTTGCTCGATGCAGTGGAATTTAAAATTTTCAATCGATGAAACCACATGATATAAGAACACTTTTTAGATCGTTTCATCTAAACACACAATAGATAAAGGAATACCTCTTGTAGCGAGGCTGTGATCGAGCCTCTAAGAGAAGAGACCTTCTGTCTGAAGTACAATCAGTCGGGGGAGACACTTGCGAGCATGGAGATGAGTCATGTGCTTCTCACAATCCAAGTCAATGATCTACGCAATGGATCTCCTGATCTTGTCTCATGAGATCGAACGCCTTCTTTACCAGTGAGATGCACCAAAGAAGATGGAGACCCAAAAGTAATTGAAGCGACAACATAACAACGATGCGATGACAAAGGGGACCTTCTCTCTATGAGAAGAGTGGAAGGCCATTCAAGGAGAGGGAGAAGGGCTAACATGAGAATGAGAAAGAGCCATTATCAGAGTTGTATCATGAATAACAAGGGGACCTCTTCTTTTATAGGATTTTGCGAGTCTATGGTTCTCAATCCATAGACAATACAAAATCAATGGATGAGATTGATTTGTGTTAAATTCAATGGCCATGATTTTGTTGTTAAAAACACAATAAGAATTAATTTAATTTAAATTAATATATTAATAAATTAATATAATTAATTTCAAAACAAAATCTTTTAATCTTAGAGATAAGGGAGGAAGAGATTGTCTCATCCCTAAAATGGGTGGATGACCACCAAGTCCCTTTGGGACAATGTGGTCGTCCACTCTCTTGACTAGGTATGAGTCAATCTCATTCCAAGTCATGAGATTACATTATCTCATGTAATTTCCAAGATTATATCACAAAGATAATTCATAATTATCCTGTGAAGATTGCAATCATGCAATTGGAATTATGTGAATCACATTCACGACCCAAAACAAAATGTAATTATATTTTTCAATTAATCATCTAATGTGAATCCAATTCCAATAAATAATTAATCAATAAATATAAATCACAATTAGTCTCTCTCCCATATATCATAAATTACATTTATAATATATATGAATAATTGGATAATGTTATCCACATTATTCATATCCATAATAATTAAATCACATTTAATTATATTGAATTATCATTCTCATGCATTCAAATAATGTGAATGAAATTAAAATTATTCATGATAATTATAATACATTTATTTATCCATTTCTCAATGCTTAGATATATAATTCAACAATGGAATTATTCTTGAACTCTTTCAAATTTCTCCGTAGATACTTGGAGATTGGGACATGACGATTGTACATTCCACGTATAGTGACTTGGATATTGAGATCACATCTTAAATCCAGATCCCATGGAACTCTCATAAATGCTTGATTAAATCAAGGTCGTAAACTTAATCTTCTCATTGCATCTAAATATCATTCATATCAATGTCCAACACTTGGACCAAGATTAGGTTACTTCTCTACTGAGAGGAGTCACTAAAATCCAGACCTATTTCATCACTCCCTCGGAATGGAAGCGTCATGGTTATACAATCATTTATGATCACATCATCTTTATATATTCCTAATACCCCTACATACTGCATATTGGAAGACCTACGATAAAACCCAAATATATAGATCAATTTTACACTTTCATCTTAAGGGTTACATCATCAAGTTTCTCATTCTTGATCATTATGAGTTGGTATCGATCATATGCTTTCCAAAAGCATATATCATACCTTTAAATTCTTGTCATGCTTCCAAAGCACGACGACCATGCATGGAATTTGATCGGTCCCAATACCTCATGAGTGAGCTCATATCTTCTGGTTCACAAGTGAACCTGTATGATCCCTTTAAGAGATTGTATTATTCAAATGCCCTCATATGCACACCAGCTCGTTGATGTATAGACCATGGTTAGGTCATCAACCTATTGATCTTCCAAATGTACACACTAAAACATATAGCAATACATCATTCTCCGATCAGAGGATGTGTGCCTATATCGCGACAACATACGATATAGGACTTTGGTTATCTCGATCTCGTTAAGTCAACCCTTTGACCCAACTAATATGACACCTTTGAATCTCTATTCCCATGTAGAGGACCTGCATCAAGAGGGTGGTCAGATATCAACCTAATGAGAAAGGATTGTTGTCTCCTAATCATACTGGAGATCATCTCTTAACAATCATTTGACGATGCTTGATAAGTCCTCAGTCTAACTCCTTAGATATTCATCCAAGCATCTGCTTCTATGATTCAATCATTGAATCAACAACTGTATGATCATTGAGATGGCCATGGTACATAGCTTTAATTATACAAAGGGACCTTATAGTGCATTCATTCATTTAATTTTAGAAATGGAGTGAAAGAATCAATAACGTTTATTGATAAATCAAATATTACATTAACAATAATTGTAAGAATGGTTTACCTTGGGCTCACGAGGCTAACAATCTCCTAGTAGCCCTCAGAACCAATCAGGTACAATCCTTAAACCCATACCCATTACATTCTGGTCCAAAATCTTCTGTGTCAAAGGTTTGGTAAAAGGATCGACAACGATGTCAGCAAAGGCCACCTTGGTGATGTTGATGTCACCATGCTTTTGAACCTCCCGAATGATGTGGTATTTCCTTTTCACATGCTTTCTCTTTTGATGCCATATGGGTTCCTTTTCCTGGACAATGGCTCACGTGTTATTGCAGAGTAACGGGACGGGGGTATCAGAGGAAACTACGCCAAGTTCTAGGATGAACTTGTGTAACCACACTACCTCCTTTGCAGCATGTGATGTAGCAAAGTATTCAGCTTTTGTTATTGAATATGATGTAGTGTCCTACTTCTTGCTTCTCCAACTCACAACACCACCACTTCATAGGAATACAAACCCTGATGTTGACTTTTGATCACCAATATCCGACTGGAAGTCTGAATCTGTGTATCCCAAGACTTGGAGATCACCATCTCCATAGACCAAAATGTAATCTTGCGTCTGTCTTAGATACATGAAAATGTTCTTCGTTGCATTCCAGTATTGTTCTCCATAGCGGGATTGGTAACGACTTACCACTCCCACTGCATGGAAGATATCTAGCCTAATACACATCAAGACGTACATTAAGATTCCTACAACTGATGCATAAGGGGCATCCAGCCATGGCCTTCTTTTCCTCAACAGTTTGCGGAGCCATCCCTTTAGATAGGTGGATACCATATCTTATGGGGAGGAAACCTTTCTTGGAACTATCCATATGGAAATGTTCAAGAATTTTTTAATGTACTGATGAATATGCGATTCGTCATCTTTATTCATTTATTTTAGCTTAAAATCCCTTATAAAACACTTGCATATAACACTAACTCCATATTCTTACTAACTTGCATCTGTGTAAATATTGTACACTTCTTACTAATTTTAACCAAAAATAAATAAATAAAGAAAGAAAGAAAAAAATAAAGAAAAGAAAATAAATGCTGACCGAACCCCAAGAGAAGGTCAAGACTTGACCTGATCGACCAGGAATAAAGTACGGGGAGATAAGGGTCCTTAAGCAGAAAACCAAAAAAATTGTGTGTGTTGTTGTAATTACTTCTCACTTATTTTGTGTATATCTAACACTAGATTATTTGTGCCTTAATTGACCTCAAATCAAATAACTTTTCAAAACCAAAGTTGTAAATAAAAATATGTCCTAATTAATAAAAATAATTGCACAATTAAATCATTTACAGAAAAAAAGTAGCTACACTTGGAAAAAATCACTAAGCAATAATTGAAAAATCAATTCCGGCTCCATATGAACTCAAATTGAACCAATCTCACTTTCATTGGATTCTAAATTAAATTATCTTTAAAATGGCTATGATTTCATAATTTTTGGACTCACAAGTAAAAAGTTGTTTTTCCGGGGTGGTTTGTGCAATTTTCCCATGTATTTTGTAAATATTGTATTTGTATATATTTGTAAATTATTCTTACTAATTATTTAAAATAAAAATAAAAATAAAAAATAATAAAAAACTAATTTCCTCATTTACCCTTGTATATAATGTCATATATGTATATAGTATATATATAGTTGCTATTTTTAATTGACCACCATAAAAAATAAAAAAATAATATTTTTTAATTCAAATAAATAAAGTGATGAAAATTCAAAAAAAATAGATAATTTTGTAAATGGTTTTATCTCTTCATCATTATCTCATTTCAATCTTTGCATTCATCTGATCTCTTTATCCAAAAAAACCAAAAATTTAAAATTTCATCTGCAATATATTTTTTATTTATATGGCTCCTTCTCCCTTATTACAACTTGATCAATCTTTATAAAGAGGAGCCCGATCTCCGAGAGAAAATTTTGTCGAGAAAGTTGCCTAGTCTCCAAGCCGTCCGGTGACAGCGAGTCGGCCTTGTCGAGGCGATTACGGTTCATTTCCGCTCTTAAGGTGAGATCCTCATTTTTCTTATTTTTTATCTAGGTTAATCGTTGTTTACTTCTTCGCATTTTTTATTCATCATGATTTTATTTTTCTAGATCATTAAAAAAATCTGTCACGTTTTTGATCCGCCACCAACTCGATTTTTCATCTCATCTTCTCGATCTCTCCGCCTTCAAATTCTACCTCCCACGATCTATCAACTCCGACCATGTACGGTGGTCGGAGAATCGGATTCGAATCTCTCATTTTCTACGGATCCCCATTCATTTTCCGATTTGTAAATAAATAAATAAACCAATAAAAAGAGTTATTTGTTTTCTTTATCCTCTAATGTTTGTTTTGCAGGATCATTAAAAAATAACAAAAAATAAAAAATTTATATATATATATAATCTATATCTTTTTAAGTCCTATTTTTCGGATTTACAAAAAAATAAAAAAGTTTTTTATTATTTTTTGTTTACATCATAAACAAAAAAAATTAAATTACAAAAAAATTCCAACAGGCAACGGGGTCGCCAACCCCTGCCGCCCACCAACTACACCGCCACCGCCAAGGCGGCGCGCGGCCGCCCTCTGCAACTGATCATCCTGCTAGATCCCTACGCCAACCCGCGTGAACCTCGACGTCCTCGCCGTCGCCAGCGGTGCCTCGGCCGCCCAACCTTCCTTCACTCACGCGCCTTTGCTACCCGCTCCGTGGTCTGCTCCAGCCCCTCCATGCGTGGCGAGGGTGCCGCCCCTCCTGTGTACGCCGCCGCCGATATGAAGAGCAGCCCCACCTCTACGCCGCCTGCGCCTCGTGCTCCAGCCACATGCGTGGGCTGCGCTCCTCCGTGCCCTCCTCTGCCCGATGGTGCTCGCAATCACCTCCTCCCTCTCGCTGTAGACACCGGCGCCGCCCGCCTTCCTTCATCCGCGCCTCCAACAGTTCTCACCCCCCGTGCGCCCCCATAGCCGACGCCCTCTGCCTCGCGTATGGAAGAAGAGGATAGGAGGGAGGCGGCGGCTACTTGTCCCTCTTGCTGATGATACGAAGAAGAAAACACTAGGTGGGGGTTTTCAATAAAAAATTGAAAACATTGCAGTTGAGCCCCCGGACATTTCTGAAATTGAAAAAGGCCCTCACCAGTTCAGGGCCAAATTACATTCCAGACCTCAGAGATTCCTGAATTTACGAAAAGACCCCTACCAGAGCTAAGTCACCTCATTTGCACACATTTACTGGGTAACTTGCGAATTTCACCTGCACATTTATTTTTTATTATTTATTTTATGCAAAAACATTGAATCTTTGCATTTCAGTCCCTGTACTTAGACTCTTTAATTTGCATGAATTCTCTATTTAAATAAATGTTTTTATTAGTCCAAAAATTCTCAAAAAAATAACTTAGACTCCTATAGTGCGCATCTTCATTGTATAAAAATTTCATTTCATTTTAGTTTCATTTATTATTATTAAAAAATCGAAAACATGCCATTTTTCCCTGTTTGAAAATCCAAAATTCATAAAAATTCAAATGTTGTTCCAAAAATTCTAAAAAAAATCAGGGTAGTTTCATTTCATTATGCTTTAATTTCTAACAAATTTTCACGCATTAATTAATCATAAAACCCAAACAAATTGAAAAACATCAAAAATCTTATAAAAATCATAGAAAATTATACAAAAATAAAAAAATTATGATTTCACTTTCTGTTTGCAGATAATTGCATCTAGTTTGTTTAAAAATAATTTCCATGACTTTTGGGATTAAAATATTTTTAAGTTGCAAATTACTCCAGACTGTGCATATTTTTGTATTTTCTCACTATTTGATTTTTAGAAAAATACAAAAACATTTGAAAATTCCACAAAAATTCTCAAAAATATTTCAAAACTTTTAAAACTCAATTATATTTTCTCTGCATTTTTCTGAATAATTTTGATAAACTGAAAAATTACAAAAATAGTTGGTGTGCATATTTCTTATGCTTGTGTATATTATTTTTGAAAAATAAAAAAATTTACAAAATAAAAAGGCACAAAAAAGTTTGAAAATTAGAAAAAAAGATAAAAAATCACAAAAACCAAGGATAGTTGTCCTTTGAGATTCCCGTTTTCTCTTAATTAGTTTATGATTAATTGAATAACCCTCAAGAAATGTAGCCTCCTTGAGTTCGACCCTGTCTGCTATACAGGTTAATAAGTAGCAAAAAAAATAAAAAAAATTGTTTGTTTGTCATAGGATTTTGGGGATAACAACAACAACCAACTTATCAATTTTTCTGTCCTCCAAAATTTCACGATCAACAAAATGGCACCGTTGCTAGGGAGGCACGTCGAGGGTAGTTAGGTTTCTCTTTTGACATGCTATTCTTGGTTGTAAATATATGTTTATAATTTGCCATATTATTCTATTGTTCATATCCACTGCATTCATTTAATAATTTTCTCATATTTGATAATTGTGTTTCTTACACATTCTCTGTTCTTTTTCTTGCGAGGGCCCGCGGAGCGAAGGAGGCGATCCTAGAAGAGCCAAAGCACCCAAGCGACGTAGAGGTGGCTTTTCACCAAGCCGTAGGATAGCGTGAGAAGAGGAGAAGAAGAATTGAAAGAGACGAAAGAGAGGGAGAGAGAGTGTTTATCTTTTCTAGCATTTGAACTCTGTAAACGGACATTCATTTGTTGCGGGGTCTGTTTCGCCAAGTGTCGGTGCACTTGGGGGACCTCACCGATTTTGTTTTGATCGCTTTAGTTTTGTTTGTTTTTTACGGATTTCGTGAGCCACCTATTGATGCTTTAATTAATTTGCTTGATACAGGTAATTAATTAGGTCCAAACACCCTAAACAAGAATTTCTGTACCTATAGAGTAGAGCGTAATTTGGACTTAGTCAAATTAACTTGTTCTTGCCAGTTAATAGAAGTTATCATCTAGTACGGTTCACTTGCATCATATAGGTTAGTTTATTTTTCTGTATTTAAATTCTACGCAGATTACTTGCATGTAGAGTGCTGGCAACAAGGTATGCATCTCTAACCCCTACATGCATCATCGTTTTTAATCGTACATTGGCATTTCCGATCTCCTTCCTTGTTTTCACTCACATAAGTTAAAAAGAAAATAGGACACTCGGTAGGAGATTCTTTGAAAATATTTTAACCAAGTGACAACTGCCTAAAATTTGGGACTGCTAAAGAAAACTCGACTCTAAAATAAACATAAGGAAAAATCATTGTTTTGGTGAGAGTAACCCCCTCATTGTATTCGTTTTAACTTGCTCGCGTACATACTAAGGTTAGTGCCCAAATCCCATAATTCAACACAATGTGAAGACCGTGAAGGTTCGGTCTCTTAATCCTTTTTGTTTAGAGTTAGGTGCTTGTGTGTGCATACTAGATCCTGTTGTGCATTTGCGCCTTTATCTCCATATCTTTTGACTTGACCCTCGTGCTCTCTCATCTTTTGTTTTGAAGATGGTCGACTGGAGTTATTTTAATCCGATCTTCGCAGATACCTCGTACCCTCCAGTTGATCCACATTCCCTTTTCCAGGAGGACTTTCCTCATGATTTTTGTACATATCCGCCTAACCCATTATTTCAAGAGTCGGAGGACTTTGATTTTCACACACCCTCATTCAGCCCACCCGATTCTGGGATTTTGGAGTCACCTTTCATGCTATCCACACTTGAGACATTGAACCAGATGATGGAGCATATGAATTCGAGGATTTCCAATCTATTTAACATGAATGAGAGCCAAAATGCTGCTCCACTATTTGAGGATATAAATTCACTTGAGGATAATCATGAGAGCTTGAAATCACCCAAAATACAAAAAAATAAAAAAATTTCAAAAAAACCAAAAAGAATTCGGGAGACACGTTGTTGATTAATTTTGTGAGGAGAGGATCCAAATGACCGATCATTTACCCACACAGCAATGTCCCAACCTTGACCCCGAGGATGCCACTGTACAGACTGTTCTTGGCAATCCTCGTGTATATGCTGATTCCGACCTCCTCCCTTGTATGGATGAGGTCCAAAAATTCAAAAAATGTTGAATAAACCCGAAGTGGTGGCTACCCTTCATGAGATCACTAAAGCCCCACTTCAACAAGCCATGACAGATTTATCTATTCCTCAACACAAGAAGAGAAAGCGAAGGAGAAGATTTGATCGTCACATCTTGACCATGGCCAATGCCTACGCTATCTCTCATCGTCCGTATTTTAAAAAAAGGAACACTGCCACACCTCTTTTGAGTTGCTCCATATCTTACTATTCTTGTGATAACACTCTCCTTGACGGCGGTTCTTCAATCAATATAATACCCTTCTCTATGGTACAGTCCTTTCATCTTGGGCCTCTCAAGAGAACCAGGATGATAGTTCGATTTGCTGATGGATCTATCAAGAGGCTGAAGGGCATTTTAGAAAATGCTGTCAGTCTTATTCAGGGCATGAATTTCACTTCGGATTTTGTTGTAATGCCCATGGAGACCTCCACCCCTGTGGAACACCGTCCAATCATCCTGGGACGACCTTTCCTCGCCTCTGCGGAAGCCATTATTGATTATGGTTCAGGAGAGATTCGCTTCCGTTCTGATGTAGGGAGCGATATGTTGATCACAACACCCATGACTGACCAGAGACCCACATCCCATGAGAGCCTTCCCGTGGTAACCAACCCTAAGGAATTTGACCTCGATGATAATATCAGATATTCTTGTTATATGATGGATGATAATGAAACCTAAGAATTTCTCTTCAAGGAGGAAGACTCGGAAAGCATAGACCTTGGAGTCCCCCCTTATGATACGTGGCGATGCATTGATGACATTTGCAGAATTTACATGATATACACCATAGAGCGAAAGGCAGACTCTAAGACTAGACAGGACGGACATGATTTGACTACTTTCACTGATAAGTCCGTTCCTATTCACCATGATTCAGATGAGACCGATCGTGCCAAATTTGATTTGATTGGTTTTATAAAGGAATTTGGGCCTTTTGATAAAGATGATGATCCGGTAGAGGCTCGCCAGGCTGAAATTGATCCTACTTTTTTTGATAATGATTTCGAGCCATTTTACTTTGATGTTTGCGAGACTTCCCAGGCAGGACATGACCACACTACTTCCAATAACCGATTTAGGCCTGCACAATCTAAAACCGCTGAGGATACATTCTTGGTCGATCCTACTCAGTTTATGTCTAATGATGATCCCAATATCGACCTACACCTTATCAAATCCATACCTCAGCGGTTCCGCAAGAAGGTTCGTTTTCAACCTTCTTAACCTTTGTACATCCACTCCTCTTGTATATCCTTTCGTTTCACTCTTTCTTCTCCCGTTTATCATTCAACCCTTTTCTGTGTGTATATATCCTATACTTAGGATGTGCTTTATCCTAAGTATAGGGGGTGAAGGATTTGTGTTGTTCATATTCGTCCTGTTTATCACCCTTGTTGTTGTTTCTTATAATTAGGGATACTCTACCCTAAGTATGGGGGGGTGATGTTGTTCATATCGTGTCTTTTATTTTTGAGTCTGTACATTCTCTTCATCGTTTTTTCCCTTTGTACATTCTACTATACTTAGGATTACTTGATCATAAGTATAGGGGGGATCACCAACTTCTCTTCTTTTTATCTTTTCTTTGAGTCATTGTAGCATAAGAGTATTTTCATCTTTCTATACTAAGCACGAGTTATGTCTTGCTTTGTCGCTCTCTGATCACTATGAGGACATAGTTCGAGCTAAGTATAGGGGGTGTTGTATATATTGTATATATACTTTAGACATAACTTGTACTTTTAAATATGTTTATTCGGGGGGGTTATGTGTACAATTTTGTAAAATCCATGTGTGTAAAAAAACAAAAAAACAAAAAAAACAACAAAAAAAAAACAAACAAACAAAAATAAAAAACAAAAAAATAAAAAAACAAAAAAATCTCTTGTATATACTTGTATATAATTTACTAACCCTTTTCCTTAAAAAAACCTTTCTTTCACATCTGCTTTTTCATTCAAAAATCCATAAAAAATGTTCTTTTCACATGTGCATCATTTCTTTTCAAAAAAAAACTCTCTGCATTGTTCATATTTTTGCATTTGCATGTGCATTTTTCAGGATAGTATTGCTATTTAAACTATGTATGGAATAAAATTGAAGAATGGAGCTTAGTTGGATCTTAATCCACCTAATTCTCAGAGGAACTTCACCGAGAAATAGGATTTTAGAAGCTTCAGGTCTTTGACTTAATTCTTTGAGTCCCACATGACAATGTGCAGCATTTGACTCTTAGTGTCTAAAATGGTCTCTTCATTCTGGGTACAACTCTGGAATAGGGAATTAATTTGTACTCCCGCACTATGCACTTAGCTCAACTCAGACGGCATGTTGGAAGACCGTGTGAGTTTCTTTTCTGGTAGCGTGGAAATCTAAAGATTAGAGTACGGGTTGAAATAAATCTTCGGAAAAGGGATGGACGGCTGGGCACGATTTTTTCTAAGACCCCAAAACATTATGGAACAAAAAGATTCTATATCCGTAGGGGCACAACAAGATCAAAGCAGAACCACCAAAAATCTAAATACAAAGAAGCCACTACCTGATAAATATCTGACTAAAAAGGTCCAAGCTTCAAGAAAACCTGCAGATCTTGGTGGAGACTCGGCTACACTGGCGAGCTTCAAAAGAAGAGGTGACTACACTGGCCACCCTCCAGTTGTTTTCTCATTCTTCTAACTTCTCCCTCAAATCGATTGTAAACACAACGCGACAAACCTTAGAAGGAAATACCTGACTCCCCGAGGACGAGTTACTGGAGAGGAGATTTTCATGGTAGTCTGGCATTCTGGATGGGAAGAGCTAAAACCTTTCACACACATGAGTCGATTGTTCAATATTCATAGCGTATACTTGGGGAAGAGGATTGATCTAAGATGACTTTTGAGCCGAAACTGTAACAATGATGTATAGAACTTGAAGGCTATCGATTTTAAAATTCTCAGTCTCACAGAAGTTCCGACACACTAATAATTTAAAGGTCTGACAGAGCTCCAAACTACAATTTTATGAAGATAAGTTAGATACTCGATATTGTCCTACTTTCTTTATTTTCCCTTTCTTTTTCTTTTTTTACTTATTCTTTCAAATAAGTGTTTGCTAAGGGACTAGCAAAGGTAAAGCATAGGGGGATGATGAATCTGCGATTCGTCATCTTTATTCATTTATTTTAGCTTAAAATCCCTTATAAAATACCTGCATATAACACTAACTCCATATTCTTACTAACTTGCATCTATGTAAATATTGTACACTTCTTACTAATTTTAACCTAAAATAAATAAATAAATAAAGGGAAAATAAATAAAAGAAAATAAAAAATAAAGGAAGATTGTATACAGACTGACCCGAACCCCGAGAGAAGGTCAAGACTTGACCTGATCGACCAGGAATAAAGCAGGGGGAGATAAGGGTCCTTAAGAAGAAAACCAAAAAAATTATGTGTGTATTGTTGTAAATACTTCTCACTTATTTTGTGTATACCTAACACTAATTTATTTGTACCTTAATTGACCTCAAATTAAATAACTTTCAAAACCAAGGTTGTAAATAAAAATATGTCCTATAATAAAAATAATTGCACAATTAAATCATGTACAGAATAAAAGCAGCCACACCTTAAAAAAACCACTATGCACTAATTGAAAAATCAATTCCGGCTCCATATGAACTCAAATTGAACCAATTTCACTTTCATTGGATTCTAAATTAAATTATCTTTAAAATGGCTGTGATTTCATAATTTTTGGAGTCACGAGTAAAAAGTTGTTTTTCCAGGGTGGTTTGTGCAATTTTCCCATGTATTTTGTAAATATTGTATTTGTCTATATTTGTAAATTGTTCTTACTAATTATTTAAAATAAAAATAAAAATAAAAATAATAATAAAAAAACTAATTTCCTCATTTACCCTTGTATATAATGTCATATATGTAAATAGTATATGTATATAGTTGTTATTTTTAATTGACCACCATAAAAAATAAAAAAATAATATTTTTAGTTCAAATAAATAATGTGACGAAAATTCAAAAAAATTAGATAATTTTGTCAATGGTTTTATCTCTTCATCTTTATCTCATTTAAATTTTTGCATTCATCTTATCTCTTTATCCAAAAAAGCCAAAAGTTCAAAATTTCATCTCCATTATCTTTTTTATTTATATGGCTCCTTCTCCCTCATTACAATTTGATCAATCTTTAGAAAGAGGAGCCCGATCTCCGAGAGAAAATTTCATCGAGAAACTTGCCTAGTCTCCAAGCCGTCAGGTGACAGCAAGTCGGCCTTGTCAAGGCGAACGGTTCATTTCTGCTCCTAAGGTGAGATCCTTATTTTTCTTATTTTTTTATCTAGGTTAATCATTGTTTACTTCATCACATTTTTTATTCATCGTCATTTTGTTTTTCTAGATCATTAAAAAAATCCATCACATTTTTTATCCGCCACCGACTCGATTTTTCATCTCATCTTCTCGATCTCTCCGCCTTCAAATTCTACCTCCCACGATCTATCAACTCCGACCACGCACGGTGGTCGGAGAATCAGATTCGAATATCTCATTTTCTATGGATCCCCGTTCATTTTCCGGTTTGTAAATAAGTAAATAAATAAAACAATAAAAAATAGCTATTTGTTTTCTTTATCCTCTAACGTTTGTTTTGAAGGATCATTAAAAACAATAAAAAAATAAAAATTCCAAAAATAAATTATATGTAGAAAAATCTATATCTTTTAAGTCCTATTTTTCGAATTTACAAAAAAATAAAAAAAGTTATTATTATTATTTTCTGTTTATGATTACAAAAAAAATGAAAAAATTCCAGCAAGCAGCGGGGTCGCCAACCCCCGCCGCCCACCAACGGCACCGCCACCGCCAAGGCAGCGTGCGACCACCCTCCGCAGCTAATCATCCTGCTGGATCCCTCCGCCGACCTGCGTGAGCCTCGACGTCCTTGCCGTTGCCAGCGGTGCCGCGGCTGCCCAACCTTACTTCACCGACGTGCCTCTGCTACCCGCTCTGTGGTCTGCTCCAACCCCTCCACGCATGGCAAGGGCGCCACCCCTCCTATGTGCCTCGCTGCCGATCTGAAGAGCAGCCCTACCTCCACGCCACTCGTGCTCATCCACCGCGCCTCGCCGACAGACCTCCTGCTCCAGCCACGCGCACGGGCCGCGCTCCTCTGTGCCCTCCTCCGCCCGGCGGTGCCCGCAATCACCTCCGTCTCTCTCGTTGTAGACGCTGGCGCCGCTCGCCTTCCTTCGGTCGCGCCTCCGGTAGTTCTCACCCGCCGTGCGCCCCCATAGCCGACGCCCTCCGCCTCGCGTGGGGAAGAAGAGGGTAGGAGAGAGGCGGCGGCTACTTGTCCCTCTTGCTGATGATACGAAGAAGAAAAACCTAGGTGGGGGTTTTGAATAAAAAATTTAAAACATTGCAGTTGAGCCCCCATACATTTCTGAAATTACAAAAAAAGCCCTCACCAATTCATATCATTATTGGCCAAATTACATTCCAGACCTTAGAGATTCTTGAATTTATGAAAAGACCCCTGCCAAAGCTAAGTCACCTCATTCACACACATTTACTGGGTAACTTGTGAATTTCACCTGCACATTTATTTTTTTATTTATTTTATGTAAAAATATTGAATCTTTGCATTTCAGTCCTTGTACCCAGACTCTTTAATTTGCATGAATTCTCTATTTAAATAAATGTTTTTATTAGTCCAAAAATTCTCAAAAAAATAACTTAGACTCTGGTAGTACGCATCTTCATTGCATAAAAAATTCATATCATTTTAATTTCATTTATTATTATTAAAATATAAAAAACATGTCATTTTTCCTTGTTTGAAAGTCCAAAATTCATAACAATTCAAATATTGTTCCAAAAATTCCAAAAAAATAGGGTAGTTTCATTTCATTGTCCTTTAATTTTGTGATCAATTTTCACGCATTAATTATTCATAAAATCCAAAAAATTTGAAAAACATCAAAAATCTTATAAAAATCACGGAAAATTCTACAAAAAATCCAAAAATTGTGATTTCTGTTTTTGTTTGTAGATAATTGCATCTAGATTGTCTTAAAAAGAATTTCCAGAAGTTTTGGGCACTCGTGTATGCCATTAATGTATCGCCACGTACCAGAAGGGGGAACTCCAGGGTCTATGCTTCTTGAGTCTTCGTCCTTGAAGAGGAATTCTTGGGTCTCACTATCGTCCAACATATAACAAAAATCTATGGTAGTATTATCAAGGTCAAAGTCCTTAGGGTTGGATAACACGAGTATGCTCTCATGGGATGTAGGTCTCTGGTCGTTAATGGGTATAGTGATCAATACATTGCTCCCTACATCAGAACAAAAGCGAATCTCTCTTGATCCATAATAATTAATGACTCTCGCAGAGGCGAGGAAAGGTCGTCCCAGGATGATTGGAGTGTGCTCCACAGGGGTAGAGGTCTCCATGGGCAATACGACAAAATTAGAAGTGAAGTTCAAACTCTGAATAAGTACGAAAACATTTTCTAGAATACCCTTTGGCATCTTAATAGATCCATTAGCAAATTTGATTATCATCCTAGTTTTCTTGAACAGCCCAAGATGAAGAGATTGTACCATAGGAAAGGGTATTATATTGATTGAAGCATCGCCGTCAAGGAGAGTGTTGTCACAAGAATAGTAAGAGATGGAGCAACTCATAATAGGTGTGACAGTGTTCCCTTTATTAAAGTGTGGATGGTGAGAGATGGCGTAGGCACTAGCCATGGTCAAGATGTGATGATTAGATCTACTCCTCTACTTTCTCTTATTGGGTTGAGGAGCAGATAAATGGGTTATGTCATGTTAAAGTGGGGCTCTAATGATATCGTGAAGGGTGGCCACCACTTCAGGTTCATTCAACATTTTTTTGAATTTGGGACCACCTCCATACAAGGGAGGAGATCAAAATCAACATCTACACAAGGATTGCCAAGAGCAATCTATACAGTGGCATCCTCAGGGTCAAAGTTGGGACATACGGTGAATGACTGTGTGGGAAAAAGATTTGGCATGGATGCCCTCTCCTCGTAAAATGAATCAACAATGTGTCTCCTGAAATCTTTTTGGATTTTTAAAATTTTCTTATTTTTTGTATTTTAGGCGATTGTAAGTTCTCATGATTATCCTCAAATGAATCCATATCTGCAAATAGTAGAGAAATGTTTTGGCTCTTATTGATGTTAAATAGATTGGTAATCCTCGAATTCATATGCTCCATCATCTGAATCAGGGTCTCAAGTGTGGAAAACATGAAAGGTGACTCCAAAATCTCAGGATCGGGTGAGTAGGATGAGGGTAGGTGAGAATCCAAGTCCGTCTCTTAAAATAGTGGGTTAGGCAGATATGCACAAAAATTAGGAGGAAAGTCCTCCTGGAAAAAGGAAGGTGGATCAACTAGGGGGTTCAAGGGATCCTTGAAGATTGGATTAAAATAACTCAAGTAAGCCATCTTCGAAACAAAAGAAAATGATCGAGAGAGCACGAGGGTCAAGTCATAAGATATGAAGAAAAAGGTGCAAATGCGTAGAAGTATCTAGTATGCACACAATAAATAAAAAACAATACAAACCCCCAATTTACCAACTCAACTCAATGAAGACCGTGAAAGCTCGATCTATTATCTTGTCAATCAAACATAAAGTTGTACAAACACATGTTGATTTATGGGATTTTGGCACTAATCTTATTGTGTATGTGAGCAATTTAAAACAAATACAATGAGGGGGTTACTCTTCCCAAAATAATAATTTTTCCTTACATTTATTTTAGGGTTGAGTTTTCTTTAGTAGTCCCAAATTTTAGGTAGTTGTAACTTGGTTTGAATAATTTCAATGAATCGTCTACTGAGTGTCCAATTTCCTTTTAAGATTATGTGAGTGAAAACAAGAAAGGAGATCGGAAATTCCAATGCGCGATGAAACACAATGATGCATGCAGGGGTTAAGAGATGCCCCTTGTCGCCATCATCGACATGCAAAATTATCTACGTAGAATTTAAATACAACAAAGTAAACTAACCTATAAGATGGAATTGAACTGTCCTAACAAAAGCTTCTATTAACGGGCAAGAACCAATTAATTTGACTAAGTCCAATTACACTCTATTCTATTATTACAGAAATTTTCGTTTAGGGTATTTGGACCTAATTAATTACTTGTCTCAAGCAAATTAAATAAAGAATTCAATAGGTAGCTCACAAAATCCGTATGAAACAAATAAAAATAAGGTGATGAAAACAAAATCGGTGAGGTCCCATAAGTGCACCAACACTTTGCGAAATAGACCCACAACAAATGAATGTCCTTTTACAGAGTTCAAATGATAAAATAAATAAAAGCTATCTATACTCCAAATGATAGTCTCTCTCAAAATCTTCTCCTCCTCCTTCTGCGCTCTCCTGCAGCTTCAAGATGAATCAAGCTGCCTCCGCTTCGCATTGATGCTTCGACTCTCCTAGGATCACCTACTTTTCTCCGTGAGCCCTCACAAGAAAAAGAAAAGAGAGAATGTGTAAGAAACACAATTATAAAAATATGAGTACAAATAATGAAATAAATGTAGTGGATATGAACAATGGAGTAAATGTGGAAAGATATAAACAACCAAGAATAGCAGGTCAAAAGAGAAACTTAACTACCCTCACCGTGCCTCCCCAACAATGGCGCCATTTTTTGTCACGGAAATCTTCGAGGAGTGGTCATTAATGATATAAAGTCGTTGCGATCCCCAAAATTTCCAGCTCAAACAAACAATTTTATTTTTTCTTCACAAGCTGAAATAATTACAAAGAATAATGTAGAGCAAGAGAAATATTTTTACTACTTACTTACCTATATAGTGAACAAAATCGAAGTCAGGGAGGTTACAATTCCCTAGGGTTATTCCAATAATCGAAAAAAATCAATTAAGAGAAAAAGGGAATCTCGAATGCAAATCCTTAGTTTTGTGGATTATTTATCTTTTTATTTTTTATTTTATTTTCTATTTTTTCAAAATTTTAATAATTTTATTTTTGCAATTTTTTAATTTAAAAAAGTTATTTTATAAAACAATTTCATGCATATTTTTATTATTTTTCAAATATAATAAAAATGCTCAAAAATGCCCAAAGAAAATATTTTTGTGTTCTTGTGATTTTTCTACTATTTTTGTATTTTTCGAGAGATTTTTAGATTTTTTAGGATATTTGAAATAAATAAAAATAAGAGAAAATTGAAACAATGAATAAATAGACTATTTCATAATTTAAAAATATGAAATGAAATAAAAAATTATGAAAATTATTTTTCTCAAAACCTAGTGAAAATTATCTAGACACATGAATTAAAATCACTATTTTTGGATTTTTCTACAATGTTTTATGATTTTTATAAGATTTTTAGTATTTTATATTTTTTGAGTTTTATAAGTAATTAATACAAAATATTGCACAAAAATTAAAAGACATAAAAAGTAAACTACTCTATTTTTTTAGAAATTTTGAGCAATATTTGATTTTTTTATGAATTTTTGAATTTTAGGAAGAGAAAATGACATTGTTTTTTATTTTTTAATAATAACAAATGATGATAAAAAGCAATGAAAATTTTAAACTATAAAGAGACGCACACTAGGAATCCACATAAATTTTTATAGAGTTTTCAGAGCAATAAAAACATTTATTCAATGAATATATCATGCAAATTTAAAGTTTAGAAACATGGTCTAAAATGTAAATTTCTAATGTTTGTGCATTAAATAAACAATATAAGTAAATTGCAGGGTGGAAAACGTAAATTACGCAATAAAATGGTGTGTGTGCTAAGTACTTAGGGGCCTCTTTGTAATTTATAAAACTTCCATGGTCTGAAATGCAATTTTTCTAAAATATTTTAAAATCCCCTTAGGGTTTCTCTTTTTTCTTCGTTCACAACCCAAAGGGGCACACGGGTGGCCAACGATAGCAATGGCGAGAGGGAGTCAAGGTGCGGTGATGGAGAGAGCTTCAAGGTGATGAGGTGGAAGCTCGACAGAGGTCGTACGGGGACGCAGCTGTTTGCAATGGCCGGTGGAGGTAGGGGCAAGTCGCACGGCCTGGAGGGGCGACACACGCCCCCGATGTCGACGATGGATTTTCCTAGCGGAGGAGTAGCGGTGGCAATGAGTGCTATGCGGTTGAGATGAGAATTGCGTGCGACGATGATGGGGCTTCATGAGGTCTATGCGGGGGTCGGTGTGGGGTTGCGGTCGAACCGCATCGTGGTGGAGGAGCGGCTTCGTGCGGGGTCGGGTAGCGGAGCTCGGTGGCGATGGAAGGGGCTCTGTAGCGGAGGTTGCGCGACTGAGGCGGGCGGCCGTGACCTGTCGTGTTATTTTTTTTATAAAAAATATTATTTTTTATTTTTATAAACAATAGAATTTTTTTAAATTTTTTTCTTTTTTTATATTTTTTTAAATTTTTTTATTTGATCTTGCAAAACAAATATTAGAGATAAGAAAAAACTATGATTATTATTATTATTTATTTATATACAAAATTAGTACGCAAGCACGACAACTCAATCCCAAAATCAAAATGGAATACATGAACGAGGATCTAACGATAAATGAGGAATGGATACATGCCTCCAACCATCGTACGCAGCCAGAGTTGGAAGATCGTGGAGGTAGAACGTGAAGTGAAGGGATCAAGAAGATGAGATGAAATATCGGATCAGATTCGGATAAAATCATGGTGTGTGATTCTAAAATCTAGAGAAAATATGATAATGAAATAAAAATGTGAAAATTAAACTATGATTAACCTAAAATAAAAACATGAGAAAAATGGATCTCCCCTTAAATACGGAAAATACCTTAATCACCTCGATGAAGGCCGACTCGCTGTCATCGGATGGCTCAGAGGCTAGGCACCATTATGCAAAATGATAGCTCTCAGAGAATAGGATCCTCTTAGAAATTATTGATCAAATGGAAATGAGAGAGGAGGATCCATATTAATAGATAGAAGCATGGAGTTCAGATTTCAAAAATTTGAATGAAGATAAGAGATCAGAAAATTTGAAATGAGATAAAGAAAAAAGGCAATTAATGTTTAAAAATTATTTACAAAAATTAATTATTTTTTTATATTATCGTCAATTTGTTAAATTGAGAAATAAATGTTAATTTTTTATTTTTTTGTGGTGGATATTTAAAAATATTAACTACATACATAAACTATATACATATAGTACATTATTTACATAAGGAAATTAATTATTTTTTTGTTTTAAAAATTTTATTGTTTTTATTATTTTAAATAATTATAAAAAATATTTACAATTATTTAAAAATATAATAAAAATAAATATATACAATAAAGAAATGGCAAATTTGCACAAACCACGTCGGAAAACCAACATTTTAACCGTAACTCCAAAAATTATGAAATCACAACCACTTTAAAGATAATTTAATTTAGAATACAATGGAAGTGAGCTCGGTTCAATTTGAGTTCATTTAGAGCCGGAATTAATCTTTCAATTATTGCTTAATGACTTTTTCCATTTGTGGTTACTTTTATTATATACATAATTTTATTTGGCAAACATTTTTATTATTAAAGATGCATTTTTTTCAACCGCTTCTGTTTTGAAAATATTATTTTGAGGTCAATTTATGTACAAATAAAATAGTGTTAGTTTTATATATATATCCAACACAATTTTTTTATTTTTTTGATTAAGGATCATATCTCTCCCTACTTTATTCTGGTCGATCAGATCAAGTCTTGACCTTCTCTCGGAGTTCGGGCCAGCCTTTATCTTACAAATATATGCAGTTTTCTTTTTTTGTTTTATTTATTTATTTATTTTTGGTTAAAATGAATATTAATGTATAACATTTACATACAGATGCAAGTTAGTAAGAATATGGAGTTAGTATTATATACATGTGTTTCATAAGGGATTTTAAACAAAAATAAATGAATAAAGATGATGAAAACAAGATTCATCACTTGTGCAACCATTACATTTCTAGAGGGGCCATCCTTCTTCATTCCGTCTTCAATAGACTTTAATGCAATGAACAACCCAACTTTAGTATAATCAATTTTGCTCATGTGGTACGTGACCACAAAGTTGTTGAAAGACTTAGGGAGCGATAGCTGAATGAAGTCAGCTTGCATATCTACGTCCATGTAAGCTCTCGGGATTTTCAGTTCGGAAAGGTACCAAAACATTTTGAGTACATGTTCTCTGACAGAGGTCCTCTCATGCATCTTGCAGCGAATAAATTCGTTCATTATATTACAATGCTATGTGTGATTTACCATAATACCGTGTCAAGTGTACATTTCCACATGTTGCTTCTAAAGCATATTGTACAATGAACCCAGAATGTAACATCTTGTCAGATTATAATATTCATCATACTTTTTATTAAAAATAATTTCTTTTTAATGGAATTCATTTTTTGAAATTAAGAATGTACTATATCAGAATATATAACAATATATTCTATTGTATTTCTTTGATTAAGGAATTCTGAATCAAAATAGTCTTTCCATTTCAACTTTGAAAGTTCATTCCCTTAATCACTTTCAAAGCAATAGATATACTTACCACTATATATATAAAAGGAATGGGGATCTCCTCTTTACCTTTGTCACATCCCAATAATATGAGAACATGTGACTCAGATAAAAAGAAGTGAGAACACATTCCTCCTTGCAAGTCCAACTTGCATTTCCTAATTCGATCTTTAATACATGGGCCCACTACCCCTAAGGTGATGGTGACCCGTCGTTAATATAACCAACCGTCAACAGGATTAGTACTCGCTATGCACTATCTAATATCACCCCAATAATATGAGGACCCGATATTGGGTTCACTATGCATACAACCTTACTCTTTTGAGAAGTAAAGAGCTTGATCTAGATGCGCTTGTATGGAGAAGCTGTCACTTCGGACATGCATCTCCTACATACAATCCCTAGCGACGAAACCCTTTGCCTTGACAGGATACCATGGATGTCACTTATGTGATACTCCACTACATATTCAAATTTTAATTAATTATCATGAATCACATTCATATAATTAATTCTTTAAGGGAAATACACATCTATTCATAATAGAGTGTTTTAATTATATATATTTAACTTAATAAAATTAAATCAATTATTAATTCAAATCAATCAACAAACTTGGTTATTACTTGAAAGGATGATATTATCTCAAAGTACGTATTATTTCGAATTTTAATAATTAGAAAAATACGCCATGATCTCTCTAGTATTATCCCTTCCCTACCTGTTATCGTGGCCAATATCGATGGGAGTGGGACAGACTGCTCACGGAGCAACCTGCTACCCAAACGCTCCCCGACTAGATACCAAATCTACCTTGGGCAAGAATAATGCCAAATTGATCACTTTGCACTTGCGATGATAACCGGGTTTTCAATCGAAGTTATACCATATAGTAATAATCAAAACCATTTTGATTATAAGGAAATTCTCTAAAGAAATTATCAGTCCTATTCAAGCAACTTTGTTGGTTGGAGAGTAGATTGCGTAACCGATTATGATCTAGATCATATCTAATCAATTATTGGTTAAGACAATATCATTTAAGGAAATAACTATCATCAAATATTTCTAAAATATTTATCCATAATTATTCCAGCAAACTAACCATCAATTTCACTAGATTCTTAAATTACAATTACAAGGTTCTTGATTAGGAATGTAATTTCTAACAGTGACTCTCACTTACTAAAATTATCATATCTCAATTATTTTAAATCCAAATCACGCAAAGTAAATTAGCAAAGTTTGGTAATTTGATTTATAACATAAATTAAGTGATTAGCAAGTATTTCTAGCCATTTCAAAACAGTAACTAGCTTTTTGATTACGTCAATATTCATCATCCTCGAAATAGTGGATTTCTGTTCATTAAAATGATCATATCTTGAGTTATGAGATTCCAAATCATGCAAACTCAAATCCTACAGTTTCCTTATTTAACGGAGAACATTATACAAGTGATAATTGCATGTTTAAATATTATATACATGGTCGAAAATAATCACAAAATAGGTATGAGAGAATGAAATGCGATATTATTTTTCATAAGCCCTAATGAGCCCAAGTCTCCCTAAGTTTATGGATCATATTCAAAACCTATGACCTAAGGCTCTGATACCGCTTGATTATGTGGATGAATCCTCAATCACATCACAGAAGCGTGTGGATTGCATCATATACAATCGAGAGCGACTAGTCGTACTAGTTGCTCAATGTAGCGTAATTTAAAAATTTCGATCGATGAAACCACATGATCCAAGAACACTTCTTGGATCGTTTCATATAACCACACAATAGATAAAGGAATACAACTTTTAGTGTGGTTGTGATTGAGCCTCTAAGAGAAGAGACCTCCTATCGCAAGTCCGATCCGTCGGAGGAGACGCTTGCGAGCACGGAGATGAGTCATGTGTTCTCGCAATCCAAGTTGATAATACAAGAAATGGATCTCCTAATCTCATCTCACGAGATTGAACACCTTCTTCATGATCGATAGGCATTAAAGAAGATGGAGATCCATAAGTCGTCGAAGAGGCAGGACAATGGCGACACGACGACGAAGGGGACCTTCTCTCTATGAGAAGAATGGACGACCACTCAAGGAGAGGGAGAAGGGTTAGCATGAGAATGAGAGAGAGAGTTGGTGTCGAATTTGTATCACGAAGAGCAAGGGGTGACTCTTATTTTATAGGGTTTTGGGAGTCCATGGATCTCAATCCATTGACAACATAAAATCAGTGGATGAGATTGATTTGTGTTAAATTAAATGACCATGATTTTCTTGTTAAAAACACAATAATAATTAATTTAATTGAAATTAATATATATTGATGAATCAATATAATTAATTTCAAAATTAAATCATTTAATCTTGGAGATAATGGAGGAAGATATTACCTCATCCCTAAAAAAGGGGGACCGACTACCAAGTCACTTTGGGACAATGTGGCCACCCACCCTCTTGATTAGGTATGAGTCAATCTCATTCCAATTCATGAAACTACATTATCTCATATAATTTTCAGGATTATCTCACAAGGATAATTCATAATTATCTTGTGAAGAAGCAATCATTCCATTGGAATTATGTGAATCACATTCACATCTCAAAACAAAATATGATTATATTTTTCAATTAATCATCTAATATGAATCTAATTCACATCAATAATTAACCAAAGAATATTAATACCAATTAGTTTCTCTCTTGTATATCATAAATCACATTTATAATATATATATTTAATGGGTAATTGGATAGTATTATCCGCATTATTCGTATCCATACTAATTAAATGACATTTCATTAAATTTGGTTATCATTCTCATGCTTTCAAATAATATGAATCAAATTCACATTATTTATGATAACTAAATCATATTTAATTATCCATTTCTCAATGATTAGATATATAATTCTACAATGAAATTATTCTTGAACTCTTTCAAGAATAATGTGCTTTCTTTGCAGTTGGAGATAAGGACATGACGATTGTAGGTTCCATGTATAGTGATTAGATCACATCTCAAATCCATATCCCATGGACCTCTCATAGATGATTTATTAAATTTAGGCCATAAAACTAATCTTCTCATTGCATTTGAATCTCATTCAGATCAATGTCCAACACTTGGACCAAGATCAGGTTACTTCGCTACTGAGAGTAGTCACTAAAATCCAGACATATTTCATTACTCCCTCGGAATGGAAGCGTCATGGTTATACAATCGTTTATGATTACATCACTCTCAGATATTCCTAATACATGTGCATCCTGCATACTGGAAGACTTATGATAAAACCCGAAGATATAGATCAATTTTACACTGTCATCTTAAGGGTTTCGTAATCAAGTTTCTTATTCTTGGTCATTGGGAGTTGGTATCGATCATATGATTTTCAAAAGCATATATCATACCTTCAAATTCTTGTCATGCTTCCAAAGCATGACAACCATGCATGGAATTTAATTGGTCCCAATACCTCATGAGCTCATGTCTTTCCGTTCACAAGTGAACATGTATTATCCCGTTGAGAGATCGTATTACTCATATGCCCTCATATGCACACCATCTCGCCGGTGTATAGACCTTGGTTAGGTCATCAACCTATTGGTCTACCAAATATGTACACACTCAGACATATATCAACACATCTGTCTCCGGTCAGAGGATGTGTGCCTATATTGAGATAACATACGATATAGGACTTTGGTTATCTCGATCGTGTTAAGTCAACCCTTTGACCTAATGATGAATCTCGTATTCATCATGCTAAAAGCCACAAATTAAACCCCTAGCTTAATCAATCCAATAAAAATCACCATAATTATTTATTATTATCTTGTAATATATTGTGTATAATTAACCCTTAATTAATTATATTTAATTACCATTATTGTATTTGTAATTGTTTTATAATCGAAAACCCCTAAAAATTAGGTAGAGTAATTGTCCATAACTTCACTAACCCTTAAAAAGATAAAATACAAAAACAACTCAAAAGATAAAAATCGTTGTTTTTAGCCCCTTAAAAATACCCCAAAAAATACTTTTTTGTACAAATGACCACTTTTGACTTTTTGTTCAACATGAAACTTGTAGATCTCACCGAGATGAGCAACTTTCATATTTTGACTTTTTCCTGATTTTGTCTCTAACTATTTCTTTTGTATTTTTATTTGTATTTATATTGTAAAATTTTATGATTGGGCCACGTGGCACCCTCTGGACCGCCCACATGGCCCGTTCCCCCTCCGCCACCCGGCGCTCGCCTGGACTGTCGGATCTCCTTCATTCCGCCTCCATCTCAACCGCCCGTTCCGCTCCATCCACAGTCGTTCGATCATGGCCCAGATCGCATCTAGACTGCTTCATCGCGCCTCACTACCAACAGCTTGATCCCACTTGTATCCTACGGTCCACCGCGCTCCACGTCACCCACTCTCCACCGTCGTAGGATAAAACCCACAGATCGCATCCTAGCCCTCCATTGCCGCTTCACTCCCAACCGTTGGATCTGACTCCCAGATCAGATCAGAACTGTCCATTCGCGCCGACATCACAACCACCCGATTGCATCCTCATCCTACGCCTCTTATTCACCCACGTCGCCTCTTTTTCTCACACCATTGGATATCCCCCATCTCCCAATCTGATCTGCTCCTTCGCACTCTAACCTCAGCCGCTTGATCAGATCCTAGATCTAATCGTAACCCTCCAACCGTGCAAGCCTCTGGGCCGTTGGATCATGAGATCCAACGACCAGAAGATCGTCTCCTACCTCCAGCTCTACCGTTACACCTCGTCAATACCGCACCCTCTTTCCATTTTTGCTATCACCCCCGACCTTCCCTCCTCGTCGTAACGCCACCTGCGCAGCCCCTGTTCTTCTGCCATCCTCGCGTAACTCCCATCAACCATCTCCATCACTCCCAGCCTCCATTATACACATTCAAACATTCGCCCTCACCACCTGTAACGCCCGGACCATACCTATAAAATCACCCCCTCCACCTCCGAACAACATGTCCACCATTCAACGGCCTAAAACCTATCCCCTCTCCTCCTCCTTGTGACAGACGGAGGTGGAGGAGGGGCCATCATAGTCTCCCGGCCAGGTGTGACCCACAGTCAACCTTGTTCCAAGTCACTGCCATCACCGGATCCCCCTCTCCGATGAGGTACCTTCCTTCCCCTTCTTGTTTTCTTTATTTCTTCGAATTTTCCCGATCTACTCACTCGCCGCCCCTGTCATTGGACCACCCCACAAAGCTTTACTGCTCCATCCTCATCTTCGCGCTACCCTCCGACCTCACCAATCCCTTCTCCACAACCTTAACCACCCTCCACCACCGCCTCCTCTGCGCCGCCGAAGGAGGAGCATTGGGCCAACGCTCATGTTGCCCCCATGGCCCCCATTCACCCATGACTCACTCACCGTTCACCGTGCTCTTAGGCTATCTAACAGTTGCATATGCTCAAAGCTTTAATGGTTGTAGATTGCATCGGTGCTCCTTCACGTGATTCTCCTTCGGCGAGGCTTCACCGACCTTTATCTCCGACCAGCTCCGGAGCTTCACTGCACCTCCAGGATCTTCTACAGCCTACCAACAGTCTTCCTCGATCTTCCGACGCTGATCTAGATCACGGAGGAGCAAAGGGCAGGTCCGCCGGAGCTAGGCCTTCTTTGGCGGCCTACGGAGGAGAAGACGCTGCAGGTGCCGTCTGATCATATGGATTGGACGCTTGTGTTGACGGCACATGGCGGACCGAGCCTCCAGCCGAACCTATAGGCTCGGGTCCACCGAACCTCGAGCCGAGCCATCCTTGTGTTGCCACGTTGCCCGAGCTAGAGCCGCCTCCCGAGCCCAAGTCCCTCACGTGCACCCCACGTGAGGGTGGGAAATTTGCATGAAAGACCCTGGTACTTTTGATATTTACACTTTGGTCCCCAGGCACGTGCCCAGCATATGCGCGCAGGAGTATTTTATAGGAAGGCCTTCGTAAGTTTGAGGATTTACAGTTTGGTCCCTATGCGCAATGGAGAAAATTACAGAGGACCCTAGGCAGTTTTTGGTATTTACATTTAGGTCCCTCTAGGGACCTAAATGTAATATTTATCCTTTTATTTCTTGCATTTTATTTACAATTATGCCCCTGCATTGTTTTCTTCATAACTTGAGCATCGTAGGTCCAAATTGCATGATTTTAGTGTCATTTTTATCCTTGTTTCTTCATTTATCTCATGACATGTCTAATTTTCTCATCTGATATAATTTTAAAAGAAGTGATTTTTAATGTTAGATGATGACCTTGTTCTACTTGTCCTTGCTCTAATTTGATGACTGATCTTATTATTGTGATCAAAATGACCCTGATTTCAACTCCTATTATGTTGCTCATTTTCAGTGATCTTTTAGGGTATATTTGTAATATTTTGTCTTGCATATAAGTTCTCTTGCATTACTCTCATGCATCATCTTATAATCACATAAAAATTAACCAAAAAAAGTTATATGCATCATTTTATTACATTGTAATCTGCATAGTGCGTCTTGCACTTTCATGGAAACCTGTAATCAAGGAATAGCTCACACTTGATCTCAAATAATAACAATTCAATAAATAGATGGAGTAGCTCGTGTTCCTTTGTTCGACCTTGGTAGACTTGCCAAGTAAAAATACTCCACAACATTCAAAGATTATGGTTTTTGCTGAACCGAATTTGCCTCCCATACTATGACAATTCCTTATTATTAAGAGGTGAATTTCATGTACATCAAATGGCACCATTGCCGGGACACGGATTAACTTAATCTTTTTGTTGAATTTTGATTTATCTTTGTTGAATATTTTCAAGATTTACAAGTCCTCATTTCATGCATCATTTCTTGCATCATGTATGCTGATTAATTTCCTCTTTACTTTTTTAACTTTTCTCTTTTATGGCAGGGCCCATGAAAATCGAGGATGCTTGATCTTCATGGAGGCGTGAAGTCAGGAGCTTCCGCTGAAGAGGCTACAAAAGAATTGGTAAAGAAATTTTAGGATCTTTTATCAGTCAGCCTGCATTTGCATACTATAAAAAAGAAGAAAAAATTTTGCATGTGCATATTTATTTTAATAGCATGTTGTAAAAAATGAAAAAAAGAAAAAAAAGGAAAAAGAAGTAGATCACTTGATGATCTACCCCCTTACACACACCCACATACTTGCACATATACACTCACCCCCCCTCTCTCTGTATATTTCACAATCACTCTTTCTCTCTCGCTCTCTCCCCGATCGTCATCTTCTGTAAAAACAACCCCTCTGCCATTGTATCGTAGTGTAATTATTCCTCCAAACACAATAACCCCCCCAACTCAGATCTGTTACATAGACTATTTGTAGCCTAAGTATAAGGGGGGACCCGCCTAGTCATTCATCCCTCGTGTTGTCTTCTTAATACTTAGGTTATTTTTTGGCCTAAATATAGGGGGACACTCCTCATCAGTTCTGCTATATCACCCTATATTTGATCAAGCCATGGCTTCATGACACTTGTGTTATGAGGACATAACAAAATTTAAGTATAAGGGGTATACCGTATATGACTGTATATTTACTTTAGCTATAGCTTGTATTTTTAAAACTTTTTGAAAATTCTTTCTCGGGCTTGGTTTTAGTATTCTTGTAAACTCAGTTTTGTAAAAACATTTTCTTGAAAATTGAGGGATTAATTTGTGTAAATATCCCCTTTTCAAAAAAAGAAAAATCGAAAACCTTTCTTTAATTAGACTTTGACTACTAGGCTTAGTAGATACTTTCAGTGAGGGAACTTCGATCTCCCTTAGCAGAGTGGGTGGTTTAGAGGACACTGCGGAAGGCACCATCCTTAAGGAACACGGGTCCGTCTATCGGCCCGTACTTACACCCATACTGGATGAGAGTAGATACTTTTATTCAATTGATCCTGGGCCAGTCATTGTCTCTCCAACAAATCCATAAAAATCTGTTAAAAAACAAAAATCACTAGTTAAGGAGCTGGTGTATTCCTGACACATCCACATTCACTCAAGGCTTGAGGATTTTGAGGACACTTGATTTCGGTGATCTAGAGAGTCTGAGTTAACATGTCGTAGTCATTACGCTTTTTAAACTTAATTATCCACACTTCCCGGGTTAGAAAGATCTGAGCGCTATATTGCACTCTTCATCTCTACCTTCAAAAAGAATATGATCAGCACAATCACATGCAGAACTGCATGATTGATGAGATGAGTTGAGTTATCACTTAATGAACTAGGACTAGAGATTTGAGTTCAGATCCGATCTAATGATATTCGAGGATGGGATAAAGTTAATGAAGGCTTCACAAAACCCGAGTGTCAGCAAAACCCTAGCCAATATGTGAGCAAGATTCATATGCTATCTCTTTGATATCTACCTATGCGCAAGGGTGTGATGAAACTTAATGATAATTGTTGATCAGTGTGCGCCAACTTTTGGTAAAAGCAGTGGAGCTAGCCAAAAAAATCAAATAAATGAAAATCTCTATCATCCAAAGTCAAAATTATAAATGAGCTTCCACCAATGGCGAGCGCTTCCAAACATTTTCAAAGTGTCCACTTGGACCAAGCACTAATTAGGACCAAGGAGTCGTGCTAACACCAAAAAGAGATCTGCATCGTAAATGCTACAAGTCTGGGTGTCGGAGGTATCTTAGATACTCAAAAGAGACACATCTCGATGTATTCCCAGAAAAACAAGTGCATACGACTCCAACTCTCTTGATGGACACATTGATCAACAATCTAAAAATTTACATGTGTTGAGTAAAAAGGCATGCGAGAGGCCCCTTGTTCCAATGTGAGGGAGAGAAAAATAGACACAATCCTATGCCCTCCATCATCTGGCCGTCCATCTACGTTTCAAGTCTGACGAACTAATGAGACAGTTGACTAAAGCAAGAATAGACTTATTCTCTAGTATTGAGGATGAGGTCTAGAGGAGAGTCTATTGGCTTGGAACTTTAGGTGATGCCTCGACTCGACTCTCATGAAATGCAGAACACTTTATTTCATATCCTTATATTACATATGTACAAAAAGAGAGTCTGATAATTAGAGAAGTTGGATTCCTTCTGACTAAAGCATGGATAAGTCTAGAATTTTAGGATCACTTGAAATAAGGGTCTTCGAAAGATTGAGCCTTGAAATCTTCACTTGCACTATCAGGAATTGATCCGACTCCTTCATTCTTTAGATGCTCAAGGACGAGCATGGTTTAAGTATAGGGATATGATGAATCTCGTATTCATCATGCTAAAAGCCACAAATTAAAAACCTGACTTAATCAATCCAATATAAATCACCTTGATTCTTTATTATTATCTTGTAACATATTGTTTATAATTAATCCTTAATTAATTATGTCTAATTACCATTATTGTCCTTGTAATTATTTTCTCATCAAAAACCCCTAAAAATTAGGTAGAGTAATTGTCCATAACTTCACTAAACCTTAAAAAAACTAAAAATATAAAAATAGCTCAAAAGATAAAAATCAATGTTTTTAGCCCCTTACAAATACCCCCAAAAATACTATTTATACAAATGTCCTCTTTTGATATTTTGTCCAAGATGAAACTTGTAGATCTCATCGAGACGAGCAACTTTCATGTTTTGACTTTTTCATGATTTTGTCTCTAACTATTTCTTTTGTATTTTTCTTTGTATCTATATTGTCGAATTTCCTGATTGGGATATGTGGCTCCCTCTAGGCCACCCACGTGGCCCGTTCCCCCTCCGCTACCAGGCGCTCGCCTAGACCGTCGGATATCCTTCATTCTGCCTCCATCTCAACTGCTCGTTCCGCTCCATCCACAGCCATCCGATCATCGCCCATATCATATCTAGACCGCTTCATCGCTCCTCACTACCAACCGCTTGATCCCACTTGTATCCTACGGTCCACTGCGCTCCACGTCACCCACTCTCCACCACCGTAGGATAAACCCACAGATCGCATCCTAGCCTTCCATCTATGCCTAAGTCCACGCCACTGGATCAGATCTCTGGATCTAATCCGAACCCTTCGAACGCACCTCCATTCGAGCCATTGAATCATTAGATCCAATGGCACTCGGTCATCGTCCTCCTCTAGATCGTCTGTTACACCCTATGAGTCAACCACCCCCTTTCAATTTTGGAAGGCACCATAGCTACCCCCTCCGCATCCTAACGGTTGCTCCACATACCCCATGCCTCCTCCATCTTTGCGCAACCCCCACTTAACGCCACCATCACTCCCAGCCTTCACTATCTCCATTAAAAAATGCTTCGTCCCTACTGTAACGCTCGTCCATCTCCTTCTATAAAACCTCTCGCCCCGCCGCCGTCACTCCCGTCCACCATAGGGGAAAAGGCCCAGCTTCCTCACCCCTTCGGTGACAGTGGAGGGGTGATTAGACGAGGTGACGACGACCTCAGCCCAGGTGTCAACCCATGGCCACCAGGACTGTGTTGCGGGCGCCACCATGCTCCGCTGAGCACCGAGGGACGATCAGCCTCGTCGTGCAACGACCCTAGAGGTCCGATGAGGACCTCAGGCTAGATCACTACCTCCACTAACACCTTGCTCCGGCAAGATGATTTTGCCTTCTATTTCTCCTAATTTTCCGATCATCTCCACCATCCACTTCATCCGACTATTCCAACAACTCCACAAGCTCACCCTCATTTCGCCGACACCCTCCTCTTCTCCAGAACATCCCACTCTCCGAACCCCTTCTTCTCCACCTCGCCAGAGAAGAAGGCTCTGGGCTATGATGAATGCCCATTCATCACTCTTTATTCTTATATTTTAACTACAAAAAACCTTTGCAAATACATTTATATTCTTGTAAATACAAATAATTATCAAATTGCATGCATTATATAAAGTTTAATAATTAGCATGTTTTTGTGCAAAAATAAAAGAATAAAGAGACAAAAGAAAAAGAGGGAGATATTTAGAATAAATATTGAGCGACCTAATCCCAAGGGAGGGCTCAGCATGGGCCTGACCGCATAGAAACCAAAGTAGAGAGAGATAGGGAGCTCATGTGTGTAAATACACTTGTAAATATAATAAAATTATTTTCCTCTAAAAAATAAAACAAAATAAAAATGGGCTTGTATATATTTGTAAATATTTGTGAATACAAAATGAAAATAAAAATTGAAAAATTAAAAAGAAAATAAAAATGACCTTACTTGTACATATCCATCATGTACATAAGACCACACCTATATTTATTTAGCCTTGTAAATAAATAAAGTAAATTCTATAAAAACTTGTATATATTTCATATCCTATTGAGTAAATAAATAAAATAAAATTCATAAAAACAAAAATTAAATAAAAAGAATAAAATTAAAAATCAAAAGAAACATTGTAAATACACCATGTATATGGTGTATATATCTATTTATTTTACTCTTGTAAATAAATAATAAAAATAAAAATACCTTTTTATTCCTAATTTTATGCTATAAATAAATAAAATATAAAATGGGAATAAAAATGTACAACAATAATTAATTAAAAATCAAAAAAAATTAAAAATCCATATTGTGTATATACCTATGTATAGTATTATAATGTAAATACCTTATTTTTATTTCGAAAAATTAATTAAAAATCACAAAAAAATAGTTTAAAATAAAATAAACATTTTTCATGTTTTGAGTTTTTAATAATTCGGCCACTTATTATTTCTTTTCGAATTTTCAAATCTTTTCCACATGGTAGGTTCTGGTTGGTCCACGGGGGATGTTGACCCCCCGGTCAACTCCCCCCTGTGGACCACTTCCCACGGGTCGATGACGCCCGACCCGACTTCGATGAATTATCGCGTCATGACCCGATCACCATATCCACAAACCCCGGGCTCTCCTTCTTCCTCGTGCATCCGAGATCCACGCCCGCTCATCCGCGTGGGGATCCGCGCTTCGTGGAACCCTGCCCGACCCTCTCTTCTCGGACCTGCACTCGCATATAAGCCGAGCTCCGCCTCCATTTCATTCCATCTTTGGATCGTTTCTCTCCACCCCAGGACCTCCACAGCCTTCGCGAGAGTGACAGCTCGCTCCCGGCCGTGTCGCAGCGAGGAAAGGGAGACCGGACCACTGATCCGGCAGCTACGCGCTGCCGTGCGCTGCCTGGAGGTGGTGCTCGAGCCTTGGGCATCGACGACCCCTGAGGCAAGGACCCAGAGCTTCCCAGCTCTTCCACAATCGACTCCATCCAGTAGGTAGCTCTCTCTCCTTCCCTATTTCTCTAATTTCGCTTTACGCCCAATTCGTCCCATCGCTGATTCCGACCATCCTCGCCTTCATCCCGATCATCGGAGTCGCCCATCATCTCCGCCCTTCCTCCGCGCACATTCTCCACCCACTCATCCAACCCAGTTTGCACAGGAACTGAGATTGGGGTTCCTCCGCCGTCGCTTCACCGGAACCCCTTCATCCCGACGCGTCGATCACCTTCACCACCCCTAACCGGGACGAGGCACTTTGCCCTCGACCCAGGAGCTCGTTGCTTGACTTTGCAGGTTCATCCGAGTCCATCTGAGGGCTTCGTCCATTTGAGCAGCAGCTCCGCCTCCGCCGACGTCGCCTGAGCTCCCAGGAGCTCCGTTGCGCCATCGGAGGAGCCCATTAGACGCGGGAGGCTAAGGCGAATCTTCTCCGATCAGTAGCAGCCTGCGAGGAGGGACACCGTGCGTGCACAGGGCCGGCGAAGTTCGTCGGCCGCTTGTTCTTCGTCCATCCTCCAGAGACGTCCGATCGCCCTTCAGCTTCAGATCCCTTGAGGACCGTCCGATCAGGGTCAAGAGGAGGCCCAGCAGCACCGTTGGATCTACACATGGCCTCCTCTCAGCCCTCCATCCAGCGAAGAGGAACCAGCGCATCTCGACTGTCGGATCTACACGTGGCGCGTCCCCTGCTGTTGGATGAGCGCCGAGGACCCCGTTGTTTAGCCGTGACTCGTCTCCACCGTCCGATCTACACGTGGCGAGCATCTGGCCCTCGACGTAATAAAGGGTAAATTTCTTCTTAGGCTCTTGGTTGTTTAGGTGTTAATCTTTAGTCCTGTAAATATTTTTGAACCTTTATTTTAGTTGGGTAATTTGCATAGTGGACCTGGTGGTTTATGGTATTTGCTTTTATACCCTGTGTATTGTGGACACGTGCTTCGACACATGCTTTTGTGGGTTAATTGCATGTATGAACCTATGGTTTCAGGTTGTTAATGAATGAATTTATGTTTTTAATATTTGCATAAATGCCCCTGTGAGTGTGTTATTTGTGCATGCGCTTTATTTCATGGGTATTTTACACTTTAGCCCCTAGACTTTTGTACGTGTTACTATTTGGTCCAGGGACTTAAGTTTTCTTGCAAATAGGTCCCTGAGTGCCCCAGGTCACGCGCTTTACACGTGAGTTCTTGGGAATTTTGCACTGGATCCCCTAGAACTTGTTTTAATTGCATTTAGGTCCCTGTGTACTGTGCCCATGTATTTGATTTTAATAAAATAGCAAATTGACTCCAAATTTGATGATTGGATACATGGCTCCTGCCATGGTGTAAAATTTTCTCTAATTGTTTGAGATATTTTTTGACACTTTTTGATATTTTTAAAAATTCAAAAACACACGTTTTCATTACTGTCTAGCTTTAAAATCACAAAAAATATTAAAACACCTCTAAAATTTACAAAAAATTATATAGTGTTTGTTTTGCCTTGTTTGATTTTCTGACCAATTTTGGTCATTTTTGGATTTATAAAACCTATAAAAATTACAAAATCCCTAAAAACCCATAAAAAATCTAATAATTAAAAGAAAAATCCAAAATTAATAATTCTGGTGCCCAAATTTTCCTTGTAGTTTCTACTATACAGGAAAATTACCTTCAGTTTTGATAGGACCATTATCCATTTTATTTTGGTCCTCCAAGTCTGATTGGACAGCACCTCTCTTTTCTTGCCTTTTTTGATTTTTAAAAATTCAATAAAAATCAGAAAAATACAAAAAATTAACCAAAAATAGTAAAAAATATAAAGAACATAAAACATTTTTGTTTGAACTTTTGGAATAATTTTGATTAGTTAAATAATTGTGTCTAGTTGCTTGTTTTCTTGCTTTCTTTATTTTCTTCATTATCTAAAAATCCAAAAAAAATATTAAAAATATTTAAAATCCACCAAAAACATTTGTCTTTTATTTTTCACCATTTTTTACTACTTCGTAGGCCGCGAGGCCATTACGTGCTCCCTGAGTCTGACCCTGGTCGCTATACTAGGCTAATCCAATAGCCAGGGCCACTATTATTTTTCTTTGATTTTTACTCTGTGTTGGTGGTATGATCCCTATTTTCTTGTTGAGTTGATTTATCTCTCAATCCGGGTCGCAACGACCCTTTTGAGTGATTATTTTATCCTGGATTGATTGAGACTTTCGGCTCATCAGAATGGCGCCGTTGCCGGGGAGCACGGCTTAGTAGTCGTAGTTGATTTTTCCACGGTTTTATTTTCACGGCTTTTTGTGCATATTTTGTATATATCATTTATTTGCATAATTGTTTAAATAATCTGGTCTGACCACTTGTGTTTGTTTTCTTGCGAGGGCCCGAGGATCGAGGCGGCTTCTTCGGAAGCCGACGCAACCGCGAGAGTTGGAGGCGGCTCTCTTCTCTACAGAGCCGCAGGAGAGCGCAAGGAGCGAGCAGAAGTGTGGGAGTCGCGGAATAGCCGCGGATTAGATTAGCCGTAGATTAGTTTTTTATTTCCTGCTTATTTGAACTTTTATTGTAATAATATAGGGACAGACATAGACTTAGACTTTCGGGGTCTGTTTCGCCGAGCACCGGTGTGCTCGGGGGACCCCTTAGCTAGTTCAGTTTTTCGCGGCTTTTTTACGCGGTTTTCCTTTACTGCCTTTTACGGTTTCTCGCGGATTTTCGAGCCCCTAGCCGTGGATTTTTCTACTTGATTGTGACTTAATTCATAGGATCCAAACACCCTAATATAATTGCATGTTCCTATAGTGCGGTAATTGGACTTACAATAAAATATTAATAAAAATAGTTGTTCCACCACCTCCGAGCCTACGCGCCGCGAGCCTGCCCCGTCAAGCGCTACTCCTGAACTCGACCTGTCGAGAAGAGGAGGGGTGGGTCTAGACCTGACTCTTTGGATTGGAGACTGGTGGTCGGCTAGCCGTTCTTTCGAGTAGCACTGTTGTTTAGGGACTCGGTTTTCCGCCTGCACCATTTAGTTAGTTTATTTCCTGTCTTTTCAATTCTGCGTGGATCATCTTGCATGTAGACTGCTGGAGTCAGGTACGCATTTCTTACTCTGCATGCATCATTGATTTTCGCGTATCGGTTTTTTCGTCTTCTTCCCCCTATTTTGGACTTAATAACCAGGAGAACCGAAAAATTCGTTAGGTGTTTTTGTTTTTATTGAAAAAATATAAAAAGAAAAATCATAAAATTGGGACTGCTAAGACTATTGACCGTAAAAGACACCTGACTTAAAAATTTATCTTGGGGAGAGCAACCCCCTCATTGATTGGTTTGATTGTGCGAGAGAGTGACCTCGAACACTAGGTAGAGCCCTCCGATACTCTTCTCGACTGATTACCGACTCTTCTGTACGGGACAGTCGGTTGGGAAAGTATCGGGTATCCCAACAGGTCACGTAATCGCTTTGATATCTTGATTGTTCACCAAAATAAAATTGACAAGATAATTGACCGAGCCTTTATGGTCTTCAGCTCGTGTTGCGTTGGTGAACTGGGGATTTGCGTGTGATCATAGTTTTTCCAGATCCCATCCGCATTACTCGCCAGATCAGGATGATGGGCAGGAGGTCTCTTAGGAAGCCTCTGGCTGCACCGCTTTTTAGCACTCTCGCCTATTCCTCTAGGTCGGTTCGTGGGAGCTCAGACCCGCTCTCCGAACCCGAGTACGACTCCGCCCTGTTCCCCCTCGACCACCCTTCTTCTTCTGAGATCGGGATACCAGTGCTAGAGGAGAGATAGACAGATGATCTATCGGCACCTGAGTTTGGTTGTTTTGATTTTTCAGAGACTATGGCCGGCAGCAGTGATGATCACCCTAGAGGTCCGCAGCAGGAGCATTTCGTTCTGGACCAGGGTTCGATCAACTCCACCCTGATCGCCTCCCTTGAGTCAGTGCAGCAGCAGTTGAGGGATCAGGGGACATTCATGATAGAGATGAGGCGAGAGCTTGAGCAGATGAGAGCCGACCGCGAGAACCGTAGCCCGGGGGGAGGACCCGACGATGCGGCAGCAGCCGCAGCAGGAGCAGCAGGACCTCCGAGACCGATGCGGGAGAATCACAACCCCGTATCGACTTTGACGCACCGTTGGGTGGTGCTACCAGCTATCGTGGGGGACTTCAAGTTCCCCCCGAACACACTTCAGCTCCTACCCGGTTCCACGGGCTGGTTACTGAGGAGCCCCATCTCCACTTGCAGGAGTTCGAGATGATTTGCAGTACTGTCCACGATCGTCAGGTAGACCAGGATACCATACGGATGATTGCCTTCCCCTTTTCCTTAGCAGACATAGCAGCCACCTGGTTGAAGCACTTGGGGAAGTTCGTCTACACTTGGGAGCAGCTCCGTGACGAGTACATGCATAAGTATTATCCACTCGGGCAGACGAACGCCACTAGAGCCCTGATCAGCAACTTCTCCATGCTCCCCAACGAGCAGTTTCACGAGGCATGGGAGAGGTTCAGAGAGCTGACTGACAGATGTCCGCATCACGACATTTCCAAGCCGAACCTTGTTCAGAGCTTTTTCAGCGGGCTAACACCAGAGCTTCAGGTCTTGGTGAACGCTTCTTGTGGCGGGTCTTACTTCGCCAAGGATCACGATCAGGTCTGGGCCATCTACGAGGAGATGACTGAGAACTACATGGTGATGTCTCAGACCAGATTGTACACTCAGGGCAGACCCCAGCAGCCACAGACCGTGCAGTATCAGAGGATAGCACGGGTCGACGCCGGTCCATCCAGTTCGCCTGCGGTAGCCGCAACACAGGCCGAGTCCACTGCCGCAGACATGGGGATCATCAGAGAGAAGCTGGATCGGATGGAGATTATTGAGAAGAAGCAGTGCCAGGGCATCACGCAGATGGAGCAGATGACACAGACTCTGAGGGACCTGAAGACACAGCTCATGTGTCTCCAGGAGGCACAGACGGCTTCACAGCCTCGTCTTCAGGCACGACGCGATCCGAGTAGCAGCAGCAGCTCGTCCCAGCGCTCCAGCTCCCACCAGCAACCTAGACAGGTCCATCTTGTACAGGCGAAGCCGTACCAGCAGTCGCAGCTCACCTACCAGGCACCACCATCCACTGACACACAGATGGTGGTATACCAGCCGGATCAGCCTCTGGCAGTACTTCCGCCAGACCCGTACGATTCAGAGCCGTTGATGGATGTCAACGGGATTTGGTACGACCGCCCCCAGCCCGGTATCCGACGAGACCATCCCGGATTTTGTTGGGCGGGCGGAGGTGCCCAGCCCCAGCAGCAACCGTCAGCACAGGGTGGCCAGTACAACCATCAGAGAGATCACCACCACCAGCAGCCCCCAGTGTATCCACCACAGCAGCAGTCACAGTATGGTCCTCATCCTCATCAGCAGGGATAGTCTTGGAGGCGTGATCAGCCTCACCAGCCGCAGCATCAGCCACACACTTACCCCTCTCAGCCACATCAGCAGTTCCAGCAGCCTCATTACCAGAGAGGCAACCCGTCGGGTTTCCATGAGAACTCTGTCTTGGATGATATAGCCCGTCTTCTCACAGATTAGTAGGCTACTTTTCGATGGGAGATGGATGAGTTCCGCCAGGAGATGCGGGACATCGTGAGAGGAAGGCCGCCATCCCTGCCCAGATAGAGCCCAACCCGAACAACCTGAAGAGGAAATCTGAGCAGGTAGTTTGTACTGAGTATGCCACTCCGAGTGATACTTTTGGTGATATGTCTGCATATCTTTTTGATACTGACTTTGTCACACTTAGGAGCGGTAGGATGCCAGCAGACGGCTCCTCGTCTGAGCTACGCCACGAGGATACTTCCAGAGCACCAGACGAGGAGGAGAGCGTACTGAGGCCGCTAGAGATGATGACGGTGGTACTGACGCCACCACGGATGCTAATCCCACCAGCGGTACTGAGTCCGCCATTTCACCAGTTGGAGGAGGTGGTACTGAGGCCACCCATTTTGCCGAGACAGAGCGCGGTACTGAGGCCGCGAGTCTTCCAGCCGATGGTGGTGCTGATGCCACCAATTCTTTTGAGATTCCTGTTGTTTTTCCTATTACTGATGTATCTCGGAACACTTTTGTGAATAAAGGAAAGGGTTTATGTTCTTCTGGTCCCACTGTGCTGCTTGATGAATGTGTGGATCCGACCGTCGAGCCGTCTAGACCCTCTCCTAGTCCTTCATCTGAGAAGGACCCTGTGATCCCCTTCCCTAGAGCCATTCAGATGGGGAAGGGGAAGAAAAATGAAAATCCAAAAAAGAGACAGCAGGAAGAGTTCAACCAGCAGATGATAGATCAGTTTCATATACAGCTGACTCTTCATGAGGCTTTGCAGCACATCCCTCTTCTTCAACGTTCCCTTAGAGACAGGACCACAATCAGGAGGAAGAGGAGGAACCACCATTAAGAATTTCATGTGCTGACGAAAGCTAGTTGTTTCGCGACCCAGAACCGTCTGCCGGCCAAGAGGCCAGATTCAGGAGCCCCTTATGTCAGATGCCATATCAGAGAGCAGAGGTTCGACTGTACTCTACTAGACAGCGGATCGTCGATCAACCTACTTCCGGCAGCCCTTCTCGACCGTTTTGAGTTGGGCACTCTTAGACAGAGCAAGACAGTCCTTCAATTTGCTGATCGATCTGTCAAGAGGCCGAAGGGGTTGCTTAGAGACATTGTCGTCACGATTCAGGGCCTGCAATTCCCCGTGGACTTCGTAGTGTTGGACATGGAGATCCATGAGTCAGTGACCGATACCCCCATCATTCTAGGTCAACCGTTCTTGGCCACAGCCAAGGCAGTGACCGACCATGATAGTGGGAAGGTATACTTTCATGTCGAGGGCGAAAGTGTACAAATAGAGACGGTCGAGGACAGCAGAGCCAGAGACAGATCATGCTCAGAGACTACTTCAGACACAGAGCAGATGACAGATGCCGGGCCAGACTTCCACTAGGACTGCGACTTTGTGATTACAGATGATGAGGCAGTTTGGGCAGATCCTGACGCATAGGCCATCCTCTCTTTTTCATATTCCGCTGATGCAGAGATGACAGCAGAGGAGAGCTTGGAGAGCGCATTCCTGGTCCAGGATACTTTTGAGGCAGCAGAGCTGGTTCTCAACCGCGAGATTGATTTTTGTGATGATGGTGGTACTGAAGCCACCTTAGATACAGATCCCTCGGAGTCAGGTTTTGACTAGGCAGAGTTTGATGATTACATACCAGATCTGACTTCCACTGATCCTGCAGATAGGGAGGAAGTAGATGCCGAGCAGAGCAGAGACAGTTCAGTTGAGCAGCCTTCTCTAGATCCAGTTTGTGAGAGTACGTTCTCATTCTCTTGGGTATATTTGGCAGAATACACGCGGCTTCTTTCGAAGCCAGATTTGCCAGCACCAGTTTGTCTAGAGCTGAAGCCACTTCCTGCGCCATTGAAGTATAGGTTCCTTGCGGGTGAGCATGAGATGTACCCAGTCATTATCTCCGCCGATTTGACTGGAGAGCAGGAATCCCGTTTGATGGGGGTTCTTGAAAAGAACCACAAGGCGATAGGATGGAGCGTAGCAGATCTCCAGGGGATTAATCCGGCTCTGTGCTCTCACCACATCTATCTCAAGGATGAGGCGAAGCCGTCGCGTGAGTTCTAGCGGCGGCTGAACCCGAATCTGAGAGAGGTTGTCATGAAGGAGATATCGAAATGGTGGAGCGCCGATTTTATCTACCCCATCTCCGACTCCAAGTGGGTCAGCCCTTTGCATGTGGTGCCCAAGAAGACGGGCATCACTACAGTGGTTACGGAGTCCGGAGAGGAGATCGCTACACGAGTACCCACTTCTTGGACGGTCTGCATGGATTACAGACGACTCAATCAGGCCACCAAGAAGGATCATTTCCCCCTGCCCTTTATTGATCAGATCATTGAGAGACTGGCAGGGAAGAGCCACTACTGTTTTCTGGATGGGTACTCGGGCTACAACCAGGTGGCCATCGCTCCTGAGGACCAGGACAAGACTACCTTTACCTGTCCCTTCGGCACATACGCCTTCCGACGCATGCCATTTGTGCTATGCAATGCCCCTGCGACTTTTCAGAGATGCATGTTGTTGATCTTTTCGGACATGGTAGGGGAGTGCTTGGAGGTCTTCATGGATGATTTCTCGGTCTACGACGACGGATTCGACTCCTGTCTTGACTGCCTAGACCGTGTCCTTCAGCGATGTATAGAGGTTCACTTGGTGTTATCTTGGGAGAAGAGTCACTTTATGGTGACTCAAGGGACGGTGCTTGGCCATATCTTCTCCAACAGGGGCATGGAGGTTGATCCGGCCAAGGTAGATGTCATTAGAAAACTCACACCGTCGTCCAATCTGCGGCAGTTACGGTCATTCCTAGGACACATCAGTTTCTACCGATGATTCATTCTTGATTTCAGTAAGATTGGCCGACCGTTGACTGACCTGCTGACGAAAGACACCGAGTTCCTTGTCGACGACAAGTGTCTTTCGTCCTTCGAGACTCTCAAGAGATGTGTTGTTGAGGCTCCTATTCTCTAGCCGCCTGATTGGTCTCTCCCATTCGAGATCATGACGAATGCCTCTGATTTTGTCGTAGGGGCTGTGCTGGGACAGAGGAGGGATGGAGTCCCATTTACTATCCACTACGCTAGCCGCACATTGGATTTCGCGCAGCGAAATTACACAATCACAGAGAAGGAGATGCTAGCCATAGTCTTCGCCATAGATAAGTTCAGATCGTACATTATTGGATCTAGAGTGACCTTGTATACTGATCATACCGCCATCAGGTACCTTATGGAAAAGAAGGATGCCAAGGCTAAACTGACTAGATGGATCCTTCTACTCCAGGAGTTCGACATTGTGATCAAGGATAAGCTTGGAGTCAAGAATGTGGTGGCGGATCATCTCTCCCGATTGGAGTATCTTGAGGAATCTGAGCAGATTGACCCTATTTGTGAGACCTTTCCAGATGAGGCGATCCTTGCTATCGCCTCGCTCCCATGGTACGCCGATATTGTGAACTATCTTGTTGCCAAGAAAGTTCCACAAGATTGGCCCAGGCAGAAACTTGAGACCTTCCTCGCGAAGGCTAAGTTTTACCATTGGGAGGATCCCATCCTTTACCATGAGGGAGGGGATAGTATCTGGCGTAGGTGCATTCCTCAAGAGGAGCATCACAGCGTCCTCACTTACTGCCACAAGCTTGAGGCAGGAGGACATCACTCAGGGAGGAGAACGGCACGAAAAGTGCTCCAATCCGGCCTATGGTGGCCTACTCTCTTCAAAGACTCTGATGAGTTCGTGAAGAGATGTACTGACTGTCAGAGGATGGGCACTTGTGGACAGCGTGATATGATGCCGATGCAGCCCATTCACTTCTGTGAGGTTTTTGACGCATGGGGCATCGATTTCATGGGTCCATTCCCTAAGAGTCAGGGATTTGAGTACATTCTGTTGGCCGTGGACTATGTGAGCCATTGGGTTGAGGCCATCCCCGCCCGAACCGCAGATGCCAGGACAGTTTGCAGATTTTTGAGGAAGCACATCATCACGCGGTTCGGGGTACCTCGAGTATTAATATCTGATGGGGGGTCTCATTTCATCAACGACTAGGTGAAGGCACTTGCTAGCGAGTTCAGCATAGACCATCGAGTTGCCACTCCATACCATCCATAGACAAATGGTCTAGCCAAGGTGTCGAACAGGGAGATCAAGACTATTTGCAGAAAGTCGTCCGCCCTGACCGAAAGGATTGGTCACAGCTTTTGGACTCGGTCTTGTGGGCATATAGGACGTCTTTCAAGACACCATTGGGCACATCTCCCTTTCACCTCGTTTATGGCAAGCCGTGCCATTTACCAGTTGAGTTGAGGCACAGGTCACTTTGGGCAGTCACAGATATTATTTTGGATCCAGATAGTGTAGGAGACCAGAGGAGGGCAGAGTTAGCAGCCCTGGAGGAGCTTCGTGATACCGCCATCTCAAACAGCCTACAGTATAAGGAGAGAGTGAAGGAGTGGCATGATTCTCATATCAGCCACAAGCATTTTGAGCCTGGACAGAGAGTATGGTTGTTTGATGATAGGCTTTGCCTATTTCCAGGGAAGCTACAGAGCAAATGGAAGGGACCTTATCTTATGAGAAAGGTACACGACAATGGGAGTATTGACATATCTGAGTTGTCTTCTGAGAGTACCTTTCGAGTGAACGGCCAGCGGCTCAAGACATTTCTAGATCATGAGCCGCGGGTCGTAGATGTTGCCCCTATTCATTTTGCGTGAGATGTGGTCTCTTGACTCACATCTATTGCATCTCACGCCTGATTATCACTGTTCTTCCGACTTGTATAGATCCAGTTGTCCATATCACTCTATTCTTTAGTCCCACGTCCCTTTTCTCATCTTATGATTATGATATACTTAGGGTGTACTTTACCCTAAGTATAGGGGGATGTAGGACCTTCGGGTATTCTTTTCATTCTTTCTACCCCTGTTTTGCTACCTATACTTAGGGATATTTCACCCTAAGTATAGGGGGGCAGAACTGTACATCCTTCACTCGGAGTTCCCTTTATGTACAGCTTGCTATACTTAGGATTACTTGATCCTAAGTATAGGGGGAAACCACCGAGTTCTCCTCATTCTATTCTTTCATTCATCTCTGTATCTAGCCATTCCTTTTCACTTCCCTATACTAAGCACGAGTTATGTCTTCTTCATCGCTCTTGATCACTCTGAGGACATCGTTCGAGCTAAGTATAGGGGGTGTGTATATATTTCATATATACTTTAGCCATAACTCATACTTTGTGTGAGTGTGTGACTAAATAAAAATGGCTAAAACCCATAAAATTTAAAATTTTTTCTCCCTTGTATATAAAATTCATTTTGCACATACCTACTTATTTATACAAATTATTTTTGTACAAATGATTGTAAAATGATTTGTGTAAAGGATTTGTAAATATTTTCATAGCAAAAATTATGTATATAGTACAAAATTTTTCCAAAATGTTTTGAAAACAAAAAGTTTGCAAAAACCTTGTGTAAATGTTTGTAAATATTTTGCAAAACTTGCATTCATGCATACATTCATGTTTTCGAACATTTTTCAAAAATTTTGCATGATTGTAAATATTTGGAAAGTCATATTTGTAAATATAATTTTTGTATATATTTATATAGTTTTTCCTGGATCATAGTTTACATTTAAACTAGACTGGAATTAAACTGAGAAATGGAGCTTGATTAAGATCTCAATCCACCTAATTCTAAGAGGAACCTTATAGGGCTTAGGGTTAAGGCTTTTCAGGGCCATTGGGACTTAATTCTTCGAGTCCACTAGGCTATGAGCATATGTCATCTTGATGAGCCTAAGTAGAGCACTTAACAACACACGCATGACTCTTAGAGACAATGGCTTGACTTGCACCCGCACTTTACACATAGCTCTCCACGGATGAGGTGGTGAGGAGAAAGTTTCCTTTGGCTTGGGGTAGCATATGAGGGTAGTACTTCTAGGCAGAATCTCTCTTCTTCTTCTAGTGAAGGAAGTGCGTCTCAACTTGGTCTAGTGGTGATGAAGTCTAAAGACAGAAGCCGTGGGTTGCAATAAAGCTTCAAAAGAGGGATAGTCTACTGGCTCAAGATGAAAAATTCCTTGTATATATGCTGCACCATGTAGATATGTTGTACAGTTGCACACAAAAAAAATGTGCAAAAAGAAAAGAACTCCAAAAAAGTGGTGGGTCGGATTGAAAATTTAATAATCCCACCGGAGTGTATATAGTCAAATAAAGCAAAGCTTAAGGTATTCATGTTACATCTCATGAAGCTTGCAGCGGGAGACTCAGCTACACTGGTTAGAGCTCCCAAGGATACATGGCTACACTGGCCATGGTCCATTCTTCATCTTCTTCCCCCTCTTTTTGAGCCGGTTGCACTTGAACTTAGAAGGGAATACCCCGCTTCTCGAGGAAAGAGTTGCTAGACCGAGGCATTAGAGTTACCAGGTTGGGGGAGGTTGTTTCTTCGTTACTTCTGAGGTGGGGAGCTACATATCACTTACACTGCATGGAAAGATTCATGGTCATTAGAGTTTGTGTATGTAGACTTGTTCTGATCTGGTTTATTGAGGAGTCTTGCCCATAGATTGGTGGAACTTAGAGGCTGTTGAGTTTTAAGCTTAAGTCCAAATAAGGTTCCGACACATTAATGATCCAAAGATCTGATCGAGCTCCATATTTCAATTTAATGAAGGCGAGTTTAATAATCAGCCTTAATCCATGTATATTCTCCTCTTTTTCTTTTTCTTTATCTTTTTCACTTCTTTTTCAAAGAAGTGTTTGCTAAGGGACGAGCAAAGTTAAGTATAGGGGGGTGATGAATGCCCATTCATCACTCTTTATTCTTATATTTTAGCTACAAAACCTTTGCAAATACATGTATATTCTTGTAAATACAAATAATTATCAAATTGCATGCATTATATAAAGTTTAATAATTAGCATGTTTTTTGTGCAAAAATAAAAGAATAAAGAGACAAAAGAAAAAGAGGGAGATATTTAGAATAAATATTGAGCGACCTAATCCCAAGGGAGGGCTCAGCATGGGCCTGACCGCATAGAAACCAAAGTAGAGAGAGATAGGGAGCTCATGTGTGTAAATACACCTGTAAATATAATAAAATTATTTTCCTCTAAAAAAATAAGATAAACTAAATGGGCTTGTATATTTGTAAATATTTGTGAATACAAAATGAAAATAAAAATTGAAAAATTAAAAAGAAAATAAAAATGACCTTACTTGTACATATCCATCATGTACATAAGACTACACCTATATTTATTTAGCCTTGTAAATAAATAAAGTAAATTCTTAAAAACTTGTATATAATTCATATCCTATTGAGTAAATAAATAAAAATAAAATTCATAAAAACAAAAATAAAATAAAAAGAATAAAATTAAAAATCAAAAGAAACATTGTAAATACACCATGTATATGGTATATATATCTATTTATTTTACTCTTGTAAATAAATAATAAAAATAAAATAAAAATACATTTTTATTCCTAATTTTATGCTATAAATAAATAAAATATAAAATGGGAATAAAAATGTACAACAATAATTAATTAAAAATCAAAAAAATTAAAAATCCATATTGTGTATATACCTATGTATAGTACTATAATGTAAATACCTTATTTTTAATTCGAAAAATTAATTAAAAATCACAAAAAATAGTTTAAAATAAAATAAACATTTTCATGTTTTGAGTTTTTAATAATTCAGCCATTTATAATTTCTTTCGAATTTTCAAATCTTTTCCACATGGCACGTCCTGGTTGGTCCACGGGGGATGTTGACCCCCCGGTCAACTCCCCCCTGTGGACCACTTCCCACGGGTCGATACGCCCGACCCGACATCGATGAATTATCACGTCATGACCCGATCACCATATCCGCAAACCCCTGGCTCGCCTTCTTCCTCGTGCATCCGAGATCCACGCCCGCTCATCCGCGTGGGGATCCCCACTTCGTGGAACCCTGCCCGACCCTCTCTTCTCGGACCTGCACTCGCATATAAGCCGAGCTCCGCCTCGATTTCATTCCATATTTGGATCGTTTCTCTACACCCCAGGACCTCCACAGCCTTCGCGAGAGTGACAGCTCGCTCCAGCCGTGTCGCAGCGAGGAAAGGGAGACCGGACCACTGATCCGGAGCTACGCGCCGCCGTGCGCCGCCTGGAGGTAGTGCTCGAGCCTCGAGCATCGACGGACCTTGAGGCAAGGACCCAGAGCTTCCCCAACTCTTCCACAGTCGACTCCATCCAGTAGGTAGCTCTCTCTCCTTCCCTATTTCTCTAATTTCGCTTTACGCCCAATTCGTCCCGTCGCCGTCCATCGCTGATTCCGACCATCCTCGCCTTCGTCCCGATCATCGGAGTCGCCCATCATCTCTGCCCTTCCTCCGCGCACATTCTCCACCCATTCGTCCAACCCAGTTCGCACAGGAACTGGGATTGGGGTTCCTCCGCCGTCGCTTCGCCGGAACCCCTTCATCCCGACGCGTCGATCACCTTCACCACTCCTAACCGGGTCGAGGCACTTTGCCCTTGACCCAGGAGCTCGTTGCTTGACTTTGCAGGTTCATCCAAGTCCATCTGAGGTCTTCGTCCATTCGAGCAGCAGCTCCGCCTCCGCCGACGTCGCCTGAGCTCCCAGGAGCTCCGTTGCGCCATCGGAGGAGCCCATTAGACGCGGGAGGCCAAGGCGAATCTTCACCAATCAGTAGCAACCCGCGAGTATGGACATTGTGCGTGCACATGGCCTACGAAGTTCGTCGGCCGCTTGTTCTTTGTCCATCCTCCAGAGACGTCCGATCGCCCTTCAGCTCCAGATCCCCTGAGGACCGTCCGATCAGGGTCAAGAGGAGGCCCAGCAGCACCATTGGATCTAACGTGGCCTCCTCTCAGCCCTCCATCCAGCGAAGAGGAACCAGCGCATCGACCGTCGGATCTACACGTGGCGCGTCCCCTGTTGTTGGATGAGCGCCGAGGACCCCGTTGTTTAGCCGCGACTCGTCTCCACCGTCCGATCTACACGTGGCGAGCATCTGGCCCTCGACTTAATAAAGGGTAAATTTCTTCTTTGGCCCTTAGATGTTTAGGTGTTAATCTTTAGTCCTGTAAATATTTTCGAACCTTTATTTTAGTTGGGTAATTTGCATAGTGGACCTGGTGGTTTATGGTATTTGCTTTTATACCCCTATGCGTTGTGGACAGGTGCTTCGACACGTGCTTTTGTGGGTTAATTGCATGTATGGACCGATGGTTTTAGGGTGTTAATGAATGAATTTATGTTTTTAATATTTGCATAAATGCCCCTGTGAGTGTGTTATTTGTGCATGCGCTTTATTTCATGGGTATTTTACACTTTAGCCCCCTAGACTTTTAGTACGTGTTACTATTTGGTCCAGGGACTTAAGTTTTCTTGCAAATAGATCCCTGAGTGCCCCAGGTCACGCGCTTTGCATTTGAATTCTTGGGAATTTTGCACCGGACCCCCTGAACTTTTTTAATTGCATTTAGGTCCCTATGTACTATGCCCTTGTATTTGATTTTAATAAAATAGCTAATCGACTCCAAATTTGATGAAAATTGGATACATGGCTCCTGCCATGGTGTAAAATTTTCTCTAATTTTTGGAGATATTTTTGACACTTTTTGATATTTTTAAAAATTCAAAAACACACGTTTTCATTATTGTCTAGCTTTAAAAATCACAAAAAATATTAAATCATCTCTAAAAATTACAAAAAAATTATATAGTGTTTGTTTTGCCTTGTTTTATTTTATGACAAATTTTGGTCATTTTTGGATTTATAAAACCTATAAAAATTACAAAATCCTTAAAAACCCATAAAAATTCAATAATTAAAATAAAAATCCAAAATTAATAATTCTGGTGCCCAAAATTCCTTGTAGTTTCTACTATACAAGAAGATTACCTTCAGGCCTTGATAGGACCATTATCGATTTTATTTGGTCCTCCAATTCTGACTGGACAGTACCTCTCTTTTCTTGCCTAGTTTGATTTTTAGAAAATTCAATAAAAATAAGAAAAATACAAAAATTAACCAAAATAGTAAAAAATATAAAGAACATAAAAACATTTTTGTTTGAATTTTTGGAATAATTTTGATTAGTTAAATAATTGTGTGTAGTTGCTTGTTTTCTTGCTTTCTTTATTTTCTTCATTATCTAAAAATCCAAAAAATATAAAAAATATTAAAAATCCACCAAAAACATTTTTCTTTTATTTTTCGCCATTTTTTGACTACTTCATAGGCCGCGAGGCCATTACGTGCTCCCTGAGTCCGACCCTGGTCGCTATACCAGGCTAATCCAATAGCCAGGGCCACTATTATTTTTCTTTGATTTTTACTCTGTTTTGGTGGTGTGATCCCTATTTTCTTGTTGAGTTGATTTATCTCTCGATCCGGGTCGCAACGACCCTTTGAGTGATTATTTTATCCTGGATTGATTGAGACTTTTGGCTCATCAGGCCACCACCTCCCGACACCCATACGACCCCCATCCCACTCACCAAACACTCCGCAACTGTCAGAAATGCACGCCTCGGCTATCAAACCATTGCAGATCTTCAACGACTGGAAATCACACCTAAGCTCCGATCTCGTTGTTCCCCTCCGACGAGCTCCCTCCACTTTGCCCTTCCATACATCGATGGAGCTCAGACAGCCGTCGAGCATCTTCGCCGAACTCTCAACAATCTCCTCGACTCCTTGCACCCCTACTCGAAGTTGGCAGAGCTCTAAATGGCTCGCCGGATCCCCGCCTCCTCCGGCAGCCATCAAAGGAGCACGAAGATACAGATACCATCCAATCGTTTCGATCGGACAACCATGATGAAGGCACGTGGCGCCCCCAGCCTTCTTCTTCGAACCTCTAGGATCGGGTCCCCTTCGAACCTCGAGCCGAACCACCAAATGCTGCCACGTGTCCTGAACCAGAGACGTCCCCCAGCCTAAGCCCCCTTACATGCGTCGCACGTGAGGGCTTGGGTAATTTGCACGAAGACCCCGGAAGTTTTGGTATTTGCATATTAGTCTTAGGCATGTGCCTCATGTGCGTGCCTGTGTATTTATAGGGAGGCCCTCATGAGTTTGCAAAATTATAAAAAGGTCCATGTGTGCATGGAAAAATTACATCAGGATCCAAGCGGTTTTTTGTATTTACATTTAAGTCCCTCCAGGTACCTAAATGTAATATTTATCCTTTTATTTCTTGCATTTTATTTACAATTATGCCTCTGCATTGTTTTTAGCATAACTTGAGCATCGTAAGTCAAAATTGCATGATTTTAGTGTCATTTTGATCCTTGTTTCTGCATCTTTCTCATGGCATGTCTAATTTTCTCATATGATATAATTTTAAGTGATTTTTCTTGATGATCATGCTCTATTTATCCTCGCCATGAAATGATGGCTGACTATATTGTTGTGTTTAAAATGACTTGAACTTCAAACTACATTCTGTTGCTCATTTATGTAATCCTTCTTCGGCATGATTGTTTGCATCCTCATTGCTTTAACCTTACATCATTGTTCATGCATCATTTTATAATAACATAAAAATTAACTAAAAAGATGCATGCATCATATTTATGCATTGTTCAACATTTTACCTTTCGCATACGCATGAAGATTTGAATTGAGAATTTATTCACACTTGCTCTTAACTGATCAAAAATCAATAAATAGAAAGAGTGTCTCATGTCCCTGTGTTTGACCTTGGTAGACTTGCTAAGTAAAAATACTCCAGAACATTCAAAGATTGTGGTTTTTGTTGAATCGTTTTTCGCCTCCTATACTACAATACATCGTTATTAAAGAGGCCGATTTCGCGTTCATCACCTAACTAATATGACACCTCTGAATCTCTATTCTCATGTAGAGGACCTGCATCATGAGGTCAGTCAGATATCTACCTAATGAGAAAGGATTTCCATCTCCTACTCAGGCTGGAGATCATCTCTTAACAATCATTTGACGATGCTTAATGAGTCCTCAATCTTTCTCCATAGATATTCATCCAAGCATCAACCTCTATGGTTCAATCATTGAATCAACATATGTATGATCATTAAGATGGACATGGTACATAACCCAAATTGTATAGGGGGACCTTATAGTGCATTAATACATTTAATTTCAGAAAGGAAGTGAAAGAATGATGAATCTCGGATTCATAACTCTAAATCTCATTAATTAAGCTCAAATCCTTCAAAATCAACATCATTTTTGCATCTATTCTGCATAATTAGCATTTATGCATGTTTTCATAAGAATTACATTTTAGCACTAATTTCTGAACAAAATAAGAAGCCAAAAATCCAAGCCAAAAGTGACCGGTAAATAGCCTAACTTCCTGAATTTTTAACTCATTCATGCTAACTCCAAATGACACAAAACCACCTCCGCTTGTACATATCACTAACATGAATAAATGAAAAATACAAAAAAATAACTAATCCAAATAAGTGGAGCAAAAACCCAAACCCTAGTTTCAGGATTTCCGGACTAAAAACCTTATATATGCCTCATACACTGTCTGTTTTAATCCTACTCACTTTTGAACTAATGTACATTTAATTATCTTCAAAACAAGACCAAGTTCAAGTGAATCGGAGCTCATATGTGGAAGTTGGGTTTTGGGCCTCTTTTGTACATTTTGTATTTTAGCGGTTTTTGACCTATTATTTTATGTACATAATTAACATATTTTAGATTATTTATTTTTTATTTGTCTTTTTTAAGGAAAGTTTTATTAAACTGCACAAAAATTCAAATTCAAATTGAGCTTGAAATCAAAGAAACAAATTGTGTCCAAGACTTCACTAACTACTTGTATAAAATTGGTCTTTTTCAAGTCTTATTTGATTTCTTCACTTTTAATTAATAAGAACCCAAAAAAATTAGATTAAGGTGTAAATATTTATCTTTGATTTTATCATATTTTTTTGTATTTTATATGGTTTAAAATGACAAAAAAATTACAAAACCCAAAAATCAGGGTATTCTATGTACATGGGATACCCAAAAAATATCACTTTATGCAATTGATCGATTTTGGTTTTGATGTCTTTATGAAAGTTGTAGATCTCATCGAGACAAGCAATTTTTGTAAAGAAACATTTTCGATCCGAGGTCGTTTGCTATTTATTCTGTATTTTATAAAGGACTTTTTTCTCTGAATTTTCTGATGCAGACTGCTGCCACGTGTCAACCATTTTTGGCCTTTTTATTTACTCATTTTTTTAAAATTAAAAAAGTTAAAAAAAAATAAATTAATGGTCGCGCACGTGCCTCCCAAGCACGTACAACGCACGTGCCCCACGTCCAGCCTCCCCCATTCGTGTCGACCATCTGGCCACCCGATCTCTGCCGATCGAACGACCGGGGGCTCGTCTTCCTCCACCCCTACTTTCCATCGTGGGTGGTGGCACCCCCAAATCTTATCGTCGCCGCGATCCTCTTCGCCACCCATCTCGTGATCTCTGATCCACCTCGAATCCCTGATTCGCCGCTGCCCTTCTCGCGTAAACTCCGATCAAATCTCCCTCATACCCTAATCGAATCTCGTCTATGTCACCCCTATTATGTCCTTCTCCGGTGCACCATCCGACCCCCCTATTGAAGAACTATTCCGCCCGAGGATTGAGGATCCCGCCGGCTGCACCTCTTCGATCCACTTGTGGCGGTGACAACGCCACGACGCCATCTTCCCCTCCGGTGAGGTCCGAGGCTCTCAGCCTCGTCGTAGCGCCTACGGAGTTCCTCTGCTGCTACCTTGCTCCAGCCTGAGCCGTAGAGCCTACTCTTGTTTCTTCACCTACAACGACAACCAACGACTACTTCCATCAGCATCAACACCAACGTTATCTTCATCAACAATGACGACCTTCAGCAACCTCATCCTCCTCCCATGCTAAAGCTTCGTCCCACCGTGCTTCGTCGACACCTGATGTTGTAGCTCCAGGAGCACCCTCGACTCCAGCACAACTCCGCCTGCTGCCCTGGTTAACGGCGGTAGCCACTCCGTAAGGGACTCCTTCACACCGCACGTAGATCCCACGCGAAGATCCTCCGTCATCAGACAGTCTTCGCCAGGAAACTCGTCACCGCTCCGCTAGTAGCTCCACCTCTCCTTGCCGCGACCGTCGGGCGGTGGGCCCGAGGCCCTCCCCGCGTGCAAGGCACGTGACGGGAGGGAACATTTGCCTCCAATACCCTGGTGGTTCACGTATTTGCACAGGAGCCCAGCCAACCAAGGGTCATGTGCCTGGCACGTGACCACTTGGAAATTTTGCAGCAGGCCCCTTATAGTTTGGGTAATTACACGCATACCCCTGTTTGCATATTTATATTTCTTTCTTATTTATTGTAATTTACATTAATACCCCTGACTTCCGCTATTATTTTGAGAAACATTTTTCGGCATCATTTCAATCTTATAAAAATAGCATGATGTTTGTCAATTAATTCTCTAAATCTTGGCATATGTTTAACATTTTTGTGGTGACGCTTAATTAATAGTTAATTATCTTGTGGAAAATTGCATATTTTGCCTCAGTTTGTGCTCTGAAATTTGTATTTGATTAATGTTGCTCTAAAAATTCTCAAAAAATCACATATTGTAGAATTAATTGTGCTTGACATTGTGCCCAAAAAGATTTGCATTTTCATCCATAATTTCCATGTAAAAATCATTTTGCCATATTTTAATGTTTGATTTTTAATAGGTATTGAAACTAGTATTTCAAGTTTTAGGATTTTTCTGAGATCAATCACCTAGTGATGGATCTTAGATAATTTTGTTCATTGAAAATAATTAGGTTTAATATTTATTATAATTAAATATTGAAATTCATTATGTTTGCATTTATAAAATCATAAAAAATTCATACTGCATCCAAAAATTCCAAAAGATTACAGTGCAGTTTCAGTTTCATCATATTTTTCCATTGTAGCCAAGTTTCATATTTTTTCAGACATTGTTCGAATGTAATTGACATTTTATTCCCTAAAATAGGCCAAACTTGCATATTGCATCCCTTATTGCATTAAAAAGTCCAAAGGCCCCTTGAAAACCGCGTACGAATTTTAATAGACATAATTCTAGGTTGTTCCTTTGCCTCCTTGTCTTCGACCTTGGAACTTTCCAAGTAAAATAAAAATAAAACCACACATTGTTTAAAATTGACAAATATTTTGTGTTGTTATTTTATTGACCGATTCCGATTGATGCCTACAACGCATGAAATGACAAAAAACAAATCAAATTATTTTCACGTACGATCAATAAAAACACCCTTTTAACACAACGAATTTCGGACTCGTCAAAGAATCTATAATTTTAGTTGATAATCAAATAGTACAATTACATTTATTGTAAGAACGGTTTGCCTCGGATCACATGGCTAAGATTAATGGCTGGGTGAGGATGAGGGGAGTTATGGATATGTGGTGAGGGGGTTAGGTTATGGAGAGTTGTTGAGTATTGGTGGCTATAAATGCAAATGGGATGGCTGTGTGGCGGGTGAAGCGATCAAGGAAGGGAGGGGGTGGAGGCAGGAGATGACGTCTCCTATGTTGGATCATGCAATCCAATGGATCCTGATGGGGGCACTTGAGAAGGGCATAGATCAGATCAGAAAATCTGATCTAGTGGTTGAGGTGCATGCACTAATGAATGGTGGAGATGTGCTTCCGACTGTGGGGGTGGAATGGGTGACGGTGGAGGACACAAGACCATTTGATCATGTGTGATCTTATGGTCGAAATAAGGGAGGAAGTGGGTGGATCTAATGATATCTGATGATCTCATCAGATGACTGAGAGGTAAGGGGAAAATGTTTGCTAAGATGAAGGCAGATAGAGAGGAGGATTTATGGGCTGAGGAGGAGCATGCGTTGGCAGCCAAAGTGCTGGGTCGCGAGGCGGCTCCAGGATGTGCCATGTGGCCCAATGAATTTGTTCAGAAATGAGATAATAAAGAGAAATTGAGAAACATATAAAAGAAAGCAAAATTAGCAAAAAGTCAAAACACAAAAGTTGTAGATATTGATAAGATCTACAAGTTTCAAGTTGAACAAAAAGTCATAAGAGGTCATTATACAAAGAGATATTTTTGGTAGTATTCTTAATAGATAAAAACATTAATTTTAATGGAATTTTAATTTTCTTGTATTTTCCATTTCTTTTTAAGACCAAAATATTTATCTACAATACTTATCTAATTTTTTTGGATTTTAAATAAAAGAGAATATAAATAAAATATTAGTGATAAAAATAAAATAATTACGGTTAGTAATAGGTTTAATTACAAGTGAATATTTTTGTTGATAAAGATGCGGAATTTATGAAGATTTGTAATGCAGTTCTCTTTTCTTAGTGGATAAAAAGAGAGAATGGTGATGATTTGTTAGAGATTCATCACACCCCTATACTTAAACTCTGCTCGTCCTCCAACAGCTAAAGAATGAAAGATTCAGATTAATTGCTGATAGTGCATGTGAATTTTCAAGGCTCAATTCATCGAAGACCTCTAATTTGAGTGATCCTAAAATTCTAGGCTCAACCATTCTTTACTAAAAAGGAATCCAACTTCTATAATTATCAGACTCTTTACTTATACATATAAGGATATGACATTTAGTGTACTGCAATCATGATAGTCGAGTCGAGATGTCACCCAAGGTCCCAGGTCCAGGAGACTCTCCTCCTGACCTGATACTCAACACTATGGAATAAGTCTTTTTCTTGCATTCAATGTACCATCTCATTAGTTTGTTAGACTTGAAAGTGTAGATGAAATGCCATATGATGGAGGGTATAGGAATCGTATTTTCTTATGTTCCTCACATTAGAACAAGGATCCTCTCGAGTGCCTTATTACTCAGCACATGTGTATTTTTGTTTTGTTGACCAGTGTATCCGTCAAGAGATCTCAAAGTCATATGTACTTGTTTTCCTAAGAGGACACCAGGGTATGTCTCTTTTGAGTATCTAAGATACCTTCAACAGCCAGACTTGTATAACTATATGATGTAGAGCTCTTTTTTGGTGGTAGCCCGACTCCTTGGTCCTAATAGCTTTGGTCCTAGTGGATACTTTGAAATGGTTGGGAGCGCTAGACTTTGGTGGAAGCTCTTTTTGATTTTGTATTTGTAATGAGAGAGATTTTCCTTGTATGAGAGAACTTCTCTCGAATTTTATTCCATTGATGTTTGGATAGCTCCACTACTTATACCAAGAGTTTGTGCACATTGATCAACAATTTTATTAATTTCATCACACCCTAGAACATAGGTAAATATAAAAAGATAGCTTGTGAACTTGTTCGCATATTGTCTAGGGTTTGTTGACATTCAGATTTCTTGAAGCCTTCATTGACTTTATCCCATCCTCGAGCATCATTAAATCGAGTCTAAACCCAAATCTCTGATCCCAATTCCTCAAGTGATAAATTGACTTATCTCATCAATCATGTAGTTGTGAAAGTGAGTGCTAATCATATTCTTTAGAGGGTAGAGATGAAGAGTGCAATATAGTGCTCAAATCTATCAAACTAGGAAAGTGTGTATTAAGTTTTAAAACTTTAATGACTAAGGCTATTTAACTCAGACTCTCAAGATCTCAGAGACTTAAGTGTCCTCAATTCCTCAAGGCTTGGGTGATAGTGGATGTGTCAGGAATACACCAACTCTAGAGTGAGTTTTTGTAATTTTTGAGTTTTGCAAATTTTATGTATTTTTTTAATCTCAAGAGAAATAATGACTGGACCAAGCTCATATCAATAGTTGCATCCATTTTCAGCCAGTATGGTGTAAGTACGGACTGTTAGACGGCAACCTATTACTTCAAGACGGTGCCATTCACATTGTCTTTTAACCACGTACTCTATTAAGGGAGACTGTAGTTCCCTCACTGAGAAATGTCTACTCATTTCTAAGTTCATTAGTAAGAATTTCTACTTCAGAAAAGATTTTAATATTCCTGATTTTTATAAGATGTTTTCGAAAAAAAGTAAATACAACACAAGAAATTAATCCCTCAATTTTGAAAAGATTTTTGATTTTTTTCAAACCATGTCACATTATATATATATATATTCAAAACAAGTCAAATGCTCATTTTTCAAACGAATGTCAAACATTTTTCAAAACAATATCATACGGTTAGAAAACAATTTTCAAAGCATTTACAAGCATATTTATAGAAATCATTTCATAAGACACTTATACCCTAGCCTTAAAAAAAGTTTCAAAAATTTCAACATATGAGCTATGGCTATAGTATATACAATATATACGTTATACCCCATATACTTAACTTTTGTTATGTCCTCATAGCGCAAAGTGATATGAATCCATAGCTCAGGTCAAATACAATGTGATATAGTAGAACTGACTCAGATGAAAAATAACCTAATTATAAGAAGACTAGAAGAGGGAATACTGATTAACTCGGGCCCCCTGTACTCAGGATGAAAATAGCGTAGGTATTGGATATGCAATAAGGATGGAGGAACCCACATTGAGACATCAATGACTATAGAAGGTTCCCCCATAGGCTGAAGAGTAGCCTAAGTATTTAGATGTGGAATTCATGATGAGAAACTGGAGATCAATTAGGGTTAGAGGTGGAGTGGATTTACACAAATGAATGGACGAAGAGGGGTGGGGGTGATAGATCATCTAGGGCCTGGTTTGGTTGCTGGGTTGGACTGGGTTGGGTTGGGATGGGGTACCCTGTGAATAGTAAATTGTACCCCTGTGAATAGTAAACTGTGAGGAGGATTGAGAGGGTTGGAAGGGGGTTGGAAGGAGGGGTACACTGGTGTACCCCCAACCCAACCTAGTCCAACCCAACAACCAAACAGGCCCCTAGGGTTACGGGAGGGTTTGGTAGAGATGACAATCAAGCTCAACCAAGAAAGTAATACCCCCTAATTCACCAACACACACATGAAGACCAAAAAAGGTTGACCTTTTCATTTTTATTGGCGATCATTTAAAATTAAAGTTTGTTATGTATGTTTTAGGGCTAGGTTTCGGGCATTATCCTAGGGATACATAATCACATCTCAATAATCACAAACATCTTGCATACAATGGTGAGGGTTACTCTCCCATAAACAAAGAGTGAATTTATTCCAGTTTATTTCATCAACTTGCATTGTAGTCTCAGTTTTTAATTTGAGGTTGTCACTGAAGTTAATGTGAACTCAAGTCAAGCAAGCATCATTTAATCGGTCATTCCTAATTTCCTTTAATTTCCTACATGATAAATCTGGGGAAGATCGAGAAAAGGCTGTGTATTTGTGAAAATACATGACGCATGCTTCAGAGAAAACTTACAGTGCCTCCAGCAATCTCCATGCATATGCAAGATTCTCTTGAAATTTTATGCTACGCGCATGTAAGTTAAAGAAATTGCACCTTAAACATGATTTTATTAGATGAAAGAATTTAATCTAATTTGTTTAAGTGAAGCGATGTATCTGCGTCTAGTGATTTAAGTGTGTCCTCGCCTATGAGGCAAGCACAAGTGATAAAAAAAATAAAAGAGCTAGAAGAGTCGTGTGCCTAGATCTAGGTCAACACTCAAGTAGAGGCTCACCAGGACTGGGGTGAGACTTCACACATCACAATTTTTTAGACACGTGAGCCCTCGAATGAGAATCCACTAGACCTTCTATGAGTACAATTATTTACAAACATGGAATGCATAAACAAAATGTTGGCTCAGCTCCTTTAATTCATCTAGGTTTCTTTTAGGGCTCCTTGCAGCGGGAGCTCTCGACTCCATGCCTCCATGGTTCTCAACCATCCTCGGTCTCCATGGGCCCTACCATACAAGAAAAATAATCAATGAATGATGCAAACACAATGCAAAGTCTTTAATTTCTAGAGATAATCACTTCAAAAATAACACAATAAAATTCAATAAACAAATAGGATGAACCGTGTCCCCGACAATCGCACCATTTGATTAACCTCATTTTCACCATTTTAATAGTCGTATTTTATTAGAGTATAGGTGGTGAAAATGATTCATGAAAAGACCACACCTTCGAATAGGAGGTAATAAATTTTCTTGGTAAGTGTACCAAGGTCAAACATAGGGACACGACCCATCTCGTATATTCATCGAAATTATTGATTGAAATTTGAGTGATTAAATTCTAAACCTAAGTCTTCATATGCATGCAAATGGTGCACAAAATACAAGTACAATACTATGCATGGAAGAGATTAAATTTTTATTTGCAATATAAATGAGGTTAAATGCAATGATGTTATGCAATAGATAACTGTGTGATGGAAGGAATTCATTACGTAAAAAATACCCTAAAATTATCAAGTTAGTCAGCAATAAAGGATGAATTGATTCCAATATCAATTAAGGCATATTGAGAACTTTTGGCTTTTAAAATAAGCACAAGTGACACATAAAAGATGAATTTATCACAAGAAATTAAGTTTCAAAATAGTAAATAAAAATATTCCATTAGGTAGAAAATAAAATAAGCGTCAAAATGAAACTAAAATCAATGAAAACAAAGTTCAGATGCTCAAGATATGACATAAATAGTGCACAGGCATAAATGTAATTAAAAACATGGAAATAAAAGGATAAATAATTACCAATAGTCTCCAAGAGGGGCTTAAATGTAATTTTCAAAAAATTAGAGGGGCCCTTTTGTAATGTTTCCTTGTGTGCGGGGCCTTTTTGTAATTATTTAAAGATGATGAGCCCTTGATGAACCTCCAGTTTCATCATCTTTATTCTCCATAATTAACCCCCTTGCTTAAAAGTTTGTCAATAATTCCCTGTTATTGTCTAATAATTAACAGAGTCCTTAATAAATTAAAAACCACAAAAAAATGACAAAACAAAAATCGTGGTATTTTTAGACTTAAAAATACCCTCAAAAATATTTCGGGCCCCGTGTTTGATCTCTTTTCGAGTTTTGGTCAACATGAAACTTGTAGATCTCATCAAGATCTACAACTTTCATGTTTTGAGTTTTCTCAAAATCGGCCAATAGGGCCCTCAAAAATCAAAAAATACAATCCTAATAATCTGATTGGGCCACGTGGCCCAATCTGGGGGCGCCACGTGGCCCGCCTCCTTTGTATCCGCCACCACTCCTGGCCGTTGGATCTTTCCCTGAGATCCAACGGCCCCCATCTTTCCACGCCGCTCCTTATTCCCAGCCATTGATCATCTCCCGCTCTTCATCTATACCGCACGTCCCCGCCTCGCTCTTCATGCGCCACGTGTCACCTTCTGGTCCTTCCGATGACATCTTCACCCGGCCATCACAGCCGTTATCTCCTGGCCAATCTCATCCATCCGATCTGTCCCCGCACCTCATCTTGACCATCCGCTAGCACCGCGACCTCATGACGCCACGTGGCGCTTCCATCCGCCATTGATCACACCGCCCCAGATCTCATCCTGGTCGTCCTTCAGCGCCCAAACGTAGGCCGTTGGATCTCCAGATCCAACGGCTGATCTACGTCGTCAACCTCCGGACGCCTTCCCCCCCACGTTCGCCATCTCGCGCCCCACGCGCACCCTTCCCATTTCTTCGCCCTCACCAGCCATCACCTTCACGTACCAAACACCCACGACCTTCTCCGATCTTCCCTCTACCCCGCGCACTACTCCACAACTCCAGTCGTCGTCCCACTCGCTCCTCAAACACCCCTCGAAACCACGTCGGCCACTCGCAACCCCACCGAGTCCAACCTTCAAATACGCCGCTCCTCCAGCCGAAGCAACCTGTCCATCTTTACATGGGGCCTCGCCCAGCCCTCCGCCACCTCCCAGTGACAGGGGGAGGTGGTCGGATCGAGCGAAGACGACGAGGCTCCTGGTGAGACCCTCCGCCTTCGACGGCGGAGTTGCGGCGACCCATAGCCGCCCGAGCTCGCTGGGGAGGCTGCCCAGTACGTTGCGAAGACCCGGAGCTCGCTTAGAGCTCCAGCCCAAGCCCTCCGTTCCGCCTCCGGTCAGGTAAGTTCCTCTTCTTCTTCCTCTGCGATTTTCTTTAGTTTCCATTAATTTTCTAGGCCTCTCCGGCAAGCCCCTTGCTCCGATGACCACTCCAGTCGTCTCGCTTCAGTTCTCCCTTTTCCGCGCACGTCCCGATCACCTCTCTCCTTCCTTCAAACCCCCATCGCCTCCGACCCATCTCCTCCGCCACCCACGGCGGAGGAGCTCAGAGCTGCCACCTGGCTCCACTCAATTAGCTCCCATCTCGCTCACTTATCCACGCACGCACTTCAAATTGCTTCGGCTATGCGGTCTAATCCTGCAGGTCAACAAAAACCTTCACTGGACGGAGCTCTGCCGGAGCTATCTTCATCGACGCCACAGCTGACCTCTGAGCCTCGGCAAGCCACACCAGAGCCGTCTGGAGGTTCCTCTCGTTCCCAGCTTCATCCACGGTCATCCGTGGAGCTCCGGAGAAGTCACGCGCAGCCGGAGACGAGAGGCGGAGAAGGAGCTCCTTCGCCGGAGCTCCAAAGTCGCCGCCAGCCTTCGGTCGAAGGAGACGCTACAGGTGCCGTTGGATGCACCTTTCTCGGCGGTCATCCAACGGCCATGAGGAGACCACGCCATCAACATCAGCGACTGTTGGATCATCTTGAACAACGGCACCACGATGCAGCCACGTGGCGACACCAAATCTTCACCGAGCCTCCGCCACCGAGCCTCCTGGCTTGGATATTCCGAACCTCCACCGAGCCTGCATCGAACCTCGGACCGTCCAAGCCTACGCCGAAGCACCTCCCAAACCTCTGCCGAATCCGAGCCTCCGCCCGAGCCTGAGTAGCACGTGCAGCGCACGTGCTAATTGGGAATTTTGCAGAAACGCCCTCGAACTTCTCCATATTTGCAGAAAGGTCCCCGCGCTTTTGGGTTAATTACAGGGAAGGTTTCGCGCCTTATTTTTATTGCATTTCAGTCCTTTTCAGGGACCTTTTAGTAGTTATCTTTTCATGTTTTCTTTCATTTATGCCCTTATCTTTTGAACTTGAATATCTTGAGCTACATAGCTCCAATCAAGTTGATTTCAGTTTCGTTTTGAAGCTCTTCTCGTCCTCTTCACTATGGCATGGTTAAATTTCAGATTTGAAATTATGAACTGTGATGAATTATTTTAGTGCTTAAGTGCCTTGATCTCTTTAATTATTATGCTCACTGGTTTAATGAGAGTAGAATGCTTCTAAATGCTGACTCAATTCAACTTGCATTTTTTTGCTATGGCTTAAGTAATTATTTGGGCATAATATTTGCTTTGCATGTCCATTCATTTGCCTTATAAAAATTGATAAAAATGCATGTTTACTTCAATGCATTGTTGTGTTGTGTCTTTGCATGGTTTGACCTATATGATTCATTTCAACACTTGATTAAACAAACTTAAGTCCGATAAATAAGAGAGAGGCTCGTGTCCCTGAGTTCGACCTTGGTATCTTACCAAGTAAAAATAAAATTTTTGATCACCTCATTTTGATTTATCATGGCATATATCTAAACGAGGTGATCTTTTGACGACCGAATCGGCCCGACTACGATGACGATTACATGTGCTAAAAACACATTATTAAGGGTCGATTTTGCGGCTCGTCAAATGGCGCCGTTGCCGGGGACACGGCTCATCTCTTTTATTTTTTGGATTTTTGTGTGATTAACTTAGTGTTTCTTTTTATAGGTTAAATAGTCACATATTTTTGCATATAAAATTTTTCTCCCTTACTTGATCTCTAACCATTGTGTCTGTGGCAGGGCCCTTGACGGATCAAGGAGGCGAGGAGCAGGACGTTCCCCGCTGTGAGGAGCCGCAGAAGCATGCTTGAAGCAAAGGAGGAAGAAAAGAAAAAAAATGTCTCGCATTTTTGTTGCATTATACTCTTAATAATTCGTCTTTTACAGCGGTCTTCGACCGAAGACTCGCGTGTGTAATCGAACGATCATGGTTGTGTGGGGATCGTCCCCACTTGGAGTGTCGACTTAGGATTAGGCACGCGGCTCTCCGAGCTCATTTCATTTTTTATCTTATGTGCTTGATCGTAGGTTAGGACACACTTTAAATGAAGACGCACATAATTTCGCATGACTTAGCTAAAATTCATGAAGATTAATCACCGCTAATAGATGCATGATTAGGTGCGGTTTTTTTTTTGACTTGCATACTTGTTTGATTTGATTTTCAAAACGGACCCAAATTTTTCGCGGCTTTTATCGTCAAATCACTGCATGATTTATCGCTTAGCCTAGATCGCGGTTTCTTCGAATACATGTTTTTCTCGGCTTTCATTTCCTAGCTTGATCACCTAGGATTAATGGGAAAATGGAATGAACGGTAGACGATGATTTCTTGATTTTGTGCTAACTTTAATTCAGTGATAACTCAAAAATAAAATTGGGACTGTTAATTGCAAGTCAACCATAAATGGAGTAAAATTCGGTTTTGGGAGAGCAACACCCTCAGTTACGCGTTGGTTTTTATTTCACATTTTTCTCCGCTTAATTATCTAAAGTTTTATCACCAATAAAACCGACAAGATAATCAACCAACCTTGGTTGGTTTCATGTGTGAGTTGGTGAAATTACGGGTTTGCTTGCTTGATTGAGCCATAATTGTTGCGACACACAACCCAAAACCGTAGTCACTCCATTTTCATCTCCAAGATTCAATACCGCTCACTTGTAAATCCATCCCTCTTCTTTGTTCACCTTGGGTCTCTTCCAGCATCAATCCTCATCTTTATACTTAGGCTAATCTCAGCCTAAGTATAGGGGGGGACCCAAATCCCTGTGATTTTCTCTACTCCTCTTTTCTTGCCTTTATACTTAGGTTATTTCTAACCTAAGTATAGGGGGAGCCCCTCTTAGTTCCCGTATATTCTTCTATACTTAAATGGATCTATGGACTCGTAACATCTAGTGCTATGAGGACATAGCAAAGTTTAAGAACAGGGGGGTATACCATACATACAATTTATTTACTTTAGCTAATATCTGAAATTTTTGAAAAATTAAAAACTTTTTGGCTAAGGTAAAATTCGTTGGATTAAGAGAACTCAAAAGATTTCACGGCTTTTCTAACTATGTTACACTATTTTGATAAAAATATTTTCGAAAATGATTTGAAAAATGAGTTTTTCTTGTTTTGAAAAATCTTTTTGAAAAATATTTTGAAAATTCTTTATTCGTGTGACATGGTTTTGAAAATCTTTTATCAAGAAAAGTTGAGGCTAACCTGTGTCTTACTAAAATCCATAAAAATGTTTAAAAAAATGTGTTTTTGGATGAAGAAGTTGGATTAGTCCTCTACTTACACTTTTCACCCAGGATCTGATTTGGTCAAGGAGACTTAGCTTTTTGAGGTCTTTGAGATTTGCGGTTAACCAGCCTTAACCATCAGGGTCTTAGACTTAATCATCCACATTCCCCTAGGTCTCTAGATTTGCATGCTATATTCCATGCTTAGTCTCAGACAAAGAGAATATGATCAGCACATCACATGCACGACTGCGGTTTTGATTGAGATGAGTTGATTTTTTCACCTAAGAGATTGGGATGAGGAGGTCGAATTTGGATTTGATCTAATGATGCTCGAGGATGGGATAAAATCTTTGGAGGCTTCAGGAAACCTGAGTGTCAGCAATATTAGCCAGTATGAGAACTTGATTCTTATACTAATCTCTTGACATTGACCTAAGTGCCTGGGTGTGATATAAATAAAAAAATTGTTGATCAGTGTGCGCCAACTCTTGGTAAAAGCAGTGGAGCTAGCCAAAAATACTACAAGTCATTGAAATTTCAAAGAAAAAGCTCTCATTCCATACAAAGTCAATTATCAAAAGAGCTTCCACCAAAGGCGAGCGCTCCCAAACTTTTCAAAGTGTCCACTTGGACCACCGCTATTAGGACCAGGAGTCGGGCTTGCACCAAAAAAGGGCTCTGCATCGTAAATGCTACAAGTCTGGGTGTAGAAGGTATAATAGATACCCAAAAAGACACACCCCGGTGTACTCCCAGGAAAACAAGTGCAGACGACTCCAACTTCTCTTGACGGACACACTGATCAACACCAAAAAAAGTGTTGCGTAAAAAGGCACTAGAGAGAATCCTTGTTCCAATGAGAGGGAGAGAAGAATTGACACAATCCCATGCCCTCATTTTCTGGCCTGCCATCCACATTTTCTAAGTCTGACAACTAAAGAGACGGTGGACTGAATGCAAGATTCGATTTATTCCCTAGTGCTGAGGATTGGGTCCTTAGGAGATTTTTTTGGACCAAGATTTTGGGTGAAGACTTGACTCTACTCTCGAAATTGCAGTCAACACTAAACTCATATCCTTTAGTTATATGTACATCAGAGAGAGATTTAGAGAAGTAGAGGAATTGGAAGCCTCTTGATTAAGGCTGGGTTGAACTCTAAAATTTTGGATCTCTGAAGCCGAGTCGACTTGATCAGATTGGATCCGGTATTCACATGCACAAGGGGTTAATCCAACTTAGTCATTCTTTTTGATGCTCGAGGACGAGCATAGTTTAAGTATAGGGGGGTGATGAACCTCAGTTTCATCATCTTTATTCTCCATAATTAACCCCCTTGCTTAAAAGTTTGTCAATAATTCCTGTTATTGTCTAATAATTAACAGAGTCCTTAATAAATAAAAACCACAAAAAAAATGACAAAACAAAAATCGTGGTATTTTTAGACTTAAAAATACCCTCAAAAATATTTCGGGCCCGTGTTTGATCTCTTTTCGAGTTTTGGTCAACATAAAACTTGTAGATCTCATCAAGATCTACAACTTTCATGTTTTGAGTTTTCTCAAAATCGGCCAATAGGGCCCTCAAAAATCAAAAAATACAATCCTAATAATCTGATTGGGCCACGTGGCCCAATCTGGGGGCGCCACGTGGCCCGCCTCCTTTGTATCCGCCACCACTCCTGGCCGTTGGATCTTTCCCTGAGATCCAACGGCCCCCATCTTTCCACGCCGCTCCTTATTCCCAGCCATTGATCATCTCCCGCTCTTCATCTATACCGCACGTCCCCGCCTCGCTCTTCATGCGCCACGTGTCACCTTCTGGTCCTTCCGATGACATCTTCACCCGGCCATCACAGCCGTTATCTCCTGGGCCAATCTCATCCATCCGATCTGTCCCCGCACCTCATCTTGACCATCCGCTAGCGCCGCGACCTCATGACGCCACGTGGCGCTTCCATCCGCCATTGATCACACCGCCCCAGATCTCATCCTGGTCGTCCTTCAGCGCCCAAACGTAGGCCGTTGGATCTCCAGATCCAACGGCTGATCTACGTCGTCAACCTCCGGACGCCTTCCCCCCCACGTTCGCCATCTCGCGCCCCACGCGCACCCTTCCCATTTCTTCGCCCTCACCAGCCATCACCTTCACGTACCAAACACCCCACGACCTTCTCCGATCTTCCCTCTACCCCGCGCACTACTCCACAACTCCAGTCGTCGTCCCACTCGCTCCTCAACACCCCTCGAAACCACGTCGGCCACTCGCAACCCCACCGAGTCCAACCTTCAAATACGCCGCTCCTCCAGCCGAAGCAACCTGTCCATCTTTACATGGGGCCTCGCCCAGCCCTCCGCCACCTCCCAGTGACAGGGGGAGGTGGTCGGATCGAGCGAAGACGACGAGGCTCCTGGTGAGACCCTCCGCCTTCGACGGCGGAGTTGCGGCGACCCATAGCCGCCCGAGCTCGCTGGGGAGGCTGCCCAGTACGTTGCGAAGACCCGGAGCTCGCTTAGAGCTCCAGCCCAAGCCCTCCGTTCCGCCTCCGGTCAGGTAAGTTCCTCTTCTTCTTCCTCTGCGATTTTCTTTAGTTTCCATTAATTTTCTAGGCCTCTCCGGCAAGCCCCTTGCTCCGATGACCACTCCAGTCGTCTCGCTTCAGTTCTCCCTTTTCCGCGCAACGTCCCGATCACCTCTCTCCTTCCTTCAAACCCCCATCGCCTCCGACCCATCTCCTCCGCCACCCACGGCGGAGGAGCTCAGAGCTGCCACCTGCTCCACTCAATTAGCTCCCATCTCGCTCACTTATCCACGCACGCACTTCAAATTGCTTCGGCTATGCGGTCTAATCCTGCAGGTCAACAAAAACCTTCACTGGACGGAGCTCTGCCGGAGCTATCTTCATCGACGCCACAGCTGACCTCTGAGCCTCGGCAAGCCACACCAGAGCCGTCTGGAGGTTCCTCTCGTTCCCAGCTTCATCCACGGTCATCCGTGGAGCTCCGGGGAAGTCACGCGCAGCCGGAGACGAGAGGCGGAGAAGGAGCTCCTTCGCCGGAGCTCCAAAGTCGCCGCCAGCCTTCGGTCGAAGGAGACGCTACAGGTGCCGTTGGATGCACCTTTCTCGGCGGTCATCCAACGGCCATGAGGAGACCACGCCATCAACATCAGCGACTGTTGGATCATCTTGAACCAACGGCACCACGATGCAGCCACGTGGCGACACCAAATCTTCACCGAGCCTCCGCCACCGAGCCTCCTGGCTTGGATATTCCGAACCTCCACCGAGCCTGCATCGAACCTCGGACCGTCCAAGCCTACGCCGAAGCACCTCCCAAACCTCTGCCGAATCCGAGCCTCCGCCCGAGCCTGAGTAGCACGTGCAGCGCACGTGCTAATTGGGAATTTTGCAGAAACGCCCTCGAACTTCTCCATATTTGCAGAAAGGTCCCCGCGCTTTTGGGTAAATTACAGGGAAGGTTTCGCGCCTTATTTTTATTGCATTTCAGTCCTTTTCAGGGACCTTTTTGTAGTTATCTTTTCATGTTTTCTTTCATTTATGCCCTTATCTTTGAACTTGAATATCTTGAGCTACATAGCTCCAATCAAGTTGATTTCAGTTTCGTTTTGAAGCTCTTCTCGTCCTCTTCACTATGGCATGGTTAAATTTCAGATTTGAAATTATGAACTGTGATGAATTATTTTAGTGCTTAAGTGCCTTGATCTCTTTAATTATTATGCTCACTGGTTTAATGAGAGTAGAATGCTTCTAAATGCTGACTCAATTCAACTTGCATTTTTTTGCTATGGCTTAAGTAATTATTTGGGCATAATATTTGCTTTGCATGTCCATTCATTTGCCTTATAAAAATTGATAAAAATGCATGTTTACTTCAATGCATTGTTGTGTTGTGTCTTTGCATGGTTTGACCTATATGATTCATTTCAACACTTGATTAAACAAACTTAAGTCCGATAAATAAGAGAGAGGCTCGTGTCCCTGAGTTCGACCTTGGTATCTTACCAAGTAAAAATAAAATTTTTGATCACCTCATTTTGATTTATCATGGCATATATCTAAACGAGGTGATCTTTTGACGACCGAATCGGCCCGACTACGATGACGATTACATGTGCTAAAAACACATTATTAAGGGTCGATTTTGCGGTTCGTCAGCCCTCTGTAAATTACCCTAGGAACACATGTGAGGCATGTGCCTGAGGACCTTTTTGTAATTCTCTAAAGAGGATAGGGTAGATATGTAATTTCCCAAACCTCCTCACGCATGTCACACGTGATAGGGTTAGGCTCGGGTGGCTCTGAGGCCCGGAGACATGTGGAAGAAGCTGGCGCATTGGAAGGAGGCATGGATTATCCTGAGCTTGGAGGTTATGTACTAAGCTCGACGATCATCTAAGTCGTCTGATACTGGGCATCAAACGGTACCGGTACATGCTGGCTCCTCCTCCTCCATTTCTCGCATGACAGCGACGTTGGTCTCTAACGAGGCACATATTTCTTCCGTAGCCTCTATCTATTACCTGGAAGGTCCTAACACCTTCGTGAAGCACTAATGAAGATTTTGATGCATGGATGAGCAATGGAACGACCCTCTGTAGAAGGATCGTGGCATGTCATTGGAGGAGCTGCTTGAGAATGGAGCTGAGGTACAAACTCCGACCATTGAAGATGATGGTCCTGTAGTTGATTAGAATAGCCAAAGTGTGTGTGGATGAGGCATGTTACTGGAGTGGAGGTCCCATGGAGGTTGAGGAGTAGAGGATCAGGGGATTCTTCTCCAGCAAAGCAGAGAGGAAAGGGAGCGGAGGTATTGGAACTCTAGACAACGGAAAGGATGAGCGGAGGTGTTGATGAAGATGATCTATCTGTGGGTGAGCTTCGGATATGGTTAGGGATCAGAGTGGATGTATGAATGAGTGGAATTAACTTATAGAAAGATAAAGAGAATAAGGATAAGGAAGATACTTATTCAGATCAAGGGAATTGGTTGAGAATGCAGCTTGTGCGGAGCAGCGAAGGTCGCTCCGGTCGTCGCTCGACTCGCTTAGCCATGGTAAGGGGCTCAAGATACCTAGGGCAGCCATGAGTAAACACTGGCTAGGAGCCATTATCTCTCATCTTCTCTGTCCTCCTCTATCACAGGAGGAGGAGGACGAACATGTCTCAATCATGGTATGGTGGACAAGGTGGAGCGGAGGTGGTGGCAAAGTATTTATGGTTAGAGGGTCCAATGTTTCAGGCAGTGAAGGGCACGAGTATAATGACTGGAATGAAGGTTCTAGGGCTCCTCGTAGGGAGTTAATGGCTGGGAAAGGATGAGTGGATTTATGGCTACATGGGGAGTGGGTGAGGTCATGACAAGGTGTTGAGGATCATTGGTTAGAAATGAAAGGGGATGGCTATGTGGCTAGGCAAAATGATAGGGGAAGGGAGGGGCGAAGGTAGGAGACGAGGTCTCCTCTGTTGGATCATGCAATAAAACTGCACCCGACGAGGGTGCTTGAAGTATATGGGAAGATCCTTAAGCGAATCACGGAAGCGTGAGGATCGCAACGAATGCGATCGGGAGCGACTAGTTGCACTAGTTGCTCCGTGCAGCGGAATTTTAAAAAATTTAAAATGATGAAACCACATGATACAAGAACACTTCTTAGATCATTTCATCTAAACCACAAATAGGTACTAGGGTTACATCTTGAAGCGTGGTTGCGATGGAGTCTCTAAATTAACAGACCTCTTGTCTCAAGTCTGATCCAACGGAGGAGACGCTTGCGAGCACGTTGATGAGATGCGTGCTCCTCGCAATCCATTTTGATGATCCAAGCAACAGATCTTCTGATCTCATCACATGATATCCAACATCTTCTTCATGAGTGAGACGTACTGAAGGAGATGGAGATCCACGAGTAGATGATCCGGCAGCATAATGACAATGTTACGACGAGACGACTCTCACAAGGGCTACATGGTGGAAGGCCACTTTGAGAGAGAGAGAGGCTTGGAGTATGGAGAAAGAGAGAGAGAGAGAGCATTCTTTATTGTGTGACTCGAAGAGAAAGGGGTGCCTCTTCTTATATAGGGTTCTTGGAGTCCATGGATCCCAATCCACAGACATTAGACAATCAATGGGTGAGATTAATTTGTGTTTCTTTCAATGGCTATGATCTTGTTATAAAAACACTACAACAATAAATTTAATTTAAATTTATATATATATTGATAAATCAATCTAAATTAATTTCAAATCAAATCGATTGGCTAGTCTTGGAGATAATGAAGAAACTAACCACGTTCCTTAAAAAGGTGGGACAACCACCATCATCTCATGAGATCTCATTATCTCATGATATCTCCAAGATTTACAACAACAATTGTTGTAAATTATTTCACAAAAATAGTTCATAATTATCTTGTGAAATATGGCAATCATGCCATTGAAAAAATGTGAACCACATTTACATCCCAAAATAAAATGTAAATTATATTTTCAATTAATCATCCAATGTGAATCCAATTCACATCAATAATTAATTGATCAATATAAATCACAATATGTTCTATCTAATATATTATAAATCACATTTATAATTTACTCTGTTAATATGGATAGTGTTATCCATATTATTCATATCCATGATAATTAAATCACATTTAATCATCTTGGATCTCTTTTCTAATGTGCCCAAATAACATGAATCACATTCACATTATTCACATCTTTGATAATTAAATCACATTTAATTATCTCAGATAACTCTCCTTATAATATGAATCAAATTTGTATTATTTTTGATAATTAAATCACATTTAATTATCAATTTTCTCAATGCTCAGATACACATATCAACAATGAAATTATCCATGAACTCTTAAAAGGATAATGCGCTTTCTCCGTGGATACTTGGAGATAAGGACAGGGCGATTGTATTGTTCCACGTATAGTGACTTGGATATTGAGATCAAATCTCAAATCCAGATCTTGCGGACCTCCTTTAGATGTTTGATTAAATCAAAACCGTAGATCTAATCTTCTCATTGCATCTGAATCACATTCATATCAATGTCCAACATTTGGACTAAGATTAGATCACTTCTCTGTGAGAGGAGTCACTAAAATCAAGACCTGTTTCATCACTCCCTCAGAATGGAAGCATCATGGTTATACAATCGTTTATGATCACATCACCCTCAAGTATTCCCATTACCTCTACATCTTGCATACTGGAAGACCTAGATTAAACCCAAAGTTTTAGATCTCTTTTGGATTGTCTCCTTCAGGGTTTTATCATTACGTTCCTCATTAGATCATTAGGAGTCGGTATCGATCATATCCTTTCCAAGAGCATATATCATACATAGGTCTTGATCATATACTTTCCAAAAGTATATATCAAACCTACAAATCAAGCCAAGCTTCCAAATCGAGACAACCATGTATGGAATTGGATTCTTCCCAATATCGCATCAGTGAGCTCATGTCTTCTGGTTCAGTAATGAACTTATATGATCCCTATGAGATATTGTATTTCTCATATGCCCTTGCATGCACACCAGCGCGTCGGTGTATAGACCTTGGTTAGGTCATCAACCTATTGGTCTGTCAAATGTACATACTCAGACATATAGTAACACATCTGTCTCTGGTCAGAGGATGCATTCCTATATCGTGACAACATACAATATAGGTCTTTAGTTATCTCGATCTCGTTAAGTCAACTCTATGTCCTAACTTATTTAATACCTCCGAATCTCTATTCCTATGTAGAGGACCTTCATCAAGAGGTCGATTAGATATCGGCCTTTATGAGAAAGGATTGCCATCTCCTACTCCGGATGGAGATCATCTCTTAACAATCATTTAACGGTGCTTGATGAGTCCTCAATCTAACTCTTTAGATATTCATCCAAGCATCATGGTTATACAATCCAGACCTGTTTCATCACTCCCTCAGAACGGAAGAATCATGGTTATAAAATCGTTTATGATCACATCACCCTCAGGTATTCCCATTACCTCTACATCTTGCATACTGGAAGACCTAGATTAAACCCGAAGTTTTAGATCTCTTTTGGATTGTCTCCTTCAGGGTTTTATCATTAAGTTTCTCATTAGATCATTAGGAGTCGGTATCGATCATTTACTTTCCAAAAGCATATATCATACTTAGGTCTTGATTATATACTTTCCAATAGTATATATATCAAACCTACAAATTAAGTCAAGCTTCCAAAGCCAGACGACCATGTACGGAATTTGATTCTTCCCAATATCGCATCAGTGAGCTCATGTCTTCTGGTTCAGTAAGGAACTTGTATGATCCCTTTGAGATATTGTATTTCTCATATGCCCTTGCATGCACACCAGCGCATCGGTGTATAGACCTTGGTTAGGTCATCAACCTGTTGGTCTGTCAAATGTACATACTCAGACATATAGTAACATATCTGTCTTCGGTCAGAGGATGCATTCCTATTTCGTGACAACAGACAATATAGGTCTTTGGTTATCTCGATCTATTTAAGTCAACTCTATGTCCTAACTTATTTAACACCTCCGAATCTCTATTCCTACGTAGAGGACCTTCATCAAGAGGTCGGTTAGGTATCAGCCTTTATGAGAAAGGATTGCCATCTCCTACTCAGTATGGAGATCATCTCTTAACAATCATTTGACGATGCTTGATGAGTCCTCAATCTAACTCTTTAGATATTCATCCAAGCACCTGCCTCAATGATTCAATAATTGAATCAATAGTTGTGTGATTATTATGATGGCCATGGTACATAACCCTAATTGTACTAAGGGGCCTTTATGCACATATATTATTCTTCATTTCAGATCAGGGAATGATATTTGCAATAACATTTATTGCATAATGGCTCATCGTGGGCTCGCATATCCAACAATATCCCACTAGCCCAAAGAGCCATTAATGGGATAATCATTTAAACCTGCACTCATGTGACAATAATAGGCTATTTAGAAAAATAGCTAGGTAAGCTTATCGGCCACTCTGTTCTCAAGAGACTATACCAAGTACTTTTACGGCACTTGCATATCCCTCGGTAACAGTTCTCACATCCAATGCGAATGTTGCATCTCATGCAACCAATACTCAATCTTGTCAGTTATAGCGTCCTTGACACTACAGCTCAGGAATTATTATAACCAGTATTTCCATAATCCTTGTTAGAATACCCATATTCCTAGAGATCTCTATTTCCTTAGGTATCTGCAATTAAGACCTTTTAGATCACTATCTATAAAATCTTAAGTTCTTGAAGATAAGGCTTAGATATCACTATATCTAAAGTCTTGTCATCTTTGAAGATTTTGTTATTACTGCAACAAAGTGTTTTATTTCCATAGCAGGATTAGCAACAGTTTACTACTCCCACTGCGTGGTAGACATCTAACTTTTGTACACATCTAGCATACACTCAGCTTCTCGCAATTGATGCACAAGGGCAAGAAGTTCTAGCATTTGCTTTCTCAACTCCTTGAGGTGTTATTCCTTTAGATAGGTCAGTACCATATCTTAAGTGATGGAAGCCTTTCTTGGAATTTTCCAGAAAGTAGGACATGTCTAAGGTGTACCACTAATGTGATGATCCCAATACCCTCTTTTCTTTGATTTTGAACATCTTCAGGACTAAGATCCAAGAGGTATCCTTGAGATCATATCTCAAGTTATGGAATAGCCTGTCTATAAAACACTTATTATTATCATCCTTATATCATTCCAAATGATTAGGATATCATCTACATTTAGCATAATGAAAACAATATCACTCCCACTATGCTTCACATGCTTCATCAAGATTCTATCTGAAATCATAACATTTATAATTTCATCAAATCTTATGTTCCAACCATAAGAATCTTATTTGAGTCCCTGGATGGAGTTATTCAGCTTCCACACCTTGCTTTCCTCAACCATGAAGCCATGGGGCTACTTCATATGAATATTCTCTTTGAGGAATTCATAGAGGAATGCAATCTTGACTTCCATCTTGAAGATGACATAGTCAAGTTGTGTAGCTATATTTAGCAATATTCTGATGGATTTAAGCATGGTCACTGGAGAGCAAGTCTCATCGTAAGCGATGTCTTCTCTTTGGTGTGTATCTCGTGGATGCAAGCCGTGCTTTGAAGGTCTCTACCTTCTCCTCAGGTTCCCTCTTTTTCTTGAAGATCCATGTACACCTTAACGGGTCTTACCCATAAAGGTGGATCTTTGAGGGTCCATATACAACATTTGTATATGAAGTCTACTTTAGACTTTATTGCTGACATCCATCTGTCCATGTCATGATCTTCATAAGCTTTATCTCATGAAGTCAGATCATTGTCGGACTTAACTAACACACGGAATCTATCCTCAAACTTATTTTAAGAGGTATGGGTGTTTCATATTTAATTATACTTTTAGTTTCCGATCTCAGGAGCCTCATTATCTTCTCAAGATTCAATGAGTTCCTTTACTTCATTTTATCTTGATTCTCAAGAGAGTCATCCTCCAAGAATTATATCATTAGAGATGAGATCTTTCAAGAATCTCAAGGTCATAAAATTGGTATCCAATACCATCCTTTATTTTCCTAATGAAGTAGCACTCTTTTGTGCTAGATTCCAGTTTAGTTGCATCCATGACAAAGTAATGGACCAAGCAACCCTAAATCCTCAAGTGTCCAACACTAGGCTAGGTTCCAAACCATAGCTTATGAGGATATTTGAGTTTAGATTTACATGGAACCTTTTAAGGATATATATTGTAGTCTCTACTACATATATACCTGGAAACTAAGAGGTAATTATACTAATATTCATCATTGATAAGATCATGTCATACATGATCCAATTGTATGTCCCTACAACTCCATTGAGTTTAGGTGTATTAGGAGGAGTGAGATAGGAATGATATTCCTTTCTCCATAAGGTATTCATGAATTCATCTAATTGGTATTGACTACCTAGACTAGATCAAATTCATTTTCATCTCTCTTCAAACTTTTGTTAACCAAAATTGTGAAATCTTTGAAAATTTCAAAGGTTTCCAAGGTGAAGGGAAGAAATCTCATATAAAAAATAATCATCAATAGATATCACATATCCATAGTGTTCATTTTTATATAGATGATCCACATACATCAATATGTATTCGATCATCGGGAGTCGGTATCGATCATATACTTTCCAAAAGCATATATCATACCTAGGTCTTGATTATATACTTTTTAATAGTATATATATCAAACCTACAAATTCAGTCAAGCTTCCAAAGAAAGACGACCATGTATGGAATTTGATTCTTCCCAATATCGCATCAGTGAGCTCATGTCTTTTGGTTCAGTAATGAACTTGTATGATCCCTTTGAGATATTGTATTACTCATATGTCCTTGCATGCACACCAGCGCGTCAGTGTATAGATCTTGGTTAGGTCATCAACCTATTGGTCTGTCAAATGTACATACTCAGATATATAGTTACACATCTGTCTCCGGTCAGAGGATGCATTCCTATATCGTGACAACATACAATATAGGTCTTTGGTTATCTTGATCTTGTTAAGTCAACTCTATATCCTAACTTATTTAACACCTCTGAATCTCTATTCCTATGTAGAGGACCTTCATCAAGAGGTCAGTTAGATATCAACCTTTATGAGAAAGGATTGTCATCTCCTACTCAGGATGGAGATCATCTCTTAACAATCATTTGACGGTGCTTGATGAGTCCTCAATCTAACTCTTTAGATATTCATCCAAGCACCAACCTTTATGATTCAGTAATTGAATCAACAACTGTATGATCATTAAGATGGCCATGGTAGATAACCCCAATTGTACTAATCGACCTATTATGCAAATAAATTATTCTTCATTTCATATCAGGGAATGATATTTGCAATTACATTTATCACACAATGGATTGCCGTGGGCTCGCATGTCCAACAGTGTTGGCGAAGGGCATAGATGAGATCAAGAGATCCGATCTAGCGGTTGAGATGCGGGTGATAACGAATGGTAAAGTTACGCAGTGGGGAGTTGGTCCAACGACAGGGAGGCGAGGGGGATGGGTGACGTGGAGGGCGCAAGACCATTAGATCATGTGTGATCCTATGGTCAAAATAAGGGAAGAAGTGCATGGCTCTGATGAGATCTGATGATCTCATCAGACGGCTGAGAGATAAGGAAAACTAGGTGGCTAAGATGAAAGCATATAGAGGAGGACCTAAGGGTCGAGGAGGAGCATGCATTGGCGACAAAAGATTTGGGTCGCATGGCAGCTCCAGGGAGCGCCATGTGGCCCAATGAAATTACTAAGAAATGATAAAATAAAGAGAAATTAAAAAACAAATAAAATGAAGAAAAGTTAACAAAAAGTAACTATCAATGTAATTTGAGTGAGTTAATTCCCTAAATAGGATAAAGGTTAAAAGTATTTCCTGAATGGGTACGGATTCGAAATATTTCCCAAAGAGGGGATGTATCGGCAAACAGTTTGCCACGGGTCTACCTAGAGCAGCAAACTGTTTGCGTGGGTTATGTGGACGCGATCGACGAGGGTGCTCTGGTCTTCAAGGGAATGACATCGGACGTGAAGGCGGAATGAATGCCTCTGCTACAGCAAACCGTTCGCCGCGGCAGAAGATGTCGCTGACCAGACGACCATGGCAAACGGTTTGTCGTACCGAGGCTCCCAAAACCCCTATGTAACACCCCCCTCCCCTCTCATTCCCACACACCTCTCATACCCTCTTCCCTACTCCCTCTTAAGTTCTTGATATCTCCTCTTCAAGTTAAGGTATGTATTTTTATTTAATATTTTTTTAATTTTTATTTAGTAGAATTTTAACTTAAAGAATATTAAATATAATAATGATAGATGTATAAATTAACATCACATAATTGTGCTATTTTTTTTAGTTGTGCTATCCTTCACAAAATTGATAGTTGTGCTATTCTCCATAATATTGGTAGTCATGCTATTCTTGCTAGTTGTGCTATCCTTCACAAAATTGCTAGTTGTGCTATTGTCCATAATATTGCTAGTTGTGGTAATTTTTATTTGAGATTTATGCTAGTCCTGAAGATATAAAAATGTAGAGTAAGAATAGAAGAGGAGTATATTAGTAGTTGTAGTTATAAAAACTTCTCAGACTTTTGATCTTTCAAATAACTAATGGGAGATTTGTAACTAGAATGTCGTAAATTATAAGAACAATAGTTGTAACTAAAATGTGGAATAGGGAACAGAGATTGTATAGGAAGATGTGGATAGAGACGCAGTTTAGAGCTTTTGTCATGCATGCCCTTTTCAATTTTCTTTAACAATAGAATTCTACGAGCACAAGTTTGTAGGTCTTGTAATAACTTTTAGTGATGTATAGGAAATGACTGATATTGTTGCATTATATGTGTTCTGGGGAGGATGGATTAAAATCATATTTAGTGAGATTGCTTATTAAGGAGGTCATAGTGACATGATTGGAGTGCCTATATCTGACACTTATGACAATCTGCTTATTCACATATATGGGCTTACTGGGTATACACCTGATATATATGATATTAAGATTACGTGCAAGTGTCCTGCAAGTGCCAGCTCGTTTCATCCAATCATGATTGACACAGATAAAATTACAAACTTAATGTTGCGAGTGAGTCGGCAGGTGGGAATGATGGAGCTTCTAATTGAGGAAGCGGAGATCGCTCCATCTCAAGTTGATGTGGGAACATCATCAAAATAATGGTTTGATCTTAACCAATCCATATATGAGGAAGATGGTGTTCAAGATGATGGTGAAAATAATGGTGAGGATGGAGATGAAGACGATTACGATGAGGAAGAAGAAGGAGTGAATGACGCGGAAGAGTGAATGAACAAGCTTGCATAGGGACTACTCATACCATGGTGGGAGTATTGACCGATCACGGTCAGGAATCTCTTCTTTCTTCAATAAACAACGAACCAATATATGATCCACTGGAGGACTATGGGATGGATTTGGATCCTATGAACAATCTACCGGACTTCTTCGGTTCGGATGATTGGATATATGGTAGCTTTGCAGAGGAGGTGCTTTCGATTCGAAGACGAGCTTAATCGACGAGTTGTCGACTTGGTTTATATCGAAGTACATATAGTTCAAGGTAGATGCCTCGAAAAGCACCCAATACACAGCAAGCTGTGTACATGGTAGTTGTTATTGGAGATTACATGCAACGTGCAATAGTCATCGTGATAGTTGGCAAGTAAGCAGTTACCGGGCAGAACACACTTGCTATAATGCAATACTGCTTGTTGATAATCATGTTTGTACTTCGAAATTCGTTGGGATATTTATTCTTACCACTCTTAGATCCAATTTGATACTTCTTCCAAGTATCATCCAATCACACGTTGAGGAAAAGTACAAGGTCAAAATTTCATATAAGAAAGCATGGAATGGGAAACGGAGATCTTTGGAGAAGATATTTTTAGATGCTGTTGAGTCATATGCAGATATCCATCGATTCATGTGGCTGATGAGACACTGCAATCCCGGTTCCTTCTACGAGTTCGAACATCAACCAGCAGTTGATAGTAAAATTGGAGCACACATAGAAGGAAGAGATGCCATTTTCCGTCTATTTTGAGCCTTCGCCCCCCTCAATCCAAGGTTTTCAGCATTGTCGTCCGGTCTTGAGCATTGATGCCACCCATCTATGGGGGAAATATAACAGGCATATGCTTTTTGCTACTGCAGAGCCGTCCCTGTCAACAAAGTCCTCGCGATCCACGTTAACCTGAGCTTTCCTCCCAATAGCTCCTGCTCGTCACTGTCATATGGATTTACACTGAACAACTCCGTGATTCTAACCTTTCACTCTCTACTACAACAAAGGCAACGGGAAAGAGGTGACCATTAGCATCAGGGCACCGGTACTATATCAAGTTGGATCAAGCCTATTGTCAAACGCTAGTGGAGATAAGATACATCTCCATCACCTTTTGCTCGTGCACCAACTAGAGAATTGTGGACAAAGAGCATGGGGTGCAGCAGTTCTGGCTCAGATGTACTTTCAGTTGGATCAGTTCTCATTGATGAAGGCGAAGAGAGATTATGCATTCTGGACCTTGCTCCAGGTAACCACTGTTTAAATAGAAAATGAATCATATACCCAATATCGTATCTAACATTGTTGCTTCTTATTCGTCTACGAAGACATGGGTGTGGGAGAACGTCCACATAGGTCGATCCCGTCCGTACCAGTTGAGAGACGAAACTCTACAATCAACTCCTTACGCGGCTAGGTGGACGGAAGGAAGGAGGTCGCACAGAGAGAATGTGTCCACCACTCTATTGTCCTTTTACCGCAATGAGTTGGATCTACAATAGGAGCATCAGGTATATGAAAGTCATTGTTCTTTACCAATTTTGTAATAGAATCCATAATCATTGATTAACAACACTACTCTCAACAGATGAGGTGGACACCCTATGAGGATCAAATTGTAGCACGTCTACCTCCAATATGCCGCGAGGATCAAGCTATATGGTTGTCGAAGACAGTCCTTATCTTCTTCAACATTGTTGTCATGCATGCCACTGATCGTGTAATGAGGTAGTTCGGTTTGCGACAACACATCCCGGAGGCGATGCCGCAAATACCCTCTGACGATAGACATGCTCGACTGAGAGATGATGAACCGTATGATTGGGGTTTACACCATCAAGATTGTTTGGCCGGATGGCAGCGACGAATGGAGGACGTTGTTGTGGAGAGACATTTGGACAAGACAGTGGCTACTGTTCTTGCTCATTATCTGAAATGGTATTGGCAAATTACTTATCGTTGGATCGCAACCGCCATTCCACCTCTGAGACAAGCTTATGAACCACACGGACCAAGGTGGAATTAGCTGGTAATTCTTTTTACACATGCTATTTTCATGATCGTGACCATTACATAACTTGTAACCGAGACTTTTAATTCTATAGGTGAATTCATTATTCCACGTGAGGAAAATAATGATAGAGCATCAACGAAGCACTGAAATGCAACAAATGATTGGCTGCGTTGAATATACGATTCAAAACATGTCTGCGTGGATTCGGGAATACACGATATCTCCCCCATGTATACATCATACACCGAACCTACAACATTTGCGTCTCAACAATGGGGGGATCAATACAGTTATCGGACAGACGATCCTACTCCATCATACGACGTACTCCCTACTCAAGAAGTCCAAATAACTCAACCTCAGCAATACTGGAAGATGGAATCCACTCAAAGTCAGCAAACTTACACTGGTGTGCCTGATTATGACATTGGACAGCTATTGCCTCACCAATTTGGCTCTGGAGCGACATCATGAGCCATGGACACATCATACGTGGGTCTTCCTAGGTCATCCAATGCAAGAATGCAACCACCGGCTACCCATCTAGATCTCCGCCGCACCTTAAATATTACAACTCAGAGAGGGAGTGGTTGGCCCACAACAGGGCAGGAGCATTCAACCATGACTGCACTTGGAAGAGGTCATGGTGACATAGGGAGCGGTTCAACTGGCAGAGGAGAAATAGGAAGGGTGGAGGCTGGTCGGGGAGTGGGAAAGGGGTCCAGGCAGGGAAAAGGAAAAGGATCTTCCTCAAAGGGACGTCTATCCAATATTGTACACCACACGAAGAAGTGATTTCACCGACTCTTTACTTTATTTTGGAAATAAGAAATAAATTACATTCTACACCAACTCTTTACTTTATTACTGTTTGCCATTAGTCATGATGTAAAAACTTTACATTTTACATTAATTCTTCACGTTATTACTATTTGACATTAGTTGTGATGCAAATATAATTTTTCATAAAATATTATCACTTGTTGTTATGCTCATACAAGTTATGGTAAAAAACACATTTCAGCTCGCAAGTTGGTGCACCTTCCCGACAACCGTTTCTTAGCAGTGCGTGCACCATCTACTAGCAGAGGATCACGACGTGAAGTGCGCCGTGCTCCACAGTCACCACAGGCACCACAACCACCACCTTCTACAACACTACATCTTTCTAAGGAGGAACGATCGCAGCCTCAGTCGGTCCACTTTGACTCTCAGTTCACTCCTTACTCGCCTCAAACAACACCACTTCCTATGGAGGACTCTTCATAGAGTGAGACTTCACCGCACACAGAAATATATGATGAAGAAAAAGATTTGTACGCAGACCTGGCTGACTTACATTATACAATTGCATTGAAGTATGCACGCTTGAGCGTACTTCGTGGAGTGCGAGTGAGATCGAGGCCTTAAGTTAGTTTGAGATAGTGTAATGAAATTTTATGTAATTTAGGACTAATATGTGCATTTTGTTATGATGTTGTAAGGCACATACTCAGAGTTTCCTTTATCAATTAAATGCTAGTAATGAAGTTATGTTCTCTTTATGGTGTGATTCTACAAATTCACTGATATCTGCATTTTTATTTCCATCCAATTTAAATATTCCGACTATTCTACATTTTCACCGACTCAACATAGAGACATGATTAATGTTACTTTTAAGAAGACAGAATTATCAAATACATTTATATACATCACAAATTTGAGGAATACAATAGAAGTCTAAGTGTTCTGTTGTGTACAAAATAAAATCGAAATGGAAAATTATGACCTAAAGATTAATAACTTTAATTTAATTAATATAAAAAATTACATAAAAATACAAAATTAAATTTTCTACTATTGCATAATTTAAAAAAGTAAAAAGAATACTATTATACAAAATAATTTAAATTCTAAAAGATAAATATATACGTATAAAGCTATAAAACGGTAAAGACATTTTAGCGGCAAACGGTTTGCCGCTAATATGATTAGCACGGTGAACCGTTTGTCGTGCCAATGATTGTTGCCGATGCAACCCACGGCAAACAGTTTGCCGCTCCAGGTAGACCTGCGACAAACCGTTTGCCGATACATCCCCTCTTTGGAAAATATTTTGAATCCATACTCATTCAGGGAAATACTTTTAACCCTTATTCCATTTAGGGAATTTACTCAATTTGCGTTGTATATCTTTATCTAACTGTATAATTGAATTCATATTTTCATACTGCACACAATATTACTCCTTATTAGTTATGTTAAAGGAAAGGTAGATATGGAAAGAAGGTGGCGATAATATATGGGTAACCTTTTTATCATTTAGTTGATAACTTCCCATAAATAAATGATGATCATCAAGAATAGCCCCGCTAAAGTTGACATTTGTAGTATACATTAATTCACATATACATCATGTCAGGGACAGAGCGTGGATGGTATTTAGGAGGGGGCACAAATAGCAATATAAAAATGTATTCATATAATGAAATTAACTTACATATTAAATATCTACAATGTGAATAGAAAATATAATTGTAATATTTCATGAAATTATAAAAATGATCATGCTCTTTAAAAAAATTACCTTGTTAGAGTTGTCCTCGAGGAGATATCATATTTTGAAATTGTTGCATAATTTCTTCGTTACTAAAATCATATATGTGTTGACAGGTAAACTCATATATTTTAATACAAGCTTAACAAGATGTAAATTTTCTATACAGATATGATAGACGTTTCATATATACTTAAAAATATATGGTCAAATTGGGAAATTTAATTGAGAATAAAAGATGGTAAATTTTGTATATCCTATTCCAAAATACCAAACAATGATTCACTGCTTGTTAATTCAATATTTTCTTCATTTGTAATAATATGTATTGAGAAAATTTGGGGAAAATGTATGAATTGTTAAATATCTTATAAAAAAGAATATAGATGTAAATTTTTGATAATTTCCATATGTCATCAATAAAAAATTAACTTTATTTAGGATAATTCTAAAATAAGTTTATACAATATACCTAATTCTATTAAGTTTGTTCTATCAAAAATTATTTTCAACATTAGACATTTTCTAATATATCAAAAAAGATTAAAATCAGAAATCCAATGATAGTAGAAAATTTATATAATAGAAAATACATGTCCTTCAAATATGAATCCCAACAGAAAAAAATTATCCAATTTTATCTATGACTATCAATGAATCTAATGGAGTGATGTTGTAGAGAGAACATGAGAGAGAGAGAGCGAGAGAGAGAGAGAGAGAGAGAGTTGAGAGAGAAACAATTGAGAGAGAGCGAGAGTCGGTACCAAAGAGAGGGAGAGAGTGTGTGCGTGCAAGAGAGAAAAGGAAATTTTGATTTTATGGAAGAGAGAGAGAGAGGGGAGATAATTGGGATGCTATATTTGGAGAGAGGGGGGAGACGATGAGAGAGAGATGACAAGAGGGAGAGGGAGAGAGAGAGTATGTGCAAGATAGAATTGGAAAGGGGAGTATGTGAGGGAGTTATGGGAAAGAGAAAAATCGAGGATACTATATTTGGAGTGAGATTTTTCAATTATATATGGAGTGTATTATTTTCTTCAAAATTTGAGAGGGGAATTTACCCCTCCTTACCACCTCTCCATATGTCCTTGCATCATGCTTCCGCTCAGATCGAGCTTTGGAGAGTCAATTCAGATTTTGATAATTATATTGTAATAGCAAGATTAATTTTCTAATGCAACATTTTGATTCCAATGGACCATTTCATCTTCCCAAAATTTTAAGGAATCCAACATCCCTTTAGGCCATGCTTGTTCGGTTGGAAATGAATTATAATGGAATGGAATCAAGATAAGGATGGAATTAACAATGGAATGGAAAGGAATAAGTTTTTCAATTCCATTATTTGATTCATATTAGGTATTGAAAGATTTATTATGATACATATCCCTTTCTTAGGTTTGGAAAGAGAAAAGAATAGAAAGAAAATAACCTTCCTTTTGATATATTTTGTTAAGTAAAAAAATAATTGATATTCTTGAAGTTATTTTTTCATATAATCGATATAATTCATATAAGGAATCAATAGTCACATTTACATGAAGAGGACTTTGAGTTTTTTCCGTACAAATAATATATTTTTTATATACATATCCATTAGAATATTTTATTACCATATCTATATCCATATCATAAAAAGGTAGAAATATTTTGGGTATCTATATCCACAAAAAATAAAAATATGTATCCATGTCCGTATACGTATACATTAAAATGTAACCCATATTCATATCCTAAAAAAAGTAAAGATGATATACGCGTCCATATCTATATTTGCTAAAAATTAAGAATTCATTTCCATTTCCATATCCATGTCAACAAAAAAACCTCATTCATGTCCATATTTTTATCCGAAAAAAAATTAAAAATACATATCATATATGTATATGTATCCGCTAGTATATAACTAATATCCATATTTTAAAAAATTGAAAATTAAATCTGTATCCATATCCATATTAGAAAAAACCCATATCTCTATCGATATCCGTATCTGCAAAAAAACTAAAATATATGTCTATATTCATATCCGTATCCATAAAAAAATCACATTTGACATGCTATTTCTATATAATAGATATATTTGATAAAGTAACCATATTGTATTTATAAAATGAACTGTATCTATATCCATATCCGCAAAAAAAATATCCCATATCCATGTTAGTATCTATATATGCATATATTTGTAACTTGCCCGACCTTTTGCATCCATATATTTGTATTTTTATCGGTGTACATATATATATATATATATATGTCCAAAAAGAACAATATCCATGTGGTTATCCAAAAAATGTCCAAAAAAGAAAAATGCATATATATGTCGGTTACCATATATTTGTAATAATAAAATATTAAAAAATACTGACGAAGAATACATTCGTTAGCATTTGTAAAGAATGGAATCCCAATTCCTATGATGTACCTAAGAATAACAATTTCTATGTATAAAGGAATCCGATTTTCTTTGTAATCATTATTCCTTCCTTAATATGATCTAAGAAATACAAGAATAGAATCAAAACAGAAATGGTAATTTCATACTCCCCTCTGTTTATGCATAACAAACGGGACCTCGGTGGGCAAGTGGTTGCCGATTCGAAGGTATTTCAAAATTTGTAACCGTGTGAGAGAACGGTGGGGAATGAGCAGTCGCTGCATTGGCCAAATGGACCGTGTTTATGTACGTGTCGGAAAGCATGCCACTTTAGTCCCACACCGTCTCTCGCCGAGCTAATTAGTGTGAGCTTGTCACCCATGCGGGGCCCACCCTGAGACGTAGTTGGATGTTCGATCTCGGTGGGATGATCGGGCTCCTCGATGACTTGCCCATTCCAAGTTAACTATTAAACCTTGCGTTCCGAATGAAGGTTTGGATCCCGCTGCCTCTAGAGTTGAGGGCAATGCGTGAGGCAAATAGAGCAGTGATCACCTCTGGTTCTTAACGATGGAAGGATAATGAGCTGGTGCTCCTCAGCCTCGATATACCGAGATGTCAATTCCTGAATAAACAAACAACCATCTTTTTTTACAATCTTTTATTATGTAGGTGATGACTTTTGGGCTTGTTAAGCAAGCGAAGATCGTGTCAGTGTGAGATTGTAAATCTATGTATTCTTAGTTATATATAAAGCTCGTATTTTGAATCAACTGGTCTTTCACCTTACAACAAGGCGTGATGCCAGAGCTGGGCATATTGGCTTCTTTTATCGCGAGTCGCTCTTTCCAAGTTATGGTGACTTAACTGATCAAAATCATGATCCCAAGATTTGATTTTACTTCGTGGACATTTTGAGTGAAATGGCTGATTTGAGCTCGATATTTTCTCAGATGTTCTAGAATATTATACCTTGTGGTATATAAGAAGATTTGATCTTACCGATGCAAAATGTAAAATATTAAACTTCTCGTTCTAAACGGATCCAAAAAGCAAGACTCAATTGCTAACTAACAAAGAAGGAAGGGTTGCAAAACACTTATAATATTATGTATTTCTTCCATATTGGCGATCAATTTTGTTTTTGCATAGAAATAGTTAGAACGTATTTATCATAAAACAAGTCATATATATAGCTTTACATTTTTTATAAAGTAGACTTGCTAGTACACTCATTCATGATTGAATAACAAGATAACATGATTATCCTCTTCCTTATATACCCGTCAAAAATAATATCTTGTCCTCACACCAAATTATTTTAACATTTAGTAATTTAGCTCATTCTTAACTTGGCAAAAAGAAATGCTTGAATGATTGAAAAATATTCATAGTAATCGCTTATGGAGAATCCATAATCTAAAAGTTTCCATGATTGTTCAAGAAGAAATGAGGCAAAATTGCTCCATCATCTCTGTCATCTTCGTTGCCCTCCTAACTATCTATATCACTATTATTGGCACTATCGCCATCTCCCTCCTCATTATTAACCTCAATGGTCCGATTATCCTAGTGCAAATCATATGTATGTCCTCTTGCATTTTCATGTTGGGGTTGTTAGAAATATTGACCATAATGGTCAAGATCATTAGTTACAAATCTCCGCAACAATAACAATGGAGAAATAAAATGATATAAATCATGAATTGCAACAATCATATACGAAATTAAAAGATGATATTTATGGAGAATAAATGTTGATGTAAACGAGTAATCAAATTGGAATGAGCATTATGATTTGGGTATTGCCTTATATATCTCCATGGATATAGGGAAGAGAATGTCATCTTATAGAAGCTCCCAAATTGTGATCTTCCCCTCTCCCTCCTCGTATTTCTTTCCTTGAGTGGTATCAGAGAGGCCGTGAATTGTTGCGTCGACCGTGCCAGACACCTCACGTCTATGCTTCAACCACATCTCACTGCTCCGGTGACTCTCGTGTGTCATCTTCTCAAGCTGGTTGAGAGATGTTTTTTATGGATGTCATAAGGATCATTTACCTCCATGTCCACCAAGTTGATTGCCTTTAATGGTGTGAAATATGATATGTGGAGCCAAAAAATCTGGTACGAACTTATGCATGACAATCTTGATGATGTCATCGATGCTCCTTCTCCTACGCTTTTCGAAGAAGACACTTATGAGGAAAAGAAAGATTACGAGAAAACTTATGAGTAGTGGCACAAGAATGATAATAAAGCTTGTAGTATTAATGTTGATTCACATGGAAGATTATCTGATTAGAGTTTTTAAAAATTATTGAAATGCCTACAAGTTGCGGAATGCTGTCAAGGAAAAGTATGACTTCAAGATTGAGGTCAACATACAGCTTCTCTTGCACAAATACAATACATGCAAGAAGAAGAAATATGATAATGTAATTAAACATGATAATAAAATGTTATCATGGCTAAGGACTTAGACATCACAAGAATTGAAATCCCAGAACTGCAAGCAGAGACTATCCTAAATAGCTCGCCACCATCTTTTGATATCGTTACCACCACATTATGACTTAATGGGAGCAATAATTCGATTATTGATTTTCCAACTCAGTTGGCAATCGAGAAAGACTTGGCTGCGAGCAAGAAGAAAATATAAATATATCAAGATAAAAAAAGAAGTGCATGTGGTACACCATCACAAAAACTTAGGACCCTCCAAAGCTCAGTTCAAGAGATGATGTGGAAGAACACCATGTGAAGCTTGTTATAACTGCTAGAAGTTTGGTCATTTCAAGGCCAACTATCTACAGGGAAAGAGACCATATCTTTTAAAAGGTCAAGGAAAGAAATGCCCTAACAAGTCAGAATTTACTATAGTGGTTGAATGTATCTCAGCCATAATTGAGTGTGATAGCTACTGGATCGACTCAGTTGCGACCCACCACATTGAAAAATCAAAAGAGGGATTAGTGGAATTCAAGGAATTAAATAAGGGTAAAAAGAATATATACATGTGAAATAACATCTGCCTCGATGTAGAAGATGTTGGATCATATAGGTTGGACCTTGGAGGAAGCATAGTGATCCTATTAGAACTTCTCTACCCTTCCAGGATTCGTCAGAATCTTATCTCTATACCCATCCTTCTGAAGAAAAATTCTGAATCCAGATTCTTTAATAGCCATGTTTCTATTGGTCAAGATCGTAATTTCTTTGCCATAGGAAAATTTGTACCCAAACATGATCTCTTCTGTCTTCCTATTTCCACGCTTGACAAATCAACGAATGTTAGTATATTGTGTGTCATTTATATGATTATGATCTTTGACATATGAGATTAGGATATACATGGAACTAAAAAGTGAATCATATAATAAAAATGAACTTGGCTTCTAATATAACACGTGCAAGAACATTACACTGTGAAAACTGCTTGATTTAGAAAATGATCAGAAAACCATTTGTTAAAGGTCAAAGGTTAAGAGAATTATTAGAATTAGTTCATTCAGATAGTTGTAGTCTCTTAAGTGTGTGTGCACACAGATAAATAATACTTTATAATATTTATTGATGATAATTCCGATTACTCATATGTTATCTCTTGGAAAGAAAGACTTAAGCCTTTGAAAGCTTTAAGACGTATAAAATAGATATGGAGAAAAGGTTTTACAGATATATTAGGACGTTAAGGACTGACAATAAAGGTGAATTCAAATTAAAGGAGTTCAGATTACTGCACTCAAATGGGCATTCATAGGCATAGTATAATACAATATACTCCACAACAAAATGGAGTGGCTAAGAGAAAGAATCAAACTCTTATGAATGCAATGATATGTATGCTATCTCATTCTGGTCTCTCCAAGAATTTTTGTTGAGAAGATGTATTGACTATTATACACTGAATAGAATCCCTACTAAAATAGTAGACTCTAGGCTTTATGAAGTATAGATTGGTAGAAATGCAGAATTAAATTATCTCAGAAAGTGGGTATGTGTAGCACATGTTATGGTGCTACATCATCTTGGATATAAGATTGCTTTTAAGAAAATAAAATACAGATTCATACGATACTATGAGAAATCAAATGATTATGAGTTCTTCCATAAAGAAAAAAATACGATAGAAAGTCGTGATGCTACTTTTCTAAAAAAACATGATGAAAAGAAACATGAAATAGAAGAATCGGAACCTTTACTCATTTTTTACGATGATAAGATTGACTCAGAAATAGTCAAAATGGAGGGTACGAAATGATCCATTCGGGAGTGAAGATGGAAATAGAATCTATGAATGATCATCAACCCCCGGAAGAGATAAGGAAGCCTAGTTAAGACACTAATATTATCAGCAACAAACAACCAAGAACACAACCCGCATGGATGAGTAATTATTACTTGTACTCATGTGAAGTTTCATGTTTCGACATTGATGAGTAAATTATTGATATACATGTCCAATATCCTTCAATGACGCAGTGGCTCCAACTGAGCCAGAATCATGGATGACTGTCATGAAGGATGAACTTGACTCTATTGAAAAGAATGGGGTCTAGGAACTATGTGACTTACTAGAAGATAGGAAGCCCATAAGATGTAAAAGAGTATTTAAGAAAAAAAGTATTGAGTTGATGGTACCATTGATAAATTTCGAGCAATATTAATTGTCAAGGGTTATACACAAAAGTCTGGAATTGATTTCTAAGAAATATATTCTCCACTATCCAGATTTGCATCAATATGGATGATATTGGCACTAGCTGCATATATGGATTTGGAGTCATTCCAAGTGGATGTGAAAATAACTTTTCTCAATGGAGAGTTGAGTGGTTATGATTTTCACGTAGAAGGACAAGAGAATAAAGTGTACATGTTAAAGAAATCCTTGTATGGTCTAAAATAATCATCGCGATAATGGTATCTCAAATTTCATAAGATAATTGTCCAATTTAAATTTATGACAAATAAATTAGATAATTGTGCATATGTCATGAAAAGTGGGACCAAGTTCATAAGTTTATCATCATATGTGGATGACGTTTTGCTCGTCAAAAATGAAATAGAAATGCTTAATGATGTGAAGCATATATTGAGTGATGAATTTGAGATTAAGGACATGAGGAAATCATCCTATGTTATTGGGATTCAGATCATGAGAGATATATGTTCAATAACATTGACTTTAGATCGAGAAAAATATTTGCATATCCAATAAAAAGATTTGGAATGCAGAATAACACTCATGATCCTACATCGATGGTTATGAGAAAATAATTAAGTAAAAGTCAATGCCCGGAAAAAGATCGGAAATTATTGAATGTCCCATATGCTCAAGCGGTATGAAGTTTGATGTGAGCTATGTTATGCACGAGACTTGACTTAGTTTTTCTAGTCAATTTAGTGATTAGATACCAAACTAACTTTGGACAAGAACATCGGGAAGCCGTAAAAAGAATATTAAGGTATATAAAAGGTACTATTAGCCTCAAACTTGTCTATCAAGATGAATCGCTTGAAGTACTTGGATACTCCGTGTGGATTTTGGAGGGGAATGTGGATAACAAGAATTCTAAATCGAGTAGTCTATTCATGCTTAGTGGTGCATATGTGTCTTGGGGAAGCAATAAACAAGGTCACGCGTCGAGATATACACAAGAAGCTGACTATATTGCATGTGGTATGGCTTCTACAAATATAATCTGGATATGACATTTCTACAAATGCAATATGGATAAGACAGTTATTAGAGACCTTAAACCTCTGATTGGGAAAAAGACCAATTGAAATCATGATAATCAAGTAGCAATAAGCTTGATTAACAGTCGGGCAAACAGTTCTAAGGGAAACACATTGAGATCCACTATCACTATATAAGTGGTATAGTGGAAAGAAAGAAATTAATGTAACATATATATCTACATGAAGATATGCTTGCAAATTCCATGAAAAAAAGAATACAAGTAGAAATATCAAACATGTTGGTTTGATGGGACTCGGGAATATTTGAGTCAAGTGAGGTATTCATGGATAGACACAGATTATTTCTCCATTAACTCAGATACATCTCATGAATAGTGTGAGTGTAGAATTATCTTGACGATATTGGTCTAGCCTGATCTGGTCGACCCAATCATAATATTGAAGGATGAGACATTTTCTTCAAAAGTCCTACTCCTGCGAAGTCAAATTTCACCCTTTCCCTTCCCACCTTTTCTAAGTGCTTCACTAGAATGAGCATAAGCAAAGTCAACTCGGACTTCCCTTCGACCCGTTATTCTAACTGAAGGGACATCAATACTATATTCAAAATCACAAGATTTTTGTGATATCTGCTAATTCTTAAGGGACAAAAGGGCTTCCGTATTGACCAATACTTCAACGGATCCAACTACGTTATGAGCCACCTCTCAACTGCTCCCTTGTTGGCCTCATGCTCCCCCCCAGACAACAAGGAAGTTTTTCCCCAAAAACCGTGCGACCTCATTTTTTCTCAAGGGCAAATATCTGATGCACACGAGCTCCCGCTCCACGATGCTGTTGCAGGACCAATATGTGATTAGCTCTGGGTGTAGGTAGGGTCGACATCTACAAGGGTCATACAAATACATAAGCCCCTTCCCTTCTACTGAGTTCTTTAGAAGGCGCTTTTTGTTATAAGATCACCCAGAGAGAAGGGTACGATAGGAAGTACGTCCCCTCTGACTTCTAGATATGTGATGTGTGACTCCCACGAAGTCCTCTATTTTTTATTATCTAATAAATCAATTAATGAAAGTAGATTTCCTTACCATTAATTTCACAACTTACATAATGTCCTCCCGAACCCATACATGCATCTTTCGATTCATTTAGCTCTCATGCTCTTAATTTATAGGCATTCCCATATATACATTTAATGTAATGGGAATTTTCTCTCTTTTTTATTTGTAATTTTAAAGATATATAATAACAAAAGATATCAAAATTTATACAAGACCAGACTATTTCGAGAACTCTTCTAACAAAAGAAATTCGTAATTGTCAGTACATTTGTGACTAAGTGCTAAGATTTTCAGGTTCACCCGTTGATCTTATTTGACTTAATTCCGGCCTCTTGATAAATGTGTGAATCTATACTTGACACATTATGGTGAGACTAGACTAATATAAAGAAATCGACTAGAAGATTGATTTCCAATCTTTCTTATAGTGTTGATTGCCCTTCATGGCCATATGGGAATACTACTTAGTGTATACCAGATACCTTTAATATTAAATCATGAAAAGGCATAATTTAATTGCACTGGAGGATACTCTGAGTGTAGTAGAAATGAGTACGAGAGTATCAAAGGTTTTAGTCTTGAGAACATAAGCTTGCAAGGCATCTAAATGCTTATCATAAATAAAGAATAATTAGTAGGCGGTATACTCTATGAATCAATAATGACAAAACTTGGCTCATAGGAACTCAAAGAAAGGCTTGAATATATATATATATATATATATATATATATATATATATATATATATATAATTTGGTCTCTCTATTTGCTTACCATTTTTTATCCTAAGGTGAGTTCGAGCCCATCTTGGGGGCAGGAGAGGTATGTGAGGCCATTGTTTCCATAGACCATAATATATAATATAATCGCTAGTACACCGGGTTGTTGATAGACGAGCCCTAGGATGTGCAAGGCTAACACAAATAACCACACTGATGTCATGATGCATGGGCCTCTCCCCCAAGAGTCCCTTCACTACACTAACTGTAACATAGGACTACTAAGGCATGTTGATGAAAGACTTTCCCAAGTAGCGCACTAAAAGATCAAAACTTAAAAGAAGAATTCTTATTATTAAAGGATAGGAAGTCAATTAGGATCCAAGCTTCAACCTTGTTCTTTTCTTCTAACACTTTCGCGTACTATGTGAGCTCGGGACCAAGAGTCTAGTCACTAAATCCATTATTGCCATTTTGCTCGAGCTTATCCAAGAAAGGAAAGTTTTCTAAATTGTCATACAAATTATCTTAAAAAAGATAAGCTCTTTTTGAGGTATTTTCTAAATAGGACCTTATTAGATTAGTCCGAATTTAATATTGGAGAATGGATTTTGTAGTTTCTGATTTAAATACCAACGGAGAATGAATCACAGAATTTGTAATATGAAACTTCTCAACATTTTTTCTATTAATGAAAAGCCACCGAGATTAGCATGTGAATAGTTGAGATACATGCCATGGGTGAAAAGGCGAAGTCACATGCATATGCATCTATCCCTTGGCTACTAATCATGCCTTTAATGCTCCATTGCTTGCATGATATGATAGAATCAATGGAGAGAACCATGATTCGAGGTCAGGTATTTCGTAGAAAACTCTACCATCATTTCAGACCACCGAAATAAAGACCAATGAGAAGTTTGGAGGCGAAGTGGTCAAAGTGGGAGATGTTAGAAATATTGACCATAATAGTCAAGATCGTCTGTTATAAATCTCCACAATAATGTAGAAATAAAAATGATATAAATAATGAATTTCTGCAATCATATATGAAAATAATAGATGAGATTTATGGAGAATAAATTTTGAAATAAATGAAATAAAATCAGAATGGGCGTTATGATTTGAGGAGATGGGATGAAGGAATGCTCTATATATCTATATGGAAATGGGGAAGAGAAGTCCATCTTAGGGAAGTCACCAACTCGTGATCTTCCCTCTTCCTCTTCGTATTTCTTTTTCCTTGTTGGGTCATATGTGACATTTCCCATTTCATTGTTAAATGATGAATTATTCTATACATGTTTTGAAACCCACGAGAAGAGATTATTTGGTGAGAGGAGATTACTACTTATTTTGGGAAAAAACACTTCATTATAGTGTGCATATCTTGGAGTAAAACTAGATTGTGAAGTATGAGGATGGATGATGACACTTGCCCGAATAGGAATTATATGCATAAGAAGGGAATATATATATATATATATATAGGAGTGGTCCTATGAGAGCAAAAAGTTGTGAGAGCATGAGAGGAAAGAGCAAAAAGTTGTGAGAGCATGAGAGGAATGATCCTGGACCACATGATTCTGTTTTCTCTCTCATGGTCTTCTCTCTCCTAAGTGAATCATGTGGTCCAGAATCACCCCTCTCATGCTCTCATATTTTTTGCTCTCATAGGATCACTCCTATATATATATATAGAGAGAGAGAGAAAGAGGAGTGATCCTATGAGATGAGATTTTGTGAGATGGTGAGATGAGACATTCTGGACCACAAGTTTCTGTATTCTCTCTCCTACCTTTCTCTCTCCTGGTTGAAACTAGTGGTTCAGAATGTCCCATCTCACCATCTCACCAAAATCCCATCTCATAGGATCGGCCCTATATATATATGAGAGAGAGAGAGAGAGGATAGGGAGTATGCACCCGGGTGCATGTAATTTTACATGCACCCGGTCTTATAACTTCCACTTTTTTTATTTTTTTGAAAAATATCGCCATGTATATTCATCTATATATCCCTCCTATATGTCATTCCAATTTCGTCAGAAACAGAGACTCCTACGCTCTCCATCCAGAACTAGTCGATTACAACAATTCTACGACCGTTAAAATTACATGTTCTAGATGGAGGATGTAGGAGTCTCTGTTTCTAGCGAAATTTTAATGACATATAGGAGATATATATAGATGAATATACAAGGCGGTATTTTTCAAAAAAAAATAAAAAAGTGTAAGTTATAAGGCCGGGTGCATGTAAAATTACATGCACTCGGGTGCATACTCCCTATCCTCATATGTATATATATATATATATGAGGAAAGGGAGCCTACTTTGTGAAGTAGGTAATCTTACCAACTTCACATTCTATTTTTGTAAAATTTTTATTTCTTTTTGAAAAATATCACTATGGATTTTCATAACTATATCCATCTAATATGTCATTCAAATTTCATCAGAAACAAAGACTCATACGGCCTCCATCCATAACATGTAAAATACAGTAAATCTGTGACCGTTAAAAAATGACTGTCTGGATGGAGGCCGTATGAGTCTCTGTTTCTGACGAAATTTGAATGACATATTAGAGGGATATAATTATGAAAATCCATGGTAATATTTTTTAAAAAGAAGTAAAAAATTTGCAAAAAATGGAATGTGAAGTAGGTAAGTTACCTACTTCACAAAGTAGGCTCCCTTTCCTCTCTCTCTCTCTCTCTCTCTCTCTCTCTCTCTATATATATATATATATATATATATCTGTGTGTGTGGGGGGGGGGGGGAGGGAGACTACACCCATGTGTAGGTAACTTTCCTACACCCACCTCTTTTTCCCTTAATTTTTTTATTGAGATAATTCCTTGGGGAATTTAGATCACAATATATCACCACGTAGTCATTCAAATTTCAACTTATTGCCAGACTTCTAACTTATCCATCATGACAGACAAATTTTAACGGTCTGAGATTTGCTGAAATCGACCCCTTCTAATGGAGTTGTTAGGAATGTTTGTTTTACGTGAAATTTGAAACACATATTTCATTTAATATTCAAACGAAATCCCCTAAATATTCATTTCAAAAAAATCAAAAAATTAGGGAACAAGAGGTGGATGCAGAAAAGTTACCTACACATGTGTGTAGGCTCCTCAATCCCTACATATATATATATATATATATAGAGAGAGAGAGAGAGAGAGAGAGGAGAAACTTCAAATGAGGTGAGGTCTCACCATATATATGGTGAGACACACTCAATTTAAGCATCTTTCCAATATATTTTGCAATTTTTTGTTTTATACTTATAACAATAAATATTAACATAACATGTATAGTGAAATAAAATTATGAAAATATTATTATATTGGATGGAAATGTTAATTTAAATTTGGATGCTATATTTTACAAAATTTATTTTTTTACAATGTACAGTTTATACTTTTACAAAACTGTTATATAGTTTTTATTAAATTAACAGTGGCCTTTACAATTTCAGAAAAGCCCCCACCTCATTTGAAAGGTGCCCTATATATATATATATATATATATATATATATATAGGGGGCTTATCCAATGGGCCCTGTGCCCATTTGAGATGAGATGAGCCCACTCATATTTTACCAGTATTTTCCATCATTTTGAGTTCAATGCTTATTTATTTACAGTTGTTATATCATATTCTTACTATTAGTAACTATTTTCATATAAAGAAGATCTTAGATTCACAAGAAATGGTCATTAGTAAGAATAAAAATGAGACTAGTAATACAAATAATAATACAATCATTTTGTATGAATTTAAGGTTTTTTTTCCTGAAAATAGTTACTAGTAGTAAGAATATGATATAACACTTATAAACAAATACCTATTAAACTCAAAAAGATAGGAAATAATAGTAAAAAATGAGTGGGCTCATCTCATCTCAAATGGGCACAGGGCTCATTGGATAATTTCCCTATATATATATATATATATATATATATATATATATATATATATAATGGGAGCTGGGAACCTACACCCGGGGTGTAGGTAGCTACCTACACCCGGACTTATTTTCCATTATTTTTGGATCTTTTGAAGGAAACCTTAGGGGGGATTTTCATAATATATTGAGGGGAATACGTGTTTCAAGTTTCATGCAAAACAAACATTCCTAACATGTTCATCTAGAAGAGATCAATTTCAAAAATTGCGAGACCGTTAAAATTTGGTAGTCTTAATGGAGGTGGTAGCAGTTCCGAATTAAGGTGAATTCGGAATGACACCAAGGTGATATACGGTGATCTAATTCCATCAGGGTTTTATTTCAAAAAAAATTACAAAAAATGAAAAATAAGTCTACACCCTGGGTGTAGGCTCCCCCCTCCCCCCCCCACACACACATGTGTTGTAATACATAATACTTATAAAATACATATTACATCAAATATGTGTTATAAAAATCAAATAAAATATTACTAAATACATATTAGAATACACTATACTGTATAAAAAATTTGAAAATAAAAACATTTTCTATTTTTATAATAAAACATATTAAATCCAAAATAAATAAAAATATAAATACAACTTTAAAAATACCATAAAATTGCATATAGTATATTTTACTATATTCTAAACTCTAAATCAAAAAAGAAATAAAAAACAAATATTAGAATCATTATAAATTCAAATATACATAAAATCTCATAAAAATCATAATCGGATCATGAAATATCTTAAAAATTCATATAATATATTGTTTTGAATTTATGCTCGTTTCTTTACCGTAAAAATAAAACCCAAACTTTTCTTACTGTTTATTATTTTCAAACTTGAAAATGCTTCCCCTGTTTTATATAAAAGGGATTTTATCACTTGTACCCCTCCGAGATATCGCAATATCAGTTATGCCCCTATCTTTTTGGTAATATCCGTTGTGCCCCTCAAAACTTGATAATTTATCACGTGTGCCCCTCGGGTTAGTGACCGTCCATCCACAGTGCAAACGGCCGTTAACTTTGAGGACATAGACGGAATTACTTTAAAAAAAAGGTTAGGAGATCATTTTAACCTTCTTCCTCATCCTCTTCTTCTTCTTCCTCTTCCTCCTCCTCCAGCTCCTCCTCCTCCTCGCCCCTACCCCGCGCCACCTCCTCCCAGCCCCGCCCCCTTCCAGCCCCGCCCCCGCCGCTGCCCCGGCCCCCGCCTCCTCCCAGCCCCGCGCCGCCTCCTCCCAGCCCCGCCCCTCCCAGCCCCGCCCCCGCCGCTGCCCCTGCCCCCGCCTCCTCCCAGCCCCGCGCCGCCTCCTCCCAGCCCCGCCCCCTCCCAGCCCGCCGCCCCCTTCCAGCCTGCCATGTTCGCGGAGCTCATGATGTCGTCGGAGCTCGTGTGCAACGACCACGTGAGCTGGGTGACGTTCCACAGCGCCTACGACTTCGCCTACCTCATCAAGGCGCTCACCGCAGCGAGGCTGTCGGAGGGCGTGGGGGAGTTCATGGGGCTCCTGAGGGCCTTCTTCGATGAGAGGGTCTACGACGTGAAGCACATGATGCGGTACTGCGACCGGCTCTACGGAGGTCTCGAGAGGGTCGCGAGGGAGCTGGAGGTCGTGCGGGAGGTCGGGCGGTGCCACCAGGCCGGTTCCGACAGCCTCCTCACCTGGCAGGCCTTCCTTAGGATGAGGGAGAGGTTCTTCGTCCTCGACGGCGGCGTGCGGCACGCTGGCGTGCTCTACGGTCTGGAGTGCCACTGATCATTAGTGGAAGCATCGATCAATTGTTTAATTAATTTGTTGGTATTATTTCCTTGAAGAATTCGATTCAATTATATGTCAATTGCATGATCTTTCAGTTGAATTATATTGATATACTAATCTATTTGGTGGGTCAAATCAAATGGCAAATCGAAAACGCTCTCTGAGTTTAATTTGCGTTTACCACGAAGGTTCATAATCTGGCATAAATCACAGCTGCGTTTCCGTGTTTGTTTGAATGCCTTTGCACTTTGTGCATAGCAGAGAAAACGGTGCATAGCAGAGCCCGCCGCCCCCTTCCAGCCTGCCGCCCGCCCCCTCCCAGCCTCGCCCCCGCCGCTGCCCCTGCCCCCGCCTCCTCCCAGCCCCGCGCCGCCTCCTCCCAGCCCTACCGCTGTCCCAGTCCCCGCGCCTCCTCCGGCCCCTTCCACCCTCGTCCTCCACCTGTGGCTGAAGCTGGAACAGGAGTTGAGTTTTTTCTTAAATTTTGATAAATTTTTGACTAATTGATTCATAAAAAGTCATCCAAAAATTCAATAAAATTCATCGTTTGATCCGTAATGAGTGATATGTCCGTGGAAATGTAAAAATTTTAGAGATTCGATGGATGCATGAAGGTATTAGTAAGAGAGAGAAATTATGAAGAGAAGGAAGAAGAGCAAATGGAGGAGGAAGAAGATGAAGAAGGGTATGGACCATAATACCCTTCTTAACCACACCATGGTTTGAATAAACCATGGTTATTTTAATTTTTTGATGGTCAATCTGACGGAAGGGCACAACTGGTGACAGAGCAAGAAGTTAGGGGCACAACTGATATTACCAAAAAGATAGGGGTATAATTGATATTGCGATATCTCGGAGGGGCACAAGTGATAAAATCCCTATATAAAAATATTATTTTAACTTAAAAACAATTTAAAATAGATAAAAAGCAATAAAAAGAATATAAAATATAAACATTAAAGATTAAATTAAATAAAAAATTATAAACACATACTTATAGTTCATTATACATAGGTATATAAAACAACATAAAAAACATAAAACATTAAAACACACTAAAAATAAAAATTGATTAAAAAATCATTATAATAATAAAACCAAAATCTTCGATCACTCTACTATCTCTACCTTAGTCTCTACAGTTTGCCTCCCTAAGTTCGACCTTCATGTACTTGCCATATACATAATTTTAGGAGTATAAATAAAAATAAATGAAAACTTTTTTTGGTAGTTTCATCTAATCGATTCAACAACACTATTCTATTTTTTTAAGTGGTAGATCAGGTGTTATTTCAGATGGCTTCTTGATGGGAGGAAACACTTGGGTAGATAGATAGAGCATTTGGATTTTCTTTCATTTCTTATTTATTCATATTTTTCTATTTCTATTTTCTTATTCTATTTCCTTTATTTCAGTGCATCTCTCTTTCTATATTGTGTGGTTGCTTGCCTAACCTAGGGAATATTGTGAAAAATTTTATTCTTGGTAATCAACCAAGGTCGAATAGAACCCAAGGAGTGGTCGGGTGGTAGAGCAGTGTGCCTCCACTTTAAACGACCCGGGTTCGAATCCAAGTGGGGACGCTCTGGACCCCCGAAATTACCGGGCCTACTATTAAAAAAATCAACCAAGGTCGAACATAGGGACACAAGCTTCTTCAATAATTAGTCAGATAATAATATTCTACTTGAGTGATTAATTCATCTATTTAAGTCAATAAACACACAATCAGGACATTAAAATAAATAACGCAAACATACTGCCATGCAAAGCTGTAATAGCACGATGCATATCAATAGATAATTACATACCAATGAAAATCCAAGATATGATACGGTGCATGGATGAATAGAATGCATGAAAAGAATGTGATTTTTACTTGTCTTTTTATGCAAGTATGGATGCAACAATATGCCCAGATAAGTAAATAGATAAATATGCATAGTCAAGCCCTTAAAAGTATCAATAGATTGAGCTATAAAATCAGATCCAATTTCAGTAGCATTAGATGCAATAAATCTAAGTCAAAATTCCTTTTAATGACATGTAAATGACTAGAAAATGACACAATATATATATATATATATATTAAATTTATCATACAATTCAAAGTGTCAAATCAATAAATAAATAAATAATGCCATTGCGTAGAGAATCCATTAAGCAACCAAACAAAATTGAAATCACTGAAAAATGAGTCCATATGCTCAAGCTATGAAGAAAATAATTCAAGGGTATAATTGAATAAAAAATGAAATAAATGAAGAAATAATGCAAATAGGCCTGGCGATAATGCAATTTTCCATATAGCATAATGCAAGCTAGGCTTGGGCGGGGGCAGGGGCAGGGATCGACTGCAAGTTAGGGACCACGTGGCAGGTCCCAATGCTTTAGGACTAGCTCTGATTCCACCAAGGATGGAGGATAGGAGACTAAGACTCGATACTCATCCAGACTGCTAGATCTGGAAAATGGGACAATATCTTCTCTTCTGGTTGATTCATCTCCTCCACGTACGGTTGCACTCCAACAGAGCTCCGACAAGCGCACCATGGCTCCTCCCTGTATATGTTGCTGCTCTAGTGCTCCAACCATCTCCAACAATGGGCGACAAATATGTTGGATAGTCAATGGAGGGTAATCGAAAACCTAATCGAGGGGAACATGATGACTCGTGGACGTTGTGCTCTAGAACGAAGTGGTTCTCAGAAGTCCAACCAATGATGAAGAGGTCATGTAATTAGGTTAGGCATAACCAAGCGGTGTATGTGTGAATAATAAGTGAGATAGAGGGTCATGTAACGAAGAAAAGGATACCCTAAAGGTTTCTTCTTAGGCAATCCAGAGAAGAAGGGGGTGTGTGAAGAACCCTTAAAATACCCTGGCTAATTTGTTGATTTATTGTAGTATTCGGATAATCGAGGATTAATTGAAAACCACAAATTTAATTATTTTCCAATTGAAGCGAGTGGTCATTTTATTTTTTACTTGCGAAGTCCAACGTTGAAATCATGGAGGCAATTGTATCCTTAGGTTGATTTATAGATGATCTAAAATTTAGATTTTCAAAGAGGTATTTTTTGGTATTTTTAAATGCAATAAATGAGCGATATGCAATTTTAGCAAAGTTCAGAGACTAAAATACAAATTACAAACATATTGAGTCAAAAAATCCTCAAACTTGGCCAAAATGTGAAATATGATGAAGTTAGGCTACTCTAATATTTTTCAAAAATTTTCAATCAATTATGAATTAATTATGAATAAAATATGCATACTAGGTGATTTAGAGAAAATTAATTTTAATAAATACACAAAATTAATATTTTCCAGAAGTTAATTTATCCTAGATAGGTCTATGTAAGACAAATCCAGAACAGTCTTTTATTCTTAAAAATACTAACTGTGTAATTAATTTAAAAACAATTACTAAATTCACCATCTCAGTTTTTATGACCCCAATATGCATGCAAATGAGATGAAATTTGGGGACAATTAGAACACAATTAAATCTATGTAATATGAATTTTCGAGAATTTTTAGAGCAACAAATAATTTACAACCAATTTTAGAACGTAAAACGGGTAAAATATGCAAGTTTACATCAAATTAGTTATATTAAAAAATTGCATCTCATAAAATATTATCAATCATCCACAAATATAAGCATCAGTATTTATACAAGATGAAACTTTTGTAATGATAAAATGATGATACATGATTGTTCAACATATGACATAGATGCAAGATTCTAAATGCAATTTTATAAAGTTAAGCAAAAAACAATAAGCATGAAGGAATTTTGAGGAGATTACCCAAAATTTTAGGGTAGAGCATGAAAATTTTCTTCATGCACGAACACAATACTGATAGAGATCTCCCTGCTAATTAATGAAGTGTAGGGGTGCTTAATGTAAGTTTTCCAGATTCGGGTGCCTCTTCGAATATGTGGATTTACGAGGGTGTGAGCACAAGTTTTTTACCCCTAGCACGTGCTCCTCACATGCAAGGGTCCGACAATCCTTTTGAGGATGACAGGTAGTGGGCAGTGAGCTCGAGGCACGTCGATCGAGCTAGAGGTCGATGGCGGTGGAGCTCGAGGCTGTTTGGCACGCTGCTTGACAAGGCGTGAAGGACTTGTGGCAGAAGCAAATCCCATCATTGGTCGACACTTGATGCGAGGGTGACTGCAGCTAGAGATCACGCCAGTCGGTGGAGGTTGCATCAATGAAGTCTGATGAAAGTCGATGAAGCTGCAGGGCTCCTGGACGAGGAAGGCTAGTGCGTCTACTTCTCAAGGCAGGGCAGGGTCCACGAGGGGATGGAGAAGTTGAGGATCGAAGGTGATGGTGGTGACATGTCAAACAACTGGAGGTGTATCAGGAGCATTACAGGAGGTGTGGTGAAGCGGAGGAGGTGGCAAACTCTTGAACGATTGAACCTGGTGGCTTAGGCAGCTGATGGAGAGGGCGAGTTGGAGCGAATAACGGAGAGGAGAAGGTGGGATGAGGAGGAGCATAGGTGGGATGCGAAGGAGATGATCAGAGATGGAACGAGAAGAACGAGACAAAGAGGAAATAGAGGAATTGGATAAAACAAAGGAACGAGTGGATCGCCTGGGTTTGAAGCGGCAGAGGCTGGCTTCTTGGTCTTTACTTCAATCCGATAGAGGAGATCGAAGAAACTGCCATGATCATGACTAGATGGGGTCGTCACCAAAGAGAGGAGGATTGTCACCACCTCCTCCTCAAGTTTTCTCTCTCTTGTTGGATATGGAGGATACTTCCTCGAGGACGAGGGTGATGGCTTTTATAGGAGGAGGGGAGGGGATAAGGACAGAGTTTTGTTGCAGTTGTTGCAGAGGTTTGGTGGTGAGAGATGACTAGTAGTTGGAGGAGCACAACGGGTGACGTGTCTATTGGGACAGGGGGTGATCGGGTGGCACGTGTTGGGCACCTGCGAAGGAGGGCACGTGATCAACACATGTAGTGGATTTATTTTTTTTCAAAAAAGAAATAAATAGAAGGTCAAAAATGACTGACATGTGGTGTCTCCAGAAGCTGCCACGTGTTAGCTCTACAAAAATCAGAAAATAAAATAAGAAGATAAATATAAAAGAAATAGTAAATGACCTCAGATAAAAAAGTTTCTTTAATAAAAATTCTCGTATCGATGAGATCTACAACTTTAATTAAGCGATGGAGAGAAAAAGATGTCATTTGTGTAAAATGATATTTTTGAGGTACTCTATGTACACAAAATACCTTGATTTTTGCATTTTGTGATTTTTTTATGATTTTTAATTAGGAGAAAAATCGAAAAAATTACGATAAAATAAAGTACACATATATACACATTAGTATATTTTTTTGGATTTTTATTAATTAGGGAAACAAAGAATAAAATAAAATATGAGAAAGGGGACTTTTGTACATACTCACAAGAGACACTCAATTAGATTCTCGTGAATTTAATAAAACTTTCCTCAAAGAATATAAATAAAAAATAAAAAAAGAAATAGGTTTAATTATATACGTAAAATAACAAGTCAAAAACCACCAAAAACACAAAATGCCCAAAAGAGGCCCAAAACCCAATTTTCACAAATGAGCTCTAATGTTTATGAATTGGTCTTGTTTTGAAGGTTTTTGAATGCATATTATTTTAAAAGTGAGTAGGCCTAAATCAAACACTGGATGAGGAAGGTATATGTATTTTAGTCTGTCTATTCTGATATTGGAATTTTTTTCTCACACGCCAATATATGTTTCTTTATTTTTCCTTTAATCTTGTTAGTAATATGTATACAAGGAAGGTGGTTTGGGGTCAATCAAAGTTAACTTGGCTTAATTAAAAATGCATGAAGTTATGTGAAAATGTGAAGATGATTGTGAATGCAATTATGCGTGCTAAAATGTGGAAATTAATTTTAAGTGCATGATAAAATGCAACAAATTACTCATGAATGAAGCTCTATTTTCAACTTTAAGTGTGATGCAACACATATTGATCAACCCGCTATGCTTAAACCTAGCTCGTCCCGAGCAAGCAAAATGAAATGCGAGTAAAATGATTTTGGGTTCCATACCATGGTCATGAACAAATTGTCAAAATAGAGTTAAACCCAACCTTTGGATTAATAGTGTGGCAGGACTTCTATGAGAATTAAGATTTTAAAATCAATAGCCCTTGAGTTCTACATATCATTGTAACAGTTTCGGCTCAGTAGTCATCTTAGATCAATCCTTCTCCCAAAGCATCCCATGAACATTGAACAATTGTCTCATGTGTGTAAAAGGTTTTAACTCTTCCCATCACAAATGTCGGATTACCATGCGAATCTCTCCCCCAATAACTCGTCCTCAGGGACTTAGGTCTTTCCTTATAAGGTCTGTCATTTTATGTTCACAATCGAAAAGAAGGAGAAATTAGAAGGGGAAGAGAACTGGAGGGTGACCAATGTAGTCACCTCTCCTTGTGGAGCCGACAGTTTAGCCAAGTATCCACCAAGATCTCTAGGTTTTCTTGAAGCTTGGACCTTTTGGTCAATATTTATTTGGTAGTTGGCTTCTTTTTGGTATGGATTTTTGTTAACTCTATATGATTCTTGTTGTGCCCCTACGGATATGGAATCTTTTTTCTACATGTTTTGGGGTCTTAGAAAAATTGTGCCCAACCATCCATCCCTTTTCCAAAGCTTTATTTCGACCCATACTTCGGTCTTTAGATGTCTATGCTACCAGAAAAGATACCCACACAGTCTTCCAACACCCCGTCTGAGTTGAGATAAGTGCATAATGCGAGAGAACAGATTAATTCCCTATTCAGAAGTTATACCCAAAATTAGGACACCAGGTAGGCACTAAGAGTCAAAGGTTGCACATTTTCATGTAGAACTCGAAGAATTAAGTCAAAAGACCTGAATCTTCTAAAATCCTCTTTCTTGGTGAAGTTTCTCTGGATTTTAGGTATATTAAGGCCAAGCCAAGATCACTCTCCACTTCTATTCATAGCTTAGTTGATAACCTACTAATTGTTCACTTTACAAATGCTAGGCATGCAAATGAAATGCAGATGTTATGAAATGTATATAAGGTGCAAGATGATCTCTCTCTCTTGCATTTTGTATGAATGCATGGATGATATGCAAGAGTAAATTTTTTTTCTCTTTTTGTTTGTTTCTCTCTCTCTCTTATCAGTTTTACCCATCCCATATATATACGAAAAATACGTGAAAGTACGAGATATGGGTAAAGTATATACGTAATATATACACGCCCTCCTATACTTAGTGTGTGATATGTTCTCAGAGCACAAGAAGCGATGAAAAGACATAGATCATGCTAAGTGTAGGAGAGTGAAAAATAAAAAGGAGTATAGAAGTCAATCACCCCCCTGTACTTTGGTTTTAGCCATCCTAAGTATAGTACAAGATCAAAAAGTGGAACAGTCGAGTCAAGAGGAGAAATGGATGAATATATACAAGGTGGGCCTTGATCCCCCTATACTTAGGCTTTGGTTAGCCTAAGTATTGGTCATGAGTGAGTATGAGAATCGATGAGATCTGGAGAATCTATAGAGTGAATGGGGAGCAGGGAATAGGAAATACAGATGGCATCATCGCCCCTATACTTAGGCCAAAAAATGTACAAGGAAACTGATGAGACTGGGAGAAGGGTGGTCGATGATCATGGAGGTTTATGACTGATCTTTTTCGAGACATGTGGTGGAAGGGCATATTGATAGAACAAAGATGAATCAGAATATTCCCAGCCATTGTCGGAGTTGTCATCAGAAGAATAATACTTAAATGTCATGTCACTCCCACTATTCTTATTCTTGATATGTTTTCTCATAGTTCACGCAGTTTTCGGGCCAATATGTTCTTCCTCTGAATAGTCAGATGAACAAGTATTAGTGTGGTCAATAACAATAAGTTCCGGTGTATTGAATGGGACTAGGGGAGTCGGTCCTAGAAGAATAATAGTGAGGGGCATGGAAAGTCCAACGTGGGTCGACATACGACTGCTTGTTCTGATCAGGATTCAGAACCGCTGAACTGATCTCACTCGTAATGATCGCATCCTCCAAACCTAATGAGGAATCCTCAGAAGATTTCTTTTCTGAAATGTTGAAGGTGACATTCTTAGTCAGTTCAACAGTTATTCTTTATGAGGTACTGACCATAGGTTCCTTATCAGATGAGTCTTTAAATAGATTACAATACACTTTTAGGGTTAGCACACATCCTGAATAGGTTCTCTCTATTCGCTTCGCATGTGTGGACTCACATTAATGATCAAGGAAATCCGTATTAACTTTGTCTAGGTGAGGCGAATTGGATTTGCCTCAGTTGATTTCATTAACCTTTATAGCCTTGACAATCGTTTCATAAGAAGTCTCTCCTTTGATTGTGTCTATGGTAAGTGGAGATGTTTGGGCATATGAAGGTTCCTATATGTCATGACTGCTAGTTTCTTGCCCGATTGTCTCAAGGTTTGGTCTGTCCTCGAGAATTTGATTGACTTGGTTTGGCTTCGGGAATATAATGTCTTGAGTATTGTAGTCAATAGTCGCTTTGATGGAAGCTAAAAATGGTTTTCCCAAAATAATTGGAGACTCAGATAAATCTTCTCGGTGTTCTGTGTCCAGGACAAAGAAGTTCACACTATGTGCGACACCTAGGAAAATAATGATGATAGAAAAAATTCCTCTCGTCTTTTTGTGGATCAGTCGAGAAATTGAATGGTCATTTAGGTCTATATGGGCGGTACGAGTTCGATTCAGTCAAACACGGACTTCGGGAGGATGTTCAGGGTAGAATCGTCTACAATCCAAACATTATTAAACTCAATATTCTCAATTTCACAAGTCACCTTGGTCAACCGTTTGACTTTACGGACCTTGCTTGTCTAGGTCAGCACCATTGAACTGGTCATAGTAATTGAATGATATTCAGTTCGAGGTCTTTTCTTTTCCTTCTTCTTAGGTGATAATTGACTCTTTGTAAATCTCTGAAGATCAGGCACATGCTCTATGTCCTTGATTAGTGGAAGCTCTAAGATAAAGCTTTTACAAAATGCTTCCACATTGATGTTGTCTAAATTTTTTGAATTTTCTGGTTTTTTTTATTTTTTTGTAATTTTCAATAGAGTCAGTAAGGTGGTTAGTGGACTATTCAGGTGTGTGTGTGTTTGTGCATGAGAATCAGGCACATTATACGTTTCAGGTTTGGTCTGTGATCTTCTTAATTCTCTTGGTTGGTCATCATATCTTTTGCTATTTGGATGACATTATCAAAATTACTCTATCAAAACCTCATTTCTCTTAATGATCTGAGCTATGTTATCCACTATTATCTCATGACTTGGAGATGAGTGACCATGCTCAGTATGCCGTGACATTTACATTTTCTCCTGAATTGAGAAGTAGTTAGTCTCTTGTGATCAGGGTCTCATCATGAGTCTTATTTCTTCAATTTAGGTGTCATATGTGTAGTCAAAGGAAAAGTGATCATACTTGGGTTGTGAATCATTCATAATAAAGGATGGCTCAAATAATGAATTATCATACATATCTGGGAATCATGTTCCTCTATCAAAGTCGGTTACGACTTTATTTATCCTCGAATTTGTTTGCTCCATTGTGTCTACATAAAACATGTTCAGTTCTGTGAGCGGTTCGTATCTCAAAGTTTCAATCAATGGTGGGTGGGTGAAAAGAATGATGGATGGGGAGAAGCTACCTCAAAGAAATGGTTCCTTTGAAATGAAAGCGGAAAAGAAGATTTGGAATTTGACACGTGAGCGTGACCCACGAGTCTGGGTATGATGCCAATATTACGTTATCTTCGAATAAATGGTAAAATTGATTCATGAAAGCACGATCTGTGTGTGCAAGTACACTGTTACACATATGCAAACCCTGAGTCCACCAACTTAACTCAGTGAAGGCCGCAAAGGTTCGACCAAATTATCTTCTCTATTTTAAGTGGGCGATAATTTCAATCTTTAAAAGAGCTAACGAGTTGTTAGGTGAAAATCGAGGGAGAATCGAAAAAGCCATGTTACGGGAAACTTGATGATGAAATGCTGAGTCAGAGATACTTATAGTGCATCCTTGCAATCTTCATGCAATATGCTAAACATAATTGAAATTTCTTTAGAAAAATAAATATAATGCATGCACAAAAAATCACACCTAAAACAAGAATATCTATTACGAGTGATAGAACAATTTAATTTTGGCTAAATGAAACTCGATCTAGTGTGTATAATTAAGTGCATTGTGGTATTAAATTATATGAGAACAATAAAAAATTATAGTAGCTCTAATAGCCGTGTATGCAATCCTAGAACTACGAACCACTCAAGTCGGGCCCCACCCTCATCTGAGAGTGAAATAGGTCTTACACACCACAAAGAGTCTAATCTCTTTACACACATGAGAACCCGATCGGGAACTGCTGGAAATGAGCAATTAATTACAAATTAAAGAGGAACACTCTCCCTAAAAATTAAATTCCTCATGCGTCCTAGTAGCTTTGAGTTGTGCAGCTTCCAAGAAAATTGCTCCAAGTTCGCGAAGTACCTCACAAGAAAAATTAAAGATCAAATATCAGAGAGATGTTCACAGAAAAATGTATAAAAATAAAATAAATATGCTGAGGAAATAAATAGAGCAATAATTACAAGAAAATCAGGGGTCAGACTACCCGAGGATGGAAAACCTAATATCAAGATTTTCTAAGCAGAACCAAAGCCGTGCCTCCCTGGCAACGATGCCATCTGAAGAACCCTTAAAATACCCTGGCTAATTTGTCGATTTATTGTAGTATTCGGGCAATAAAGGATAATCAAAAACGTAAATTTAATTATTTCAAATGAAAGTGAGCGGTCATTTTTTCACTTGGAAATTCTAAGGTCAAACTCAGGGAGGCAAACTATCTCCTTAAGTTGATTTATAGACGATCTAGAATTTAGGTTTTCAAAGAGGCATTTTTTGGTATTTTTAAATGCAATGAATGTGTGATATGCAATTTTAGCATTGTTTAGGGACTAACATAATTATTACAAACAAATTAAATCCAAAATACTCATATTAGGTCGGAATTTTTAAAATATGATGAAATTAGGTTGTTGCATTTTTTGGAATTTATCGATGAATTAATTATGAATAAAATATGCAAACTAGATGATTTTGAGAAACTTAATTTAAGTAAATACCAAACATCAATATTTTCCAGAAATTAATTTATCCTATATAGATCAATGTGAGAGATATCTAGAATAATTTTTAATTCTTAAAAATACTAAGTGTGGAATTAAATAAAAATCAATTACTAAATTCTCCATTTCATTTTTATGGCCACTATATGCGTGCAAATGAGATGAAATTTGGGCACAATATAGAATACAATTGCATCTGTGTAATATGAATTTTCAAGAATTTTTAGAGCAACGAATAGTTTACTAGAAATTTAAGAACATAAAATGGGTAAGCTATGCAATTTTTCACCATTTTAATTATATTAAATAAATTATAGCTCATATAATCTTATCAATCGTCCATAAAGATATGCATCAGTAGTTCTACAAGATGTATTTTTGTAAAGAAAAAATGATGATAAATGACTCTTCAAAATATGACACAGATGCCGAGTTCTAAATGTAATTTTATAAAATTAAGAAAAAACAATATGCATGAAGGGACTTCAAGGAGATTAACCAGAACTACAGTGTGGAGCATGCAAATTTTCCTCGTGCATGTGCACGATGCTGGTAGAGGCCTCCCTACAAATTAATGAAGTGCGGGGATGCTTAATGTAATTTTTCTGAATTGGGACACCTATGCGAATATCTGGATTTATGGGGTTGGGAGCACAAGTTTTCCACCTGTAGCACGTGCTCCTTAAGTGCAAGGATCTGGTGCCCCTTTTTAGTATGGCGGATCATGGGCGGTGACTTAAAGTGCGTCGGTTGAGCTAGAGGTCGATGGCAATGGCACTCAAGGCTACTGGGCACGCTGCTCAGTGAGGCACAAAGGGACTGTGGTCGAAGAGAATCCCCCCTACCGATCAACACATGACACGGGGGTTGACTACGGATGGAGATCGTACCAGTCGATGGATGTTGCATCAATGAAATCTGATGAAGGTCGATGAAGCTGCAGGGCTCCTAGAAGAGGAAGACTAGTGTGCCTTCTTCTCAAGGCGAAGCGGGGTCTGTGAGGGGGCAGAGCAGTCTAGGATCGAAGGTGATGGAAGCAGCATGGCAAGCGGCTGGAGTTGCGTCAAGAGCATTGCTGGAAGCGTAGTGAAGCAGGGGAGGTGGAAAAGCTCTTGGATGATTGAACCTAGTGGCTTGGGCAGCTGGCAGACTAGGCGAGTCGGTGCCAATAAAGGAGAGGTGATGGTGGGATTCAAAGGAAGGTAGGTGTGTTGTGGAGGAGATGATCAGAAATGGAACGAGAAGATTGGGACAAAGAGGAAACATAGGAATTGAATAAACAGAGGAATTGGATGAAACAGATGAATGAGTGGATTTCATGGGTTTGAAGTGGAGGAGGCCAGCTTTTTTGATCTTCGCTTCAATCCAGCGATGGAGACCAAAGAAACTGTGATGATCACGCCTGATGGGGTCGTCGCTAGAGAGAGGAAGGTTGTCGCCACCTCCTCCTCAAACTTTCTCTCTCTTGTTGGATATGGCAGATGCTTCCTCATGGATGAGGGTGAATGGATTTTATAGGAGGGAGAGGAGATAAGGATGGAGGTCAGTTGTGGTGGTTGTGGAGGTTCGGTGGTGAGAGATGATTAACAGTTGGAGGAGGCGCGCAATGGGTGATGATATGTTAGGGGAGAGGGTGATCGGGTGGCACATACGCAGAGGGGGAACAAAACCAGCACATGCAGTGGTTTTATTTTTTAAAAGGAATGAAAAAATAAGGTAAAAATTAAGTGACACGTGGCATCTCCAGACGCTGCCACTATCAACTCAAAAAAACCAAAAAATAAAATAAGATAAATAAAAAGAAATAGAAATAACCTCAGATCGAAATGTTTCTTTCACAAAAGTTGCTCATTTCGATAAGATCTACAACTCCCATGAAGTGATCTGGAGCAAAAGAGGCCATCTGTGCAAATGATATTTTTGGGGTACTCTATGTACACAGAATACCTTGATTTTTGTTGTTTTGTAATTTTTTTCGTGATTTTTAATGAAGATAAAAATCAAGAAAAATTACAATAAAATAAAGGACACATATTTGCACGTTAATATATATACACATTTGATTTTTATTAATTAGGTAAATAAAGAAATAAAATAAAATACGGAAAAGGGGACTTTGTACATACTCACAAGAGACACTCAGACTCGTTTAGTTTTTCTGATTTCACTAACATTTTAGATTTCAATTTTTGTGACTTTTTAAAAAAACTTTCATCAAAGAATATAAATGAAAAAAATAAAAGAAAAAGGGTTAATTATGTACACAAAATAACAAGTCAAAAACCACTAAAATACAAATGCACAAAAGAGGCTGAAACCTAACTTTCACATATGAGCTCTGATTTTTATGAAATTGGTCTTGTTTTTGAAGGCTTTTGAATGTATATTACTTTTAAAGTGAGTAGACCTAAATCAGAGACTGTATGAAGAAGATATATGCATTTTAGTATGTCTATTCTGAATTTGGAGTTTTGTCTCACTGGTCAATTATTGGAATTAGTATTTGTATTTTTCCTTTAATCTTGTTAGTAATATGTACACAGAAGGTGGTTTTGAGTTAATCGGAGTTAACATGATTTAACTAAAAATGCATGAAGTTAGGTGAAAATGTGAAGATGATTGTGAATGCAATTATACGTGCTAAGATGCATATATTAATTTAAGTGCGTGGATCGTACAAATGCAAACTAAATGATAAAATGCAGCTAATTACTTAGGAATGATTATCTATTTTCAACTTTTAAATAAATCATGGATTCATCACTGAGCGCGAACATGTTGTGGAGGAAGGGAGATCGAGCATGAATCCTCTCGTGAGGATCCGTGTTCCTCTGTGAAGGTGGGGAGATGTTCAATTGCAAGTGAGATAACGTATGTACGTCTAATTAGTTGTATGAAACTCTATGAAATGGGAACAAAAAATTATCTGAGTCCTTGAAGAAGAATGCGAGCATAATGGAGCGCTTGGGTTGGGGTCTAGATGTACCTTCAATCTTTGTTGAACTCCTTGAACCTTAGGGAGCAGTTCAAACAGCCACGGTAGACATGGCATGGTCTCAGACCATGGGTATCACCGGAGAAGTGAGCCCATGGTAGAACTTCAATTCCACCTCCCCCTTGTCAGGGGGAGTGGAAGAAGGTGGGTTGAAACCTCTTATGAAGGGTGGACATATGGAGAAGAGTGTAGAGGAAGAGGATTTGAAGGAGTAGTGGTGGAGTAATGAGGTTCAACCACCCCCCACGATTAGATGTTGGATGATGGTGAGGGCCAAGTGTCGTGCGAAGGGGATGGAGGTTAAGGCTATGTTGATGGATGGTTAGCGATGGAAGAGGAGTATGGGGAATGTGGGGGAGAAAATGGAGAAAAGGCATGATCGTGGGAGAGATATGGGAGCTCGAAGTAGGTTACGGGTTGCAGACCGTTGGATCATGCGATCCAATGACCAAGGAAGGGACGTGAAGGTGCAGAGGGAATGAAACATGATCAAGATATTAGACGGTTAAGGATCGGTCAATGGTATGTGACTCGGATGCGATCAAATTGATTGCATTGGATGGTGGGAGACAGAGGTGTGTAGCATAAGAAGAGGTGGTCCACGTGAGTGCCCCAGGGGATGCCACGTGGCCTAATAGGATTATTAGAAAATACAAAAATAAATAAAAATAAAAAGAAATACATGCCAAACTACAATTTTTGGAAGTACTTTTAATGGATAAAACACTTGACTTTGATTCTTTTGAGATTTTTTGTATTTTTTATTTATAAAAAAACACGAATATATAAAATAATTATATAATATTTTTTGAATTTTAATAAGAGGAAAATAAAAAGATGTTAAATATATAACAATTAGGGTCTGTTGTGTACATTAAGTTAGTAGTTAATATTAGTTAATTAATGTATGATTTTATTGAATTATTTAAGAAAGGAGAATAATACGTGATAAATAATGTGGTAAATCTCAGATTCATCATCCCCCTATACCTAAACTATGCTCGTTCTCGAGCATCTTAAGATTGATTGAGCTGGATTAATCCATGATTGTGCATATGAAATTTCAAGACTCAGTTCATCAAGAACTTTTGGTTTAAGAGGTCCTAAAATTCTAAGCTCAACCATTCTCTAGTCTAAAGTAATCCAACCCCTATAATTATATGACTCTCTAAATGTACATATAACATATAGACATGGCATTTAGTGTGTACTGCAATCATGAGAATCGAGTTGAGAAGTCACCCAAAGTCCTGATCCAAGAGGTTATACTCAAGACCCCATCCTCATCACTAGGGAATAAATCAATTCTTGCATCCAATCTACCATCTCAATAGTTTGTATGACTTGAAGTGTCGATAGAAGGCCAGTCGATGAAGGGTATAGATTTCTGTCATTTTCTTCTCTCTCTCTCTCATTGGAATAAGAACCTTATTGAGTGCTTTATTACTCAATACATATATTTTTGGTTGTTGATCAATGTGTCTGTTAAGAGAATTTGAAATCATATGCACTTGTTTTCTTGGGAATACATCGGGATGTGTCTCTTTTGAATATCTAATATATCTTTGACACCTAGACTTGTATCGATTACGATGTAGAGACCTTTTTTAGTGCTAGCCCAAATCCTAGAGTCCTAATAGCTTTGGTCCAAGTGGACACTTTGAAATGGTTGGAATCACTTGCCTTTAATGTAAGCTCTTGGTTTTTGCCTTTGTATTGAGAGTTTTTTTCCAGCATTTTCTTTTGGCTAGCTCCACTGCTTTTACCAAGTTGGTGCACATTGATCAACAAATTATTAAGTTTCATCACACCCTAGAACATAGTTCAATATCAGAAGATAACATAAAGAACTTGTTCTCATGCTGTCTAGGGTTGTTGACACTCAGGTTTCATGAAGCTTTCATCGAGTTTATCTCATCCCCAAGCATCATCAAATCAGGTGTAGACTCAAATCTCAAATCCCAGTCGCTCAAGTGAAACCTAAACTAATCTCGTTATTCATGTAGTTGTGCATGCAATGTGTTGATCATATTCTTAAAGGTAGAGATGAAGTGTGCAATATAGCACCCATATCTTTCAAACTAGGGAAGTGTGGATTATTAAGTCCTTAACCCTAAAGACTAAGGCTGGTTAACCAAACTCTTAAGACCTCACAAACCAAGTGTTCTTAATTCCTCAAGCCTTGAGTGATAGTGATTGTGTCAGGGATACACCAACTTAATAGTTAGTTTTTTAGTTTTTGTTATTTTTTTCTTATTTCTTATTTTTTAGCTTATTTAGAGAAATAATGGCTAGCTTGAACTTGTATGACTAGTTTCATATACTTTCAGCCAATATGGATGTAAGTACAGATTGTTAGATGGCTACACGAGTTAGTTCAAGACGGTGTCATACGCATTGGCTTTTAACTACCCACTCTGCAAAGAGGGACCGTAGTTTCCTCATTAAAAAGCAGTTAATCATTTTTAAGTTTAATTTTTAGAGTTGTTACTAAAGAATTTTTAATTTTCTAAATTCTTATGGATTTTTGAATAATTTTAGAAGCATTTAGAAACACAAGTTAGTCTCATTTCCCCCTCAATTTTGAAAGAATTTTAAAAATAATTTCCAAACCATGTCACATAATATATATTTTCAAAATATTTTTCAGACGATTTTCAAAATAAGTAAAATCACGATTTCAAATCATTTTCAACATTTTTCAAAATAATATCACATAATTAGAATTTTTTTCAAAGAATTTACAAACATCTTTATAAAAGTCAGTTCAAAAGATACTATACCTTAGCCCCAAAAAGTTTGAAAATTTTAAAAATATGAGATATGGAGAAAGTGTATATGAAATATATACGAGACACCACCCTATAATTAGATTTTTGTTATGTCCTCATAGCACAAAGTGATATGAAGCCATAGTTCATGCTAAATAACATGAGATGTTTGGGAACTGACACGGGTTTCATTCCCTATACTTAGGTTATAAATAACCTAAGTATCGAAAGAGTACTAAGGAGGGATGAATGAGTAAAGAATACAATATGATAGGGGATCGGATCTCCCATATACGTAGGCTGAAAAGAGCCTAAAGATAGGGATAAGCAATGAAAGTGGAGAGACACGAGGCGAACACTAAGAGATGGACATGGTTCCCCCTATACTTAGGTTGAAGAGTAGCCCAAGCATGCTGAATATGGAACTGAGGATGGGGAAAATGGACACCAGTTAGGGTTATAGAGGAATGGATCTACAAGATGGCTAAGTCTTTGGAGAGGAAAGAATCTACGGAGATGGAATAATGGAGTGTCTTGGGTTATTTGAGGGTTGGGCAGGATACATAATCAGGGCTCAACTAGTAAAAAAACACCTTTTATTTCATGAACTTCACATATGATGACCAATAAGTGTTGGTCATTTCTCTTTTCTATTTTATTAGTGGTCATCCAAAATTGAGTCTGTACACAGGGTTCAATGATAGGGATTGGACACTATCCTATGGATGTGACATCTTCTCTCAACATGCAAACACATCATGCATACAATGTTGGGGTTTTCTCTCCCATAATACAAGTTGAATTTTACTCCATTTGATTTAATTGACTTGCATTATCAATCCTAATTTTAGCTTAGGTCGTCACTGAATTTAATGTGAGAAAGCAATTAGGAAGACATCAACTATCATCTAGATCAGTTCCATTAAAACCCTATGTTGAAAATCAAGAGGGAGATCGAGAAAAGCTAATGCAGACGAAAATCATGATGCATGCCCAAGAAAGAGATACTTACAATGATTCCTACATACATGCAAGTCGAGAAGATCCTCATACTCAGTGAAGAAATGAGTTGAATTTTGCTAAGATAATAGATGTTTGGGTGTGCCTCATTGAATCTAAGGAGAAGAAGTGCATCTCCCTGATTCTTATCAGTATGTCCTACCTACGTCTAGACATATAAGATATGAAAATAAAAGAAGCTCGAAGAGCCGTGTGGCTAACCTAGGTCAAACACTCAAGTGGAGCTCCACCCGGGTGAGGGGTCAAATAAACTCCACACACCACATGCAAATCCAATTCCATGATACATACATGAGACCTCGAATGAGGACCACTAGAAAGACAATTATTACAAACAATATACATAAATGCATGAAACAATGCTAATTAAAATATCTTGAGCTCTTCGATTGTTCTTTTGCGGCTCCTCATAGCGGGAGCTATCGACTCCACACCTTCATGTTTCCAAGCATCATCAATCTACAAGCGACCTGCTACAAAAGAGAATCATTACATATCGATTCAAGAAATATAATTAACAAAAAAAAACAATGAAACATGTGATCAATGCAAAAACAAACACACAAGGTGACCTGGATTTAGAAATAATAAATCTAATAAAACATTAAAACCTAAGAAATCAAAAGGATGAGTCGTGTCCCCAACAACGGTGCCATTTGTTGTGGGTTTTGATGATTTGGGTCTAGCTCTAATTCCACTGAGCATGGATGCTAGGAGATTGAGGCTAAAAACTCATCTAGACCGTCTAATATGGAAAATCGAGTGGTATCTGTTCTTCTAGTTGATCTCATCTCCTTTGTGTATGGTTGCACTCTAGTGGAGCTCCAGCGAGTGCACCATGGCTACTCCCACTATCTAGTGCTCCAATTACCTCCGATGATAGGTGACAAAGATGTTGAATAGTCGATGGAAGGTAATCGAAGACTTAATCAAGGAGAACAAGATGGCTGGTCGGACCTTGTTCTCTAGAATGGAGTGAGTCTCAAAGCTTAGACCATTAATGAAGAGGACCTGCAATTATGTTAGGCATAGCCAAAGCAATGTCTGTGTGTGTATGTGATTAATGAGTGATATGGAGGGTCATGTAATGAAGACCTTAAAGATTTCTTCTCAAGCGATCCAGAGAAGAATGGGGTGAGCATTAATAGACTACAAAGGAAAAGAGATGCAGCACGAATCCTTTCACGAGGATCCATGTTCCTCTATGAAGGTAAGGAGATGTTCAATTATGGTGAGACAGCGCATGTGCGCCTATTAATGGGAAGAAACTCCATGAAAAAGGAATGATAACTTATGAGAGTCAATGAAGAAGAATGCGAGCGTAGTGGCGGTCCTAGGCTGAGGTCTAGATCAACCTTTGCTCTTTGTTGAACTCCCACAGCCGTGGGGGGACTTAAATAGATAGGGGGAACTCGTGGCATGGTCTAAGACCATAGGTCTCATCGAAGACTTAAGTCTATGGTCGCATTTCAATTATACCTCCCCTGTCACAGGGAGGGGAAGAAGGCTAGGGTGAAATCCCATACGAAGGGTGAGAAAAGGAAACAGAGGATGGAGGAAGAGGAATTGAAGGAGTAGGAGGGTGGTTCAAAGAAGTGGAGTGATGGGGTTAAACAACCTCCCCACGACTAGAGGTTGGACGAGGGTGAGGGCCAAGTGTCGTGTGAAGGGGATGGAGGTTAAGGCTATGTCGATGGGTGGTTAGTGAGGAAAGATGAGTATTAGGAACATGGGGAGAAAATGGAGAAAAAGATGTGATCGTGGGATAGAGACAAGAGCTAGAGGTAGATAATGGGTTGCAGACCGTTGGATCATGCAATCCATCGATTAAGAAAAGGGAGCGAAGGTGCGAAGGGGATTAAATCTGATCAGGAGATCTGACGGCTAAGGAGCAGGTGGTGGGTGTAGGCAGGATGCAATCATATCAATCGCATCGGATGGTGAGAGATGGAGGCATGTGGTGTAAGAAGAGGTGGGCCACTTAGGCAGTCAAGGGGGTACCATGTAGCCCAGTATAATTATTAGAAAATACAAAAAATAATGAAACATCAAGAAAAAATAAATAAATAACAAATTAGAAAAAATGCAAAACATGAAAGTTGTATATCTCAACGAGATATACAGGTTTCATGTTAAGAAAAAGTTAAAGAAGGTCAAATGTGCACCCTACAATTTCTGAAAGTATTTTTAATGGATAAAAACACTTGATTTTAATTCTTTTGAGTTTTTTTATATTTTAAATTTATAGATAAATCCATTACAAATATATACAATAATTATCTATTTTTTAAGATTTTTAATATGAAGAAAATAAAGAAAACAGAAGATATTAAATATGTACAACAATTAGGGTCAGTTATGTACATTACGTTAGTTGGTAATATTAGTTAATTAGTTTTAGAGTTTTATTGAATTATTTACTAAGGAGAATAATGAGTGATATAATATGACAAATCTCATATTCATCAGGACCTTTTGAAGAAGAGAGAATGAATTGTATCATGTGAGAGAAAAAATAATGCAAATGAAATACATATGCAATAATTGAAATGAAATGAACACAAAAATAAACAAGTGAAATGGAACACAACATAGATATATAACACAAAAATTCAGAGTCACTAAGTGATCAAAGTCCTAAAATCCATACCTTTGATGAATGGCGTTTAACCTATTTAATTATGCCAAATTATTATAGTACAAGATAAGAAGTGATCCGTAAAAAACCAAAAGAAAAAACAATAAAATGTGATGAACTTTCTATTTTACTTGATAAGTGTACCAAGGTCGAACTCATGGAGGTGGTAAAGATTCTAGAAGTGATTCAGATTACCTAAGTCCTTCCAAATTGCTTAAATCTCAATAAAAGACACCCATGACCAGAGCATGTCTGAAAGAAGCATACTACTTGGGTGTGCTTTGATCCGCTCTTCAGGGCACAATGGAATGTAGATATCACGATTTCATCCCATAGGGTATTGTACCAATCAAGAATAGAAACCACTCCCAGAGGTGCCAATCACAACAACATATGGTGTTCCTTAGCCCAACGGAGCTTAAGAGGCCTGATCTGAGAAGTGCATCTTCGATATGTTGCTTGTGCAATGTAGGTGATAACTCAAGTGCAAATGAAGTTAATAATACAATGCAGAACTTAGATACCAATGTTGATTTTTAATTTCAAAAGAAAAAATATAAAATGTGATACTATATAAATAAACATTACAAAATAAGATTTTTTATTTTTAAAGTTGCTAAGTATAAAATAAATTGGCAAACACATATTTTTGGATTTTCTAGGGTTTTGAGATCTTTGGATGTTTTCTAAGTTGTGGAAATCTATTAAAATAAAATATACAAAAAGGAAAATTTTTAAAATGAATTTAAGAGAAAGTAGATAATTTTGTAAAATATGTTTCTATATCGAATTGGAGCCTAAAAATATAAATGATAATTTTCCCTAACACCTTATTGACCATGGAATCCAAAATGTATATTTTTAAATAATTTTAATTAATACGAATGAAATATGATGCCCACAATATTTTTAGTTTTTTTCAATTTAAAGTATCAAAAAAATTAAAATTAAATCTATAGTACTATCTTTGGAATTTTTGAAATTAACATGTAGTAAATGCAATGACCTTGATTTGATGTTTTTCAAATTTTAAGTATATCAAAACACTTCAATTAATCCCATGAAAATCACGAATAATAGAGCAATCACAGAGGAATGCAAGGATATTTTTATTTTGGAAAAATTAGAACATGGATCTTATAAATAAGAAAAGAATTTAACCAAAAAAATCCACAAAGCGTAAAACTTAACATATTCCAGTAAATCAAGTGCTAAAAGTTTCCTTGTGATCAGATTTACATAACCAATATTCACTCCATAATTTCCTGAGATATATTTGAATATATAATGAATTTCGGATTATAGAATCAATGTTTCATTCCAAAAACAAAAAATAGTTCAATTTAATTCCAATAAATATCCACAATATGTCATATGAAAGAGAATGAAAATATCTTTAAAATGGAATAAAAATAAAAAATTTCGAATATGTGAAACACAAGTTATTCAATAATAAATTTAGGGGTTATAATGCAAAATATCTATTTAAAATAAATACTAAAAAATTAGATGATGGATTCACTTTAATAATGATAACACGAAGAGGGTTCTATGTAACATAACTCATGACATGGGCATTTGTGCAATTATAGAGAGCGTTGAGGGTGTAAGAGTAATTTATCCCAGCACGTGAAGTATTCGAATCCTTCTTGTAGACTTGATTCACGAAGCAACACATGGCGTCTATCCCTTGCCTCACGATAGAAGGATCTGATGAATTCATGGGGTTGTTGTGGTGAAGGCAGGTGGCTCTATCTCAACAACCCATGATATGGATCATCTGCTAAAGGTAGATGAGGTATGTATGTCTCAGATCCTTCTCGATGCAGAGATCAACAACTAGTGATGAACCACCCGAGAAGATCACACAACATTCTCTCGGGGCTCCCTTTCTCCTTCAACCTCAAGTAGATGACTGAGAATCCAAGCTCCAGTAGAGGTTGCTCTGATAATCGACACACAAATCAAACCTATCACTGGTGTTCCTCTATTGAAGTAGTTCATGCGGGGAGTTGAGAATGGAGGCACCATGGTAAGGAGCTCCTCGTCCTCGATTTATTTTAATGGTGATGATTGAAGTATAAGGTCGAGCTTCGCCCCATAAATACGACTGATGCCCTCCAACTCCAGACCAGGATGGTGACATGCAAAGAGATATGGTTGATTTGGTGTAGCTTTAAATATCGAATTATCAACTGAAAGTGGGCATTGAGATCCAATACAAATAATCTAGGAAGAGCTCACCGGCTCTAGCCACCAATGTAGCTAGAGGTGAGGGAGATTGCATGAAGAAGAAGGCGAAACATGGATATGAAGATGGTTATGGAGTATGTCAAATCGACAAGGATCGGGTTCAACTCAAGAGAGAATAAAATGCAAAAAGGAAGAAGAATAAAGAGATGGGCAGAGTAAGATGAGGAAGAAACATAAGAAAAATGGGAGTAATGGGGAGAGCTATTTCCTGGAGAGTGCCGCTCTCATCAAGGGGAAAGGGCTCCAAATTATGCTTCGATGTGTGATTTCCTTTAGAAGACATGATGAGGGATATTAAAAACTTAAAAACTAATCCAAGAAAGATGCTACAACTGTAGGATGTACAACCAATGGATCTTTCCAGGGGGATGTTTGCTCTTCGTCACTTGCAAAGGTCTCGATGACACTTTTATTACCGGTATATGTACACAAATTTGTGGCTATTTCACTCTTGTTTGCAGATGAAGATGAAGGCATGTGAGTTTATGTATATATGATGATGGGAGTCAGGGGCGATTATGCTTGGTTGCAAAGGGCTAAGGGTGATGATTATAGGGTTGTTTGTGTCGTATGGTTGGTTATCAGAGATGGAGAAGGAGTTGGCTTGGAGCGGCTACAATAGATCCGAAGGAATGCAGAGGTGGTTAGGATAGCCGTTGTTGGCAATGGCTAATGATTTTATGCTGACAACATGAATAACAAAGGAGACTGGGTCGTTGTCGACCCTTGGGGCTTGTTTGTTGCCAGGGTACCTTAGGGTACCATGGCATATCCCTGTCTCCATCCATGCATTCCTGGGTTGGGAATACATGTATTGACCTACAATTTCTTTGGTATAATGGTTTTTAACCTCGTTCAAATACAATTATTAACATAAAAATATATTATAATCATCAACAAAAATAATATAACACATAATCAATGTCACATTACATCACAATTATCATTCCAACCAACCCAGCCCTTCTAACAACTACTATTCACATGAGGATACCCAACCTAACCCAGCTCAACCCAGTAACCAAACAGGCCCTTGAGGTATTGGGGATCAATTGGAGCACATAAAGGTTCATGGTCATTGGTTTTATTATGGGGATAACATGGCTAGTTAGGTATAGGAGGAAGCATTGACCGTTAGTTCAACTGACCTAGTGCACATTTCATATGTGGGTTAGTGGGAAGCAAGAAATGGAATGTTGACTACATATTCAACAACGTTAATTTGGTCAAAGTCTTGTTCGAACTACCATTTGGTGCTCACCCGTTAGTGGCTACCAAAAATAAAAAGATCATCGGCATACTATAGAAGCTTTTCGAGACATTTTGTACGTATAAAATACTAAATTTTCAACATTTTGTATTTTTTCTTTGATGTTTTAGTAATATATATATAATAACTATATATAGAACAATAATTAAATGTTTACACTTTTTTTGAATTTTTAATAATGAATAAAATGTAAAAATAAATTAGAAAAATGTTCTATGTGCATGGGATCAAGTTAGTATATACAATGTCACTTTTTATCTTTTTAATGGTTTTTACAATTTTATGAGAATTTTATTTTATGTAGGTCTTTAAAAATGAAGCTAAAAGTAAATGAAAAAGATAAAAAATGAAAATAGCTAAATATATACATAAAATAATGAGTAAAAGTAAGTTTAGTTGTACAATATAAATTTAGTATTAAAAATGTAACTTCACAATTGAGTTATGCTTCCTTTGAATTTGATCTTATTCTGTAGATAATTTGATGTGTAATAATTCAACAATGAGTGGAGTTTCATAGGAGACTATTTGAGTGAGATATTCAACTTTGGTTTCTTGTCATCTTAAATTGTGATTTGGATGTATTTGCAATATTTACTAGTTAATCATTTTTATGACTTTATGTATTTAGGTTAGCAGAATATATACATTGGATTTGGTTTCATGTCATTTGGAGTTAAGAATATTGTACGACAGATTTCAACTTCTAAGTTTTTTATTTTTATTTGATTTTCTTTCTTGGATTTATTTTTGCATTAATAATATTCAGTTAATCCACATTCATTGGTTGTTGACTCTATTGTTTTATATTTTTATATGCCTTTTATGTGTTTTTACTCATGAAATTATGAAAATTTTCAATATAAAGTAGATGAACCATACATCTATTAGAACTATTGCTAACAATTATATTTTGTTGCATATATTCAAAAGATCAGACGACTTGATCTAGAGGGAGACATCCATCCACATAGGATCCAATGCAATTATTGTAATAACCACTATTGGAATACTACCTTATTTTATTTGTAGAGACCTTTATCTTAGAAAATATCTATATGATTCTGGTGTTAGAAAGAACTTGATATCTATTTCTAAACTTGTTAGACAAGGATATTCATTATAATAAAGTTTATCATATGGGATTTTAATAAATATATCTTCATAAGATATTCTAACATCCAGTCGGCTCTAAAATGAGACATTAATGAATGTGTCATCAATGCTTCTAATATTGAAAATCAAAATCCTAAAATATCAAGAGAAGATGAAGATTACTTAACCATTATCTAACATCAAAAAATTAAACATATGACCAATTATATGATCAATAGACAAGTAAAAGGTGGACCTTTAAATTTGATGAAAAAGTCCAAGATTTACTTATCTACAAATATTTTGTTCAAGGTAAGATGCCCAAAGTACCCTCTCCAAGAAATATGCAAGATATGAAGATATTTTATATACCATGCATATTGATGTATGCAGTCCATTTTGTAACAAAGCATGTAATAGAAATCAATATTTTGTGACCATTATTAATGATCATCGTGATATGTTTTGTCTTAAATCTCAAAATATTCATCGCCTTGGTTGAGAACCTAAAATGAAGAAGATCAAACCAATTCAATCTGACCGAGGAGGTGAATACCTCTAAGATGAATTCAAAGAATACCTTAAGAAGAGATGGATTAGTTTTTAATTTCACTCCTCCAGGTACTCCTCAACTCAACAGAATTGTAGATAGACGAAGCCAAACCATGTCCGACATGTTGAGATCAACGATGAGAAAATGACAACTACCTCTTAATTTCCAAGGACATAATAGAAAGTGTGGCTTATGTCCTAAAAAAGATTCCAAGAAAATTAGTAAATATACCTCATGAGATTTGGTTTGGAAAGAATCCAAGTGGTAGACACTTAAGAATTTGAGGTTTGTTTGGTCCATACTAAAAACAAGGATGCTAGCAAGCTGGAATATTACGCCAAAAGTGTTACTTCATTGGATATGTAAAATAAGGTACCAGATACGTACTTTATTACCATGAGATTTGAAAGATATTTGTCTCTACAGATGTAAACTTTTTAGTGGATGACCTCTAAAAGAGTCAAGATTAAAATAAAATAAAGGAACTCATAGAGTCTAGCGAGACTGATGAAGTTCTAATACTTGAAAATAAAGAGGTATTAGAATATGACAAACCTATACCTCTTAGAAAGAGTTCAAGAGTGGTAAGACCACATGAGAGTTTTGGATTGCAAGTATCAAAAAAGTTTGAAGATGACCTTGCTTCATTTAATGAATCACTAATAGATTATGACATGTACAAATGGATTCTAGTAATAAATCATAAAGTAGACCCCATAGACAATAGCAAAGTACGAACCCTTTCAGATCCAGTTAAAGGGTTAAATGCACTTGGTGTAAATGGATCTTCAAAAGAAAGAGGGAACTCGATGGGAAGGTAAAGAGCTTCAAAGCATGACTAGTAGCCAGAGAGACGCACATATAAAGAATGCATCAATTACGATGAGATATTTTCTCATGTCACCTTGCTAAATCTATAAGGATATTGCTAGTTATATCCGCAAAATTTGATGATAACACCTAGTAAATGGATGTTAAAATTGTATTCCTCAATGGATATATTGAGGAGGATATTTATATGGAGTAGCCCTTGGATTTCATAGAGAGGAAGGCGATTTGTGCAAGCTGAACAAGTCCATCTATAACATTAAGCAAGATTCTCACAACTAGAATATCTTATTCAATGGATCCTTACATAGTTCTGATTTCATTTATATCCTGATGAACCATGTGCACACAATAAACTTAGTGGGACTTCCATTTTAGTGCTTGTGCTTTATGTATATGACATCCTACTCATTGTGAATGATGAGGATATGATGTCTAGATGGTTGTCTGATACTTTTCAGATGAAATACCTCAGGTATATTTTTTATATCTTGTCTCTGATATTGTTTAGAAAGAAATCAAAGAGTGTATTGGAATTATCACAACAAGGATACATCTTGGAAAGTTTCCTCACGGATAATTCCAAGAAAGACTCCATTCCCTTAAGAATGGTATTAATCTATTTAAATGGATGGCACCTAAATTTGTTGAGGGTGAGAAGGTTATGGTTGTATGCTCTTATGCATCATCTTAGGGAAGTATAATGTGTGTCATGATGTATACAAGATCATATCTCTACAACGTAGTGAGGGTGGTATATTTATATCAATCCATCTATGGAGAGGATCACTGGATTTTTGTTATAAAAATCTTCAAGTAATTCTTAATATTACATATGATCACCAAGTATTATCTTCAAATACCTAAGAGAGACTTAAGACTGCATCTCAATATATGGGGATAGTGATATCCATACTTGAGCGTATTCTGACTCATGATCCTAGTTATTTTTCTTATTGGTCTGCAATATTATGAGATAAGAGTAGTAAGAGGTATGTCATTGTGATTATTTCAATGAGGACGAGTATTCGATGCATTGGATGTATCAAATGCATTAGATTCAATAACCATTTCCATGAGATATACAAGTTTGCAACAAAACATGACATAGACTCAAGGGGACAGAATGACTAATTAATTGATCAAGTTATTTGACTAAATAGTCAAATGAGAAGCACGTGAATATGGGTTTTGGAGTAGTCCATGAATGGATCTAAGGGCTAGAAGCACATTATTAGATATGTAAGCCCATAGAGAGCTCCGAGAATAGTAAGTCATAAAAATATCTCAATTAAAAATGACCGAGAAAATATTCAACTTACTATGGTACTGGTGCAAATGTGATGTGCTGGTAATTTAAAGCAGAAACACATCATAAAATAGGGTTCAACGGCTCGTGTGCATTGATGTACAAAAAAAGTATATCAGTGCAACTAAGACTGCAAGAATGGGCACATTTAATTGACTAAGTTCAAATGACCAATATTTAAAAGTGTTAGGGTATACACTGACATGTACTTGTGTGACGGTAAGTGTGCTAACAAGATTTGAACATATCAAGGCATGAACCAATGTGCCAAAGTATATTGATGCAAGTAACTGTTGTTAGGGATGAGCATGGACCGGGCTGGGCCGGGTCCTGAAGGGTCCAGGTCTAAGTCCACTTAAAAACTTCGGGCCTTGGGTCGGGTCTAAGCCCGCAAAATTTTTTTTGGTTCGGTCCAAACCCAGGTCCGACCCAATTCCTATGGGCCGGGCTTGGGCCGGGCCGGCCCATCTTAACCCATTATATATTATTAACTTTGAGTTTGTGTTTAAAGTCAATCTCAATTCAAGTTAGACGAGCTAAAATTGTTACAAACATATGCCATAATACTTGTGAAACAACTAAAACTCAATTCTACCGGAGATGATTTCTCATTTTATACAAGTCCACTCAATGTTATACCATAAACGTCTCTCATTACAGAAATTGAAAGAGTAAACCAAGTTTACACAGTTAACGACAACAGGTGCATCAGGCACTACATGTTAAAAAAATGGGCATAATGCTCGTATTGGGTAAAGGTTCAATAATAGAAAATATTATAATACAAAAAATAAACACTAAAAACTTAAGAATAACCACCAGATTCTAAGACATAGACTACTTAAGAAAAATTAATTCTGAAACAAAATACAATTATCATCAACTCATATGTCCCACACATGACTTTCATGATTTATAAACATTGTATGAAGATAGGATACATGAACAGAGTGTGTATGATAGGTGAGAGTTTTCATACGTGTAGGATATGGGAAGGGTTCGGGCCCTCTTCGGGTCGGGCCCGTGGGCCGGGTCGGGCTGGGCCGAGCCAAGCCCGAGCCCGGTCCAAAAAAATTTTGGGCCTAAAAATAAGGCCCAAGCTCGGCCCAATGTTCGTTTGGGCTTGGGCCGGCCCGGACTTTTTGGGCTGGGCTTCGGGATGGGCCGGGCCGGTCCAGCCCAATGCTCATCCCTAACTGTTGTTACACAAACGCTTGTATAGACCAACATTAACCAAACATATGTGATACTTTGTGCATTCAATTGTATACTGATGTACATGGCTTATGTACCAGTATGATAATTAGAAAAATGTACATGAGTTTCAAAAGTCTTTTTGTTACACACCACTGTATCTAACTTTATTACCAATTGAATCTATAACGAAAAGACATACGACACACTTGATGATGCATTGGCTTAGGCAACAGTACCAACAACTCTAACAAATTCATCTGCTTTGATCTTGATCGTGAGACATCTAATATTTTTATTTCAACATAGTACAAAACAATGATGCATTGTATCCCGCATCACATTTTTTAGCATTATAAAATAATTATCTAGTTTAATCTTTTGTATGACTTGATCTTTAATAACGTTTCAATTGCATTTTTCTTTAACCAAAATAATTTAAAAGTAATAAAAAACTCTTTGAGGGATCAATGAAGATTGTGGCTTCCTTTGGACTATTAACATAAATTAAAAGGATTGGGAGGAAATATGAAGGCTAACTCAACTTATATTAGAGCCTCCTTAAAAGCTTGGGATATTTTCTTCTCGGGAATGATCGAGATGTACCATTTTAGCATGTGAAATTTAGATACCACCCTGAATTGGTGATACCACATCCATTGCACTATCAATTGGTTTCTAACAAAATCATCACCATGCTTAAAGCCCTTTTGACAAGATCAACCCGCTTTAACTGAGCTAAGGCATTGAAACATAGAATCAATTCTACAAAACAAGGGGAAAAGGACTATTTCCTTGACTTCGATAACATTTCGCAAATTTTAGACTAATTCTCCTATAAATTTCTTAGGGAAATAAAAATTCCCATCCGAAATTGATCTTTGAACACAAAAATAGATTCCTCTATGATGTGCTGCCTTATGGGCAGGATAGAAAGGATGTGATAGATGATTTTGGGATAACCTATATTTGAACATTTGTATGGTTTTTTTTTAAATCTTGGGCCGGGCCACTTTTTGTTTACGCCATTTACATGCCTCTCCTCTAAATAGAATTCGATGAATCTTCACCCATATGAAAAGTAAAGAATCGTCCTATCTAATGATGCTCTTTGTTGGAGTTTTTTGTTGGAGATTTTAATGATGCAGCTTCTCTTCTTCGCTTTGAAGCACTAGTTTGGCTCTTGGCTCATGCATACCCTTTTCTTATATGGTTTTATGATGTGCATTTAAACTTTTGCATTAGGAACTTTTTTTGTCTTCTATGAGATTTAGGTCCATTAGATTGTTTTGAAGGTCAAAAAACCCATTGATTATTCATAAAGTACTTGTTGGAGTCCAATTTTGATCATTGAGTTCGACCAGATCGAGTCTAACTCTAGGAGTGTACATGGATCGAATTGGATCCGCTTTTGCCTTAATCCTTGTCCAATCCAAGCTTGATGAATTATAACTTTTCTCGATCTAATCTAATCCATTAATATCCAAATCCAAACCAACATGATCTACTAAATTATGGATTGGATTAGGAGTGGATCAGATATTTTATACTTATATATTCTCCCCCCCATGTCATATTGGTATCACTTATCATCTGAATTGCATTTTTTGTGATTACTACAATGGATTTAACTCAATTATTAGTTCAATTATAATAATTATGAATACATTATAAAATAAATATAGATAAAATATTATATTATTGATTTTCAATAAAAAATGTAATAGAAAGGTAGCACACAATTGGAGAAGAACTTGACCTAGAAAGCAACAATATCAAACATATGGTGTATGCTTTGCATTTTGTAACTAAAAAATGAGATGGGAAAGATGGTTGTATCATGCATCTCCAAACAAGGAACAAAGCCAATGAAGGTAGTCCTAAGGATTTGGGATTAAAGTAAACGTAATTGATCTAAGACGAAGTATGATCTACTTGAGAAGGAAATGCAAGGTCCAAATGTTTGCATTGTCAATTTGGAAGGCTAGATTGTATATGAATTTTCTGGTATTAATTCTAATGAATGTCGAGATATTATTGTCATAACCCAAAAATAGTACAAACAAACAATTTTATTTTTATTTTTTAACCAGATATAGCTTCCAAAGTCGAACTCACAGCGGTTACAAATAAATAAGGGGTAATTAATTATTTTTAATTAATAAAGGTTTTAATTTCTTTCTTCCGATTTTTATATCTTTTCTAATGATTTTTATAAATTTCAGTGGATTTTAAATGAATTTTATATTTTAATTAATTTTTAAATATTTATATTTTTATTTATTGATTTTCAATATTTAGGTGAAATTAGTTTTACGAATTTTTATGTTTTTTTATTTTTGTAATCAATTTCGAATATAATACATATAAATAAAATAAAGTCTTTTTTAGATTTTAAAATATTTTAAATAAAATTATGTAAATAACATGTTTTTATGTTTTAAGTATTTTTTACTATTTCGGTGATTTTTGTGATGATTTTTATATATTTTATAGATTTTAAATGGATTTAAAATTGACAACAATTTATAAATGAAAATTAAGATACTATTTTTTATTTTTAGAATAGCGAATAAACTTTGTAGAAATCAATTTAATATCGAAATATTTTTATTAAGCTTTAAAACAAGTTATTATACTAAATTTGAGGACTTTATGGTTTTATGTGGTGTTTATAAGTTTTTGTAAATCTTTATATTTTTAGGGCTTTCTATTTGTATTTTTGTATGATATATGTGTGTGTGATAACATATAGTAAAAATTCACTACAAAAATATTTTTGGATTTTTTTAAAATAATTTTTTATTTTTTTTATAGATTTTTGAAGTTCAAATAGTGGAAAGTGATATGTTTTTGTATTTTTAAAATGATAAAATGAAGTAAATTTCTAAAACAAAATTATGCGAGTTATATCTAATTATCACAAACCTATTATAATTTATAGAGTTTTTAGGTAATGGTAATTATTTAATCCAAGAAAATAAATATAATGAAATACTATGGCATAATAGGTTATAAATGCATATGTTCAATCTTTAGAGTATCTTGTAAATGAAATGAAGTGACCGGGTTCCGAAACTACAATTAAACCACATAAAAGACATTGAGCTCATATGATCTTCTCTTAACAAGATTGAAATGTAGCTAATAGAAATTCTCTCAGAAAATATTAACAGAAATGAAAATGAGGGACAAAATATGAAAAAACATCAAATATCTCACGTCGAGGGCCATGTGAGCTCAGTTCGACTGGACCTAATTGCAATTAGTGAAAAACTAAAATATGATATGCAACTATTTCGGAAACATAAACACTAGCTCTCAGGACTCAAATGTAAAATACAAAATAAAAAGAGAGAGGGTACAATATCACCAATAAAGCATCCATGTCACATGCAAGCTTAGGCGATGAGTGGTCCTAATCACTCTTCCCATGTTTGATCATAGGGTCAAGAATTGGGCAAAGATCAATGGGTATGATTGGATATTGGTCTCATTCACTTGATTGGATGGTGGCTGAAAGACTGGGAAGAACTCAGTTGAGTTGTTCCCAAACATAACACCAATTGAACAATCCTCCCTCGTTTCGTGCTAGTGAAGCTGTGAAAAATCCAACATGCTCCTACGATGAATCCACCTTAATCAAGAAGGATGCTCGATTATTCTAGATCTCACTATGAAGAGATATGGAGGCTCTTCTTCATGAGTTTGCCTATATAGTATTCAGATGGCTCCATTCACCTCCAAACACTCCTTCAAGTTCTTGCATGTTTTATGGTGAAGGCTCGGAGATGATGCTTCGACCATAAATCATTCGAAACACACGAAAATGGTGTGGATGGAGATCTCTAGTATATGGTAGAGAAAAGGAGATCGAATGTCTCAGTTCCGATTTGATCTAAGGTGAGGGGTTCTAGAAGAGGGTTGCAAAGAAATGGAATCAAAGGGAATGTGTCAACGATTCATATATGGTGATTAACAAGAGAGATTGACCTCCGATCAAGTAGATCAGAGGAAAATTTGAAGTCTAAAGCTATGAAATTAAAATCAACTGAAAACAAAATGAAAATGAAATCAAACTAATCTAAATCTATATTATGATTACTTGGAAAAGAAAAGGGATGGAATGGAGGGTATTTCCTACTCTACATGGGTCCAGGCCTAGATGCTCGACTCTACGGAGCTGTTGATCGACATCGGTGATTGAATCTCGTCTCCAACATTAGTTGCACGCTCATGATCAAAGGTATGTGATGAATCTCGGATGGGTCATCACTATTCTCTCTTTTTATCCTCGAAGAATAAGAACTGCATTGCAAATCTTCATTAATTCCGCATCTCAATCAATAAAACATTCACTTGTAATTAACCCTAATTATTTTATTTTTATCGATTACATTTTCTTTACTTTCTCTTTTATTTAAAATCTCAAAAAAATAAGTATTGTAGATATTTGTTGGGATATTTACACCCATAACCCAGAGTAGTTTGGTAATTACCCCAGGAACCCTCAATAAATCTTAATTATACGAGTAACCTCGAATAAGTGCTTCATCCTACACCCATAACCCTATGTTATTTTATTTAGTTAACTCAACTAGACCTAAAGTTAATCCAACCAATCCTATATACAACGGTTATAATAAAAAGGAAAAAAAGGAAAAGGAAAAAACCCTTCTTCCTCCTCCCGACCCTCCCACCCCCCTAACACCTACACCGTCAACCACCATCCCCCTCTGCCTCCAGCAACCTCCTCCCCCTCAGCCCTGACCACCCAGTGCCCCCACCCCCATGTCTAACATCTCCTCCACTAGTTCCCTCTCCCTCAGCCTCCACCTTACTGCTCCTACCATGTGCCGACCACCTCCTCCAGTAGCTCCCTCTCCCTCGGCCTCTGTCTCCAATAGGCCCTCCCCCTCGGCCTCAGCCTCCTAGAGCCCCCACCCTCACACCGACTACATCCTCCAACAGCTCCCTTTCCCTCGACATTCATCTTCCAACGGCCCCCACCCCCCGCCCCGACCACCTCCTCCAGCAGCTCCCTCCCTCTCGGTCTCCGCCTCTAGCAGTCGCCTCCCCCTTGGCCTCAACCTCCCAGCACCCATGCACTACCCACCTCCTCCTGCAGCTCCCTCTCCCTTGACCTCTGCCTACCAGCATCCCCCACACCCCGTGCCGACCTCCACCTCTAGAAACCCCATCCCCCTCAGCCTCCACCTCCCAACACCCCACTCCCTCGCACCGACTACCTCCTCCAGCAACATCCTCGACCTTTGGCTCCCAACGCCCCCTCGACCTCCATTTTTCAGCCCCTCCCAGATACTGTAGAAAGAACTACATGTCATGGTTTACAAATAAGAATGAGTATTAGGGGTAATTTCAACTTTTTTGAACAGAAAATGTCAAATATAACTAGCATCTTAAATGGAACATAACACAAGGTTATGTCATGTAAGAGTTAAGCACTATTCGGGGTTGCTTGTGTAACTATGAATTATTGAGGGTTCTTGGGGTAATTACCAAACTACTCAGGGTTATGGGTGTAAATATCCCATAACTATTTTGGTCTTAAAAATAAATTGAAAATACAAAAATCACAACATCATTAAAATCAGTGTTTTATCTATTAAAAATACTACAAAAAATATCACTTCGTATAAATGACCTCATTTGATTTTTTGTTTAACATAAAACTTATAGATCATATTGAGATCTACAACTTTCATGTTTTGACGATAGTCATTGTTATAAACATATGTGACAAAAAGGGGTACTGGTAATACGTGTTACGTAAATAACAATCTCTTAATTGATAAACCTAATTTTCTTTAGTTCATGGCCCTATGTAAATATTCGTAACGTATGTTGTATCATTCTCTCAACCTTGATTAGGTCTTACATATCCTATAATATTATTTATAGGATATGCCGCGGTCCTAGTCATGTATCCTAAGATACATGCCATATGTAACTTCTAATGGGTATGGTCATACAAATTTGTGTAACTTTTCCGCGGGAGATGTGAACATTTCCCAAGTCTATTCTATATACTAAAATCTGGTTTTCCTAACTTCCTCTCTAATTGATGCACGTGGTGCATCCAGCGGATCCTATTCCAGCCGATTTTTGGATATTGATCCACTTCCTCCGACTTACACGTGGCATCCTAACCCCTTCTCTCCACTCGCAGCTCTCCCTTCTCTCTTGCAACGTCTCTCTCCCTCTCTTCTAACTACTTCTCTCTCTCCCTCTCTCCTAACAACTTCTTTTTCCTAACGTGTCTCTCACCCTCTATAACCCCCTCTCTCCACTGGCATGTCTCTCCCAACGTCTCTCTCTCTTCTAACGACTTCTCTCTCTTCCTCTCTCTCTCTCTCCTAACCACTTCTATCTTTTTCCTAACTCTCACCCTCTATTTTGTATTTCCTTTTCTTGTACCCCATCAACAACATTCTCTTCCATCTATCTCTCTTTCTTATACCTTTCTTCCCCATTTCTCTTTCTCTCACTATCTATCTTTCATATTTTTTATGTTTAGACATATCCATACAATCACATCTATTTCAACTCATAATACATAAACTAGCTTCTTACGACACATTTATAGGATTTCTCTTTGAAATATATGTACACAATATTTTTGAATTTTATATATTTACTCTTGATAATATATACACACATATATAATAACCTCCGACAAGACATTCATATTATCTCTCACTTCATATTCAATATTCCTTTATTTAGAATGATATATATAGGGTTCAATGGGGCTGCTTCACTACCCCGCCCCACTTTTGTGTAATTTTTAATTTTTTTTCAAAAAATCACCATATATATACATCCGTATATCCCTCCTTTATGTCATTCAAATTTCGTTAAAAAAGAGACTCATATTCCCTCTATCTAGAATGGGTCGATTGCATTAATGTTTAGACCGTTGAAATTACATGTCCTATATGGAGGGCATATGAGTTTCTATTTCTAAAATTGAATCACATATATGAGGGATATATAAATGAGTATACATGGTGATATTTTACAAAAAAAATAAAAAATTTTGTAAAAAATTGGGGCGAGTGCAGCCATACTAGCAAACCCAAAGGGGCAACCCCATTTTCTCTCCCTATATATAGGGGAAAATGTGGTTGCCCCCTTTAGCTCCCCGCTCTATTTTCCTTTATTTTTTATTTTTTTTAAAAATTGCTTACGCGGAAATTTATCTCTATATTCCTATATTATGCTATTAAAATTTCGTGAGAAACAAAGACTCCTACGGCCTCCATCTAGATAGTCATTTTTAAATGGTCATATAACTATTGAAATCGGCTCCGTCTGGATGGAGGTCGTAGGAGTCTCTATTTCACAAGAAATTTGAATGGCTTAATATAGGCATAAAATAATAAATATTTACGGAAGAAATTTTCAATATATATATATATATATATATATATATATATATATATAGGAAAAACAAGATGGGGGAAGCTAAGTTATCTCCCCCTAGGGGGCAGTCCCATTTTACCCATATATATGTATATATTTGTTGAGTATTATATATTCATTATATCTATTTCACAAAAATACACAAGTCAAAATGAAACATAACGTAAGTATTTAATTATATTATCAATGTTTCATTAGATGTTATATTTTAGATATGTAATAAAATATATAAATAATATTGCAATTCAACATATTTATATGACCATATTTCGTATAACGATTTTAAGCCACCTCATTATCACATATTCTAAATACCACTTCATTATATTTGTAAAAAAACTAGAAGAATATTTTTTTCTAATAGTTATTTTAAAAAATAATAAAATGAATTTTTCTTAAATTTGAACTCAATCTAATATATATGTTGTATTTTTCTAAAAGCAATGGTACAAATAATGATAAGATTATATATGTATTTTTTTGGGTAAAATAGGGTTGCCCTAAGGGAGCTAACTTGGCTCTCCCACCCCATTTCCCCCATATTTTTATTTTTTGAAAAAATACTTTTGTAGATTTTCATTATTATATTCATATATTATGTCATTCATAGTATTTCACTTGGTAAAATCACAACAATAAATATGCTCAATCTTTGTACGATCATGGATAAAGAACACACAATTTGTATTTTAATTACATTGTTGGACAAAGTGTGAATTTTGATCATCCCTCTACTTAGCATGATATTGATATCCAATTAAGGTGAATTTAACTAATTGAAGTATTTGTATTGTAAAATACTATCTTTTATTATTTATACATTAAAAATATTTTTCATTGTAAAAGGAAACATCCTCATATTATACATCGTATATTTGTCATCAGATGATTTTTGTCAAATGCAATATTTGCATTATAAGTTACTAATTTTACTGTTAAAGTATGTATTGGAACTACATTTTAAAATTATTTAAACATTAAAAATGGCATCCAAAAGTTACATAATATAAGGATTCCATTAGAGAATTTTGTCAAATGCATTATTTCTATTTAAGTTACCCATTCATAATGTCATTTTCTTAATACTGTAAAAATATTTAAAGGTAATAAATAAACAATTGCATATAAATGGGATACACGTTATCAATGCTTTAAAAATTATAAATTATCGCTAAAATATATAAAAGTCCACTTTAAGATATGATTTTTCAAGAAAAATATAAATATTTTAATATTAAAGGTATGCAAATAAATTAGAACAAATGGTAATATAAAAAATCATTTTGATTACTTGCTAATATTAAAACCTTGAAAATTGTTGTGTAATTTTATAAATTCAAATACAAAAATTGGATTAAGATAATATCATTGTATGGAATTCGTATTAATTAATTAGTTTTTTTCATAATTATCTTAAAATATTAATAGTGTGGAACAATACTTTTGAAGTGACTGATATGTGTTTGAGTTTTCTTTCGGTCCATGTGAAAAAAGGATGCATCATGTTCCATTTACTGTTTTAAAAAAATGATTATGTTGCATGGGGAATTAACTTTAACCATTATTGCTGCTATTTTTAAAATTTGATTTCCTTTTGGATATACAAATAATAATGAATATTTCTGACGTAAATTCCATCTGTTTTGTTGTTGGAACTACTATCTTTTTTTATTCTAATTAGACAATAGGTTGTTATTTATTTCTCATACTTGAGAATTAAGTTTAGTCATTTTATATTCATGGTGTCGAGAATTTTGTTTAGTCATTTTAAATTGGTGGTGCTTTTAGATTTTAATATGCACCATAAACTAAAACTATATTCTCATCTTGGATTTTATGTTGCATTTTTGCTTGATTTTTTATATGGATATCGTTACTTCCTAAAGCAAAATGATTATTGTCATTAATGTTCTTACTATTTGTTGTTAAAGTTGATTTAACTAGAACATGGTTTTTTAATCGAGATACATCTTATCAATATCCTACACATAAACACATTTTTGTCTATGTGAGGATTAATTTGAGATTTAATGCTATTAAGATATCGTCAGTGGTAGATGATACAATTATTCATTTTGGTAACTATCACTATCCTCCATATAGATACATCTTTCCCCAACGATCACTTTTACAAAATGTAGTTAATATTATTTTCTAAAAAAATATGATGAAATATATTGCACATGCTTATGATGTTTTGCAAAAATTTGTTTAAGATTAATGTTCATTATTTTGATGTTTAACTTTGTTTGAGTCCTTTATATCTTAAATGATTTTCGATATCTGTTTTTTCAGATAACTTTTTTGGAGGATTTACTTTTAATGTTACCAGTGTTCATTTCATATCCATAATAGATGATGTTCGTTGTTCTTTTTTAATAATTATGTTGTTGATAAATGCTAAAGTTGTTATTTTGGATAAGCGGAACTTAAGATGTTACTTGGGATACATGGAACTTTCATTCCATTTGAATCAATTATTTATGAAATCATCGATAACTGATAACATATATATAGATCATTTTTTGTTTATAAGATTGCTCTTATTGGTTAATAAAAGCATCGACCAATACTCCACTCTCGCTTCATGTTAAGAACTATGCTTTCTATTTTCTCCATATATATGGGTTATATGTAGTTGCTCCCTGGGTTCAACCAACATGGCTTCCCCTGCACTATTTTTTGTCAAATTTTTTATTTTTTGAAAAATATCACCATGTATATTCATCCCTATATCCCTCCCATATGCCATTCGAATTTCGTCAGAAACAGAGACTCCTACGGCTTCCATCCAGATGGGGTCGATTTAAAAAATCCTGCGACCATTAAAATAGTGAACAATATAGTTTTAGATGTAAAATTTATAAATTAATAGATATTTGTAGTGAATTATGGGCATTAATCTCCAGGAAGTATGCTCGATGACAGAGGCCTATCATTGTAAAGAGAGGTGGGAGCGATATGAGATGATGGTAAGTTCAATGAGATGAACAGACAACAAATATTCTTATGCATTAACTCTTAAATATTATTTTTAAAAATTTGCATATCTACTATTGCATACAATAGTATTCTGGATTTTACAATAGATATCTGTTAATTGAAATGGATTTGACATCATAAAAAATATTTCTAATGAAGTCGAATAAATATTTTACAAATCATTTAATTATTTAAAATAAATGTTAAAATAATTATTTACATATAAAATCAATTTTTTATAGTTATTTTGATTCATTTTTTTGAAAAATTTTGGAATTAACTTTTTATTTCGCATCGACTAAAAAAATTCATTCCGCCGCGAAGCGCGAGGTAATATACTAGTTTCCCTTAAAAATCTGGTTATGATGAGAAAATCAAGTTCATTGTTATTTAGGATACACGTGGGTATGTCTTGGATTGGATAATAAGGAATAAGTAAAGTGAACTTTACTGAAAGGTCTGAGTTACACATTGGATGGAGAAAATCTTTTTGAAATTATTTATCAACTCGCATAACTAAACACTTCTGCCAAAGAGATAAATATGCATGCATGACACATATCAATGGTGGCTGCAAAAATCTTTTTGAAATTATTTATCAACTCGCATAACTAAACACTTCAGCGAAAGAGATAAATATGCATGCATGATAAATATATGGTCTGGCTCAGCCACTAGTGAGTCACCCCACTCAATGGGCATCATAGACTGGAGTGGTAGGTATTCTGGAAAGTTAGGTGCATGCACGCATGCATAGCACCATACGGATCCGTATTTGCGACCACTTATTCTGGAGTGAGTGAGACTCCCCGTCCAACTCAATTGATGGAGCTACGGTTCCACAGGCTATATACCCCCGATTCTAATCCATAGGCTATATACCCCCGATTCTAAGTGTTAGAGCATTACCAACCAGACTATCTGAATGGTCGCATTTGCGAACAAATTTTGGGTTATACTTTGAAGGAAGTGTTGTATCGCTTCATTCATAGTGTAGGCCTTCACCTTTGACAAGTGACTCTGAGATAAATAAATGAAAGTTGCGGTTAAAGTAATGTCAAGGAAGTAGGATAAATTGCATAAAGTGTATTGCAATTTTCTAGAGGTCAGCAACATAATGTAGGCATACAACTCCCTTTTGGAAATAACATCCGATCATAGTATTTTTACCTTGCCTATCTACAAGTATATAAAGTATTTTATATCCATATTAGGATATTTGACCCACAAGTTACCTCTCTTAAAAATCCAACGGGAGGTGTTAAGAAGGAGACTAAGCTCAAATTGTTTAGTGGTGCATCTGCACGATATTGTAGAGGTTGAGGTTAAGTTTTGTATTTTTCTTTTGTTCATCTCTTTTCATTTTTTGATGATGTCATAAAGAGTTTGGCTGGGTAGGGGGGGTTCTATTGTTATCTTTCTGTGGACATTTTCTTTTCTCTTCAATGAAAGTTTTAAATTATCGTTTTTTTATGAACAGATTATCATGTAGGTTGTTTTGAGTCTTTTGACTGTTGTTAGGTATTATTGCGAAAGGATGTTGAGATGTGAACCTGTCGATGCAAGAAAATATATTTGGTTGAAAAGCCCAGTTATCCCATCAGTCATAGACAGTTGTATGATAGGACATATACCTTTGTACATTAGACAAGTAATCTCCTTATTCCTATACGAAAAATGACTCAGTCCACTAAAGTTATGTTAACACATGATTTGATTTGCTAATGGTTTGTACTCTAGTATCTAAATTCCCCTTTTATCTCCTTCACGTACATGTCATGTTTCCTTGTAAGGGCCAGACTGCATAGTAGTTGGATGTCTTGATGGAAATGCTACAGGATGTGTAGCAGAGATATCTTATGCACGCGGAGCAATTGTCAAGATCCGCATCTAAGCCATGTCTTGCATGGGTGGGAGAGGTGGTGATCTACCACTACCTCCTCCTCCTCCTTCCCATGGTAGAAGTACATATTCATGAAGTACCGTACGGAAAAGGTTCTATAGTTCTTTGGTAATGTGAGTCCAGTAGTGTGAGAAAGGTGGTTCAAGCCTGTGGAGAAGGTCTTCTGCATCTTACATGTTCCAGAAAGGAGAAGGCTACTCTGGTTGTGTACTCATTAGCTGACTTTGCTGAGGAATGTGGATCTCTATGGAGCCACAGATGCCCGCTCCCATTACATGGGAGAAGTTCACCGAAGCCTTCCTGGAGCATTTCTGCTCAGAATACTTGTTTGAGCAGAGTTGAACAGAATTTGTGCTATTTGAGTTTGGGACCAATATTAGTATTGAATATCTGAATAAGTTCACATAATCGTTGAAGTATGCTTCCAGTGTAGTATAAACCGGGTATGTCAAGGCATACAAGTTCTGCTGAGTGCGTCACAAAGAAATCCGCGAGAGGTTGTGCCCCTTCGGATAGTCACAATGAAGGAAGTGGTTGATGTTATAGCATGAGTGGAGCAGGATTTGCACAAGGACAAATCGATATAGATTGGGCAGAGAGGATTGAGCTATTCTAAGAGGACCCCTCGCAACGATCGATCAACAACATGGAGAGGGAAACTATTCCATTCCTATCGACATGTCATGTTTACGAGGTCTACTCATAGAGGAGACCCCACATCAGGGAAGCACTTTCTGAGCTAGTGCAAAACAACACATCCTATGGAGAACACCACAACTGATGCATGTGCGTCCGATTACCAATAACAGGTATCCTTCCTTCGTATCATGGAGTTTGTGGATACCTTACTTGATATTAATTTATATGAAGGATTTTGATGTCATTCTCAGTATGGATTGGCTCGAGAGTCACCATGGATATTTGGTATGCTTTAAGATGCAAATTATTCTCAAGATTCCATGCTAAAAGAATTTGTGTTTGATGGGACTACCTCGTTGAGGGATTAGCATGCATATCAGTATTGCAGGCACACCACCTGCTTTCTCAAGGATGCGAAAGCTATATACCCATGTCATTGGTAATCAGACTCATATGGAAGGACTTGAAGATGTTGAAGTTATAAAAAACTTCTCAGATGTACTTCCTGAATATTTGCATGGGCTTCCTCCACCACGGCAGGTAGAGTATGATATTTCTCTTATTCCAGGAACTCAACCAATATTTATTGTGTTATACAGGATGGCACCAAATGAATTGAAAGAACTCAAGGTGCAATTGTACCTCATCATGGTGGACACCAATCCTTTTTGTTACAAATAAGGATGGATATATATGTGCATATACATAGATTCTTGGCATTTGAATAAGGTTTCAATAAAGAACTGTTACCCTTTACATCGGATTGATGACCTCTTCGATTAGCTACATGGATCATCTCTTTTCTCCAAGATTGAACTGCAATCCGGTTATCATCAGCTACAGATTCAAGATGCTAATATATCCAAGTCCACATTTTAGAATAGATATGGGCAATACGGGTCCTAGTGATGCAATTTGGCTTGACAAACCCCCAATAACATTTTATGGACATGATGAACTGGATGTTTTGGCCATTCCTCGATAGTTTCATTGTGGTTTTCATCGAATGTGTCTTTATCTACTTTGGAGATGAGGATCAAGATTGAACAGACTTACAAACAATGCCGGAGATACTAAGGAAGAACAAGATATAATTAAGTACAATAAGTGTGACTTGTAGCCTAGGTGAGCGGTATTCTTGGGCTAAGTCATATCACGTGTAGGAGTTTCGGTAGTCCCTCTAAGTTGAAGCAGTTTTTAGCTGGAACGATTGAAGAGTGTGTCAAAGATCCGTAATTTTCTTAACTTTGTAGGTTACTACCGTCGATCCTGAAGGAATTTTCTTGTATTTCCCCTCACCCAACTATCCAAGAAAGAGATGGCATACACTTGTATAGACAAGTGTGAGCAAAGCTTCCACACACTAAAGGAGAGGCTTACTACAACACCCATACTAGTGATTCCATTTGTATAGAGAGATTCACAATCTACATTAATACATCAAATGATTGGTTATGAGTGGTCTTGATGCAGCATGGTATGGTCATTTCGTATGTGTTTCAACAGTTGAAGCCACACAAGAAAAAGTACTGGACTCATGATAAGGAACTAGCAATAGTTGTCTTTGCTTTCAAAATGTGTAGACACTATTTTTATGGAGTGGCTTTTGAAATCTTCATAGATTATAAGAGCCTCAAGCATCTGTTTGATTAAAAGGATCTCAATATGAAACAAAGGTGATGGATGGATCTCCTAAAGGATTATCAGTGCATCATATCGTACCATACCGATAGGGAAAATGTGGTGGTCGATGCACTTAATCGCAGGTCGCATTCGAGTAAATCACATCCTCTATGTAAGGCATGGGATCTTTTGCATATTTTCGTGATTGTCAGCCCTTCCATAGTAGTCGAGAGACAATTGTAGTCCTTCAACTTCTCGACCAGATTTAGTTGAATGGATCAACCAAGGCCAACAAGCAGATCAAAGTCTGCAAAGACTCAAGGACGAGGCCCTAGTGCGGACTGCGGTTGGGTTTTCATAACAGGATAGTGTACTGCAAAATGGGATCATTTGTGTGTTCAACATGTATAAAATTGATGGATGAGATCATGTGTAAGGCACACAGATTACGGTCTTCGATACACCCCAGTGGCACCAAGATGTATAAGGATTTGAAGAAATTATAATGGAAGCAAATGAGAAGGGATGTTGCAAAGTTTGTGGTGAAATACATGATGTGTCAGTAAATTAAGGTCAAGCATGAGAGGCCACCTGGGCTTTTGTAAACCCTTCCTATTTCTGAGTTGAAGTGGGAGGGTATTGTTGACGTGGGTCCTTGAGTTTTGATTTAAATGAAATATGAAAGTTTCTTTGACCCAAATAATCACGTAATGAACAAAAACAATTATTTATTTATTTTTCAAGATGAAATAATTACAAAGAATAAGGTGGAGCAAGATAATTTTTTGCTACTTATTTACCTGTATAGCGGACAAGATTGAACTCAGGTTGGCTACAATTGTCGAGGTGGGTTATTCAAATAATCGACGAAAAATCAATTAAAAGAAAAAGAAATCTCAAATGCAAACTATCCTTGGTTTTTGTGGAATTTTTCTATTTTTCATTTCTTAAAAAATTTTAAATGTCAAATTTTGTATTATCTGATTTTTAAATTTTTAGTAGTTTTAATTTTGTAATTTTTTTTAAATTTTCAAATGAGGAACAATATACACAAGGGAAGAAATACACACATCACTCTTTTTTGTATTTTTCAGTTATATAAAAAATGCTCAGAAAAATCCAGAGAAAATATGTTTGGGTTTTAAAGGCTGTGAAATATTTTTGAGAATTTTTGTAGAATTTTCAGATGTTTTTGTATTTTTCTAAAAATTAAACAATGGTTAAAATGATAAGCAGTGCACAGCCTAGAGTAATGTACAACTTAAAAATATTTAATGCCCAAACTCCAGACAACTATTTTTATTTAAAATATAGAAAACTATCTACACACATGAACTAAAATCACTATTTTTGGATTTTTTTTATATATTTTTTTATGATTTTTATAAGATTTTTAGTAATTTGCAATTTTCTTGGGTTTTATAAATAATTTATTCGCAAAATTTGGATAGGAAATAAAAGACATAAAAAGTAAAGTACTTTCATTTTTTAGAATTTTTAGAGCAATATTCAAATTTTTATGAATTTTTGAATTTTCAGGAAGAGAAAATGACACTGTTTTTATTTGTTTAATAATATCAATGGAAGTAAAATGTAATGAAAAATTTATGCTAGAAAGATACACACATCAGGAACATGATTTTTGCAAAATTTATTGACCTACAAAAGTACTTATTTTAAAGAAAATATCATGCAAATTTAAAGTCTGGAAATAAGGACTGAAAGGTAATTATTCAATGTTTTTGTATCATAAAATAATAAGAAAATAAAAGAAGGATGAAAAATGCAATTTACCTTAGAAACACGTGTGTAGCACGTGCTTGAATCTAGTGGGGGTCCTTTTATAAATTTGGAAACCTCATGGGAACTTTATGCAATTAGCCCAAATAAAATAATGTCCACAGGGTTTTCTCCTTTCCTGTTCTTTCTTCTTCCTCATGCAAGCCAAAGAGCCACAAAGGGGTGCCGCCGCCACAAGGGCTTCTTCTCGCACGGCGGTACTGGTGGATAGTGCGACAGGTGTGTCTTAAGATGGAGGCGGTACTAGTTTTTGGCCGGATGGGATTGCGCGACGATGCAGTGCAGTGATCTAGAAGGATCTGGAGATGCACGTCGGGGTCTAGGACGTTGATGGCTGCGGGTGGCTCACGATGGATGGTTGGCGGAGTGGTCATCTGAGAAGATGCATGTGGCTACGGGTGGCTCGCGATGGACGGCTGGCGGAGTGGTCATCTGAGAAGTCGCAGGTGGCTGCGGAGATGGAGGCAGTGCTCGCAAGCATGAGTTGAATGACGGTGGGGCAATTCCACCTCACGGCAGGCGTTCGGTTGAGGTCTAACGGACTGGTGCTGTGATGGAGGACAGTGGCAGCGTCGCCGTTGGGATCGTCGCAGGACGCAGCCACGGGCAGCAGCGGTCGCGAGTCGACACATGCCCTTTGTGCAACTGACGTTTGATGGATCGCGGTGGCGTCGACCGTTGGGAGCGGTGTAGGCCGCTACATGAGGCTTTTTTGTTGTTTTTTTATTAATTTTTTATTTTTTTTGTAAAACAGAAACATCATGAAATACAAATCTTCTATTTTTAAAATTTTTTATATGTTTTATTATTTTTCTATAAAACAAATGCTAGGAAGAAAAACAATATTTTTTTTGTTTTTTATTTATTTTTGTAATTATAAACAAATGAGGACATACGATGGCTCGATCCCGATTATTAGAAATGCGAAAAATCAAATGGAGATGTGAGTGGATGCAGACCCTTGTTATGTGGATTGAATCCGCATCTCTGACCATCATACGTGGTCGAAGTTGGAAGATTGCATCAGGTAGAATAAGAATGCGAATAGATCGTGAGGGTGAAAAATCGAATCGGGCGAATCAGATCGTGATGGTGGATTTTAAGATCTAGAAGAAAAATATGACAACGAAATAAAAAATGTGAAAAATTAAATTAAGATTAACCTAGGTTAAAATAGGAGAAGAAAAAAATGGATTTCACCTTAGGAGCGGACAAGACCTTAATCGCCTCGACAAAGGCCGACTCGCTGTCACCGGACAACTCAGAGGTTAGTCACCCCTCTGCGATAAGAAGACTCTCGAAGATTGGGCTCCTTTTATAAAAGATTGATCAAGTTGAAATGAGAGAGAAGGAGCCATATTAATAGATAAAGAAAGGAGTTTGATTTTTTAAATTTTGAATGAAGATAAGAGATAAGAGAAAAGTTTGAAATGAGATAGAGATAAAAAAAGGTAATTAGTATTGAAAAATTATTTATAAAAAATAATTAAATTTTTTATATTTTTATCATTTTATTAAATTGAAAAATAAATGTTATTTTTTATTTTTGTGTGGTAGTTATTTAAGAAATTTAACTATATACATGTACTATATACATATATGACATTATATACATGGTTAAATAAGGAAATTAGTTTTTGTTTTTAAATTTTTTATTTTTTTATTTTAAATAATTATTAATAATATTTACAAATATTTACAAATATAATAAAAATAAATATATACAATACACAATTGGTAAAATTGCACAAAACACCCCAGAAGACCAACTTGTCAACCGTGACTCCAAAATTTATGAAATCACAACCATTTTAAAGACAATTTAATTTAGAATGGAGTAGGAGTTAGTTTAGTTCAATTTGAGTTTATATGGAGCCAAAATTAATCTTTCAATTATAATGGCTTTTCCGGATGTGGCTACTTTTATTATATACATGATTTTATTTGGCAAATATTTTTATTATCTAGAAAACATTTTTATTTACAACTTTTGTTTTGAAAATTATTTTATTTTAGGTCAATTTATGTACAAATAAAATAGTGTTAATTTTATACAGATATACACAAAATAAGTGAGAAGTATTTATAATACATTTTTGGATTTTCTGATTAAGGACTATATCTCCTCCTACTTTATTCATAGTCGATTAGGTCAAGTCTTGAACTTCTCTTGGGGTTTGGGTCAGATACAGTTTTTTTCTTTTCTTTATTTTTCCTTTCTTTTTTCCTTTATTTATTCTAGGTTAAAATAATATACAAATATACAATATTTATACACAGATGCAATTATTAGTAAGAATATAGAGTTAGTATTATATACAGGAGTTTTATAAGGGATTTTAAGCTAAAATAAATGAATAAAGATGATGAAATGCAGATTCATCAGGTATATCTATGGACCTTATGACAGGACTTCCTAAGGCCACTAGTATCCATGATGTCATCTAGGTTGTGGTTGACATGCTTATAAAATCAACATATTTCATATATGTGTGTACAACATGCACTCCTCCACAGCTTGTATTGATCTTTATTAAAGAGATTACCATGCTTCATGGTCTATCGAAGGAGATTGTATATGATCATGAACCGAGGTTCACCTCTCATTACTTGAGAGTGCTTATGAATTCTTTGAAAGTGCAGTTATGCCTCAGATCAGTTTACCATCCTCAAATTGACAAACTATCTAAGAGGATGATTCATACGCTACAAGAGATTCTTTGATCATGTGTGTTGGAGTGGAAACGGTCCTGAAAGGACCATTTACCTTTAGTAAAGTTTGTGTACAATAGTAGTTACCATGACAACATAAGTGTGGCCCCTTTTGAGGTGGTGTATGGGAGGTGGTGTTCTACACCTATGAGATGGTAGGAGAATGGACATAACCTTTAGCACAAGATAGAGTACTCGGAGGAGACTGCTAAGGCAGTCAAGATGGCTCGGAAGAAATGGCTAATTTCACAAAGTATGCAAAAGAGATATAGAGGCAGTTAACATATTGATATTAGCTTTGAAGTTGGACTTTTTGTCTTCAGGAGAGTGTCTCCCATGAAGGGGGTTCAACGATTTGGAGTGAAGGATATTGGTAACATTGCATATAGGTTTTTGAGATCCTCGAGAGGATTGGTAGCGTTGCATACAGGCTTGCACTTCCCCCATGCCTTTGTGGTGTATACGATGTTTTTTAATGTCTCCAACTTGAGAAAGTATGTGTATGATTCATTACACATGATTTGTTACATTAATATTCATGTGGACATGGACTTGAGTTACCTAGAGGAGCCAACACATATTAATGTTCGATTAGTGAAGCGAGTAAGGCATAAGGAGATACCCTTGGTGAAAGTCCTTTAACAGTGACATAGCTCTAAGGATGCGATGAGACTATCCACATCTTTTTAAAGGTAACCTCTAACATTTAACCTTGTTCTTTTAATTTTGTCATCATTTCAAAAAAGTGCTAAATTCTCTTAAGACTTATCATCTTATGGAATGGAACTAAACCTTTTTGTGGTTGTTATGTTACATACCTTTCCTCTTAAGTCTCAAGGATGAGATTTTATATAATGTAATATCTATACTTTTTATATTCTTGAAAGTATCTTAAAATATATTGAATATATATTCAAAAGAATCGGCTTATTGCAAGATTTCCAACAATTTCAACTATACATAATTCCGAGTTCAGGAGTGAAAGTTATGACTTTTTATTGAATAAGCAAAATTAAATTAAAGATAAAAGACGGTTGCATGATTAAGAGGTTTCCATCTGAAATTGTGAGGATTTGGATTGATTTTTGTTATTAATAATCACACTATCCTACCCCCATAAAAACCTCATTCATCCTCTACCTCCCCAAATTACCTCTCATATCTCTTCATCTTCTTCTCTAGAAAGCCAAGGGGAAAATGAAGGTGTCGTCCCATTGAAAGCCCATAAAGCTCCTTAACTTTGTGATAATGAGAGAAAGAGGAGCGTCTTCATAAGGTGAAGAAGGTACTCTGACGATATTCATGATCTGGAAGACTATATGTGCAAATGGAAGGTGCATGTGCAGGTAACAAATATTTGACTTTCTTCCCTTTATTTCCGCATACCTTGATATTCGGAGATTATCAATGTAGGGATGTATGTCGATTTCGATCCTCTCCCAAGATCAATCTTTTGATGTTGGTAATCATCATTGCTCTCAACTAAATCAACATGACATTGGTTAATAATGAATCATCATGATGTATTGGTGCTATATTTTTACCTTTTCAACAACATAACCCATCCTAGATGTTATGAGTCCAATGTAACTAAGCAAATATTTAAGAGAAGACTTTATATGTTTTTTAGATAAATGATCGACATTCATTTCATCAAAAAGTAATAACCAAAAAAATAGTTCAATCTTAGCTTAATTTTTTAGGGCAGGGAAATACCGTATAAAAGCAAAATATAACCCTTATACATTTAGTACAACCAAAGACTACCATAATATGGGAGGAAAAAGTAGCTTAGGATATACATTTTTTTCTAAAAAGGAATAAAAACAGGAGGTTAAGTCCTTCAGTTACTACATTAAGGGACCATCAAAGTCACTACCAGATGCTATTTCTCACTTGCAATCTGTAGCTGGTTGCGGGGACAGGTACTTAGTGAGATGGCAAGTTCTTGGCTGCATATCTCAAGCTAGTAAATAAAATCAAATTTTCACAACAGCTAAATGAGCAGTACTACGATAGGAAAAAAACAATCTTATGAGGGATGTCTAATGAGAACGGTGTCATCATTGACAATTTGAGTGGGAGGGAGCGTATCACTCTAGTACATCCTCAAACATCTTTCCTTCTAAATCAACCACCAAAATAATGTATGAATGGAGGATATCTACCGATGGGATGAGGAGTTTGGTCATGAATTATGTTGTCTAAAATAATCTCCATGGCTCCCATTGAAATTGGAATAATTTTATAGGGAAGAAACAAAGAAAGTAGTATGATAGCTTAAGAATAGTTTGGGGATGGTCACTGCATCTGAGAGACAGAGGGGCACACATTTGAGGTTGAGGTGTTGGGGTAAAAAGAATAGTCTTGAGCCTTAAGCTTGACATGGCTTAGTAATCAAAGAATAAGAGAGACTCGAGAATGAAACATGTCAGGCAAGAAGGGATCATGAAGCTTGGCACTTAGACCCCTGTGAGCCAGCATATTATATATTTGGTTGGTTAGCCTCAGGTTGGAGGTTTGAGCTAGAAATGGATAGAATCTATAGTGTTGGGATGTGGGGTATGATTAAGTAGGAAGTCCCTACGTTTTGGGATATCTTGATGGGAGATCGACCTTTTAGATAGGTTTTTGAAACAATTTTGTTTTGCCCCAAGTGGTGATTGGGTATGTGCCATGGAGACATGTTTACTCTTAGCTGAGCCCTAGAGTTCTGGGTAGGGGATTGAGAGTAGAAAGTTGGAATCGATGTTATCGGTCCAGAGTAGGGTGTTTTCCCTCACAAACCTAAGGATTTAGAAGATAAAAGATGAATGCCCTTTGAGCCTTTTTTTATGGAACGCAACAATTTCGAGAGATGAGGTTCCATGATGGGATAAGGTCTATTATTGTCTAATATTCCACGATTGATGTGTGCAAAGAGAGATCCATTATTTTCTTGGGAGTTAATCCAAGATTTGGAAAGCAAAGAGTAATTGAAAGTCTCTTGGTCCAGAATTCACCAACCATTGTTAGCTCTTCGATGACAGATGTGTTCCTAGTGGGCATGGTGAGCGTGTTTCTTTGCCAAGGTGTCGCTCCAAAGAAACTTCCTTCGAATTTTGTCGGTATTGATTAAGATATTATTGGGGACTTTTAAGGAGTCTAACATGTGATGGATTTATGGAATTAAAGATGTGTTTAGCAGTGATACTCGGGAAGGGAGGGAAAGCATTCAAAATTTCCATCTATGATGTTTTTTAAAAAATTACTTGATAGTTGGGAGCCAATCATTTCTTTTGAGGGGTTTGGGATAGAGTGGGATCTTGAGATAAGTTATAGGGAAGTTATATAGTCGCCTGTTGAAGATTGAGAAAGTTATGCTTATTTTATAGGCTAAAAGATTGAAGTGTATCGACGATATGTCATCGTTTACTCTTTGGTGAAGATCTCAGAGAAAACTTTTATCTTAAACTTGAGGTATTTGAGGGCATTTACATTGAATTTGGTGAATATGAGGATATCGTATACGAAGAGCTTACCTGTAATGACCGCCTCTTCCCCGGGATCTGAAACCCTTCAATCAACTTGGCTTCAACTAGGTTTCAAAGCATACCCTCGTGGATGATCATCGTGTATATGAATAAGAGGGGGCATAAGGAGTCTCCATGTCTGACTCCACAGAAGATTTGAAAATGTTGAGTTATTAATTTTGAATGATATTTGATGAATCTATGATTTATCACTTTAAAAGTAAAAAAATAGAACTTCGTTCCTGAGTAATTAGATACATTTATCCATTTATTTTGCATTATTCTCTTTCATGCGCTTAGAGTTAAGTTCCGCATTTTAGCATTCATATTTGCATTAAATAAAAAGCTAAATTCCCTTGTCAATATCACCTTTATATTCACATATTTTTACTATTTTTATTTATTTTTCACTAAATCAGAATTGAATAAAATCAACTCTATAGTGTATATATTACTAACACTAATAAAGTACAAATATAAAAAAACACTAACTTGTAAAATTGATTAATAAAACCCAAAATCTAGGTTGAGACTAAAAGTCTTAAAATATGAATATTTCTCTTATTCATTCTCCTATGGACCCTTACTCACTTTTGAATTAACTTACATTCAATTACCTTCAAAACAAGACTAAATTCAAAAGAATCAGAGTTCGAATGTGAAACTTGGGTTTTGGGCTCCTAATTCTATATTGTACATATGTCCTTGCATTTTATTTATTTTATCCTTTTATTTTCTTAATTATCAAAAAACTAAAAAATTAAATAAAGTTATAAATATTTATTTATCTTTTCTTTGATTTTATTTTGATTTTTTATATTATTTGAAAATGACAATAATTTATAAAAGACAAAAATGTGGTATTTTATACCTACAAGATACCACCCAAAATACTTTTATATAGATGATTTATTTTGATTTTAGGTCCTTCATGAAAGTTGTAAATCTCATCGAGACGAGCAACTTTCATGTTGATCACTTTTTTGTTTTGACCCTTCTTATTATTTCTTTTTTATTTTTGTTTACATTTAATTTTTTATTTTTCTGGGCTCCTCAGCCACATTTTTATTTTTTTAATTTTTATTTATTTTATTTATCTTTATTTTATTTTATTTATATCCATTATTTATTATTTATTATTATTATTTAAATTTTATTTTAAATTTATTTTATTCTTCCACGTGGTCACACCCCCGCACACCACATGCCCCCCTCTCCTTCCTCATTCCCCTCGCACGATCCCCGTGCCACATGCTCCTTCTCCTCTCCATGGTAGTTGCGCAACCTCCGCCAGTGTAACCGCCAGCCACCATGACCAACCTCGCCCTTTCTCTCCACCCCCATCAACTCTCTACTCTCGACGCATGGCCCATGCCCAAACACAGCTCCACACCTTGCAGCGCATGACTACAGCTGAAACTGCACCCGCCTTCTCTGACGTTGCAAGACCACAGCCACATGCATCACCTACTCCCCCATCTCCTCTTTCACGATCTCTGTAACACACCAAACCGCCCATAAAGGGGTAATCACCGACCCCCATCCGCAGTATCTACCACTTTGGAGTCGATGAGAGAGAGAGAGAGAGAGCTCCTGCGAACCTTCAGGTGATAGATGTGGGTCTCACCGATCAAGCGACGATCCTCTACTGGGACAAGAGTGATTCAGAGGGGTAAAGAACCTTTGTTGTTTTTCGTGCAATCCACGATCAGCTCAACTCCGTCGATGTTGCGACGTAGAGCGACGATCCGACCATCGGCTTCTCGCCTCGACCTCCTCCCAAGCGATATCTCCATCCTCATCTCAGGTATATATCTTATCTCTTTATCCTTCTTCTTCCCTTCCTCATCTCTCCTTCTTCTTCGATATTTCACCCATTCCTTTGTTCTTATGTGCAAATTCATCACCATCCATTGATCATCCTCCTTCATCAATGCTCCATCCACTCTGCGCTTTCCCCATCACCATTCTGCCTCGCCTTGCACTTCATGGAACCACCTTGCACGCCATCACCTCAATAGTGCCGCTCGGTCCTTGCACTGTGGCCAACTCCTCTGGTTATTCGCTCCACCTCCACCTACAACAGCCTCCATCTACATCACTGAACCCCCATTTGACAGATCACCCTTCTTCTCTGTCGCAACCTCACCATCCAGATCCAGACTCTGCAAGAGCTGAGTTTGCATGGTCCTCTTATGTCTTTTCCACCTTGCCATAGGACCCCCATCTCGCTCCTCATCCTTTTTTTCTAACTCCACAGGATCGAAGCGTCTAAGACTAGAGTAGCACCAGATGCACCACCGACAAAGATCATGGGCATGTGTAGCCTGGGACCACAGCAGTAGAGGACCCCACCTTCACCATCATCACACACCCCTCCGTGGCTCGGCCAGGTGTTGGCTGGGACCACAACTCCGCGAGCACCTCACCATTGGACCTCCTCCATGCCTTATCCCTCAACGAGAAGCTCATCAAATCTCCACCGCCTTTACTGAAGCTCCCCAAGTGTTCTTGACAAGAGGAGGAGGTCAAAATACATATCCTCTTCAATCTTCCACCTCCCTTAATTTTAGTCGTTGAATCCGCATCGAGCAACTGTCATCCATCTCTGTAGGCTGCGATATCATCCAACGCTCTGGAGTTCGCGATGTCACCAACTCGAGCCTCAATCTGAACTGCCAGACTCGATTGAGACGAAGTGAAATCTGTACGCCACGTAGATCTTCAGAGCCGAGGCTGATCTGATCACTTGACCTGCACATGCTAGATAGTCCTTTTACACGCTTAAACTCGTGCTTCCTGGAGCTCACATGCATGCCCCCACCTTCAGACTTCACGTGCAAGGTCACACATACAACTGGAATAATTGCATCTGATCCTTAGAGATCTTGGTAATTGCATCCTAGTCCATGTTAGATTGCATTTAGTTTAATTTAGTTTTTGTAATTTGCAAATAAATATTGTATTTAAGTAATATTTTTTACCATAATTTTTGGTCATAATTGTATTCTAAAAATTACATTGTCTGGACCAATTAATTCTCTATCTGGTGGTTATTTATTTGCAATTTTGTGAACAATGACTAATCTATTATAATCCATCCAGTGAAAACTTGCATAGTCTACCCATTTTATGTTCTTAAATTGCTATTAAGTTATTCGCTGCTCTAAAATTCCAAAAAAATCATAGTATTGAGAGGATATAGCTACCTGGGTACCCACTTCTTAGAGGGTCTGTGTGGACTACAGACGATTAAATCAGGCCACCAAGAAGGATCATTTCCCACTATCATTTACTGATCAGATTATTGAGAGGCTATCTGGGAAGAGTCATTACTGTTTCTTTGACATGTACTCCAGATACAATCAGGTGGTCGTAGCACCCGAAGACCAGGAGAAAATGTCATTCACATGTCTGTTTGAGACATATGCCTTTAGACAGATGCCCTTTGGATTATGTAATACCTCGGCTACATTCCAAAGTGCATGCTTTCCATTTTCTCGGACATGGTAGGTGATATTTAGAGGTTTTCATGGATGATTTCTCGATCTACAGTGATGGGTTCGATGCTTGTCTTGACTGTCTGGACTTTGTACCAGCATTGTATAGAGGTCCATCTTGTATTATCTTGAGAGAAGAGCCACTTCATGGTGATTCAGGAGACGGTGCTTAGCAATATCATCTCCAACAGGGGCATGCAGGTCAATCTGGCCAATGTGGATATCATCAGGAAACTTAATCCACGGTCCAGTTTGCGACCGTTGCGGTCTTTTCTGAGGCACGTCAGTTTCTACCGATGATTCATTCAGGATTTTAGTCGTATTACCCAACTGATTACTTATTTGCTGACGAAAGATACTGAGATGATAAGTTTCTAACATCATTTGAGACTTTCGAGGGATTAGATGTCGAGACTCATGTCCTTCAGCCACCCGATTTGTCTCTCCCATTTGAAATCATGACGGATGCTTCTTATTTTGCCATAGGGGTTGTGTTAGGACAGAGGAGGGATGAATTGCCTTTTTCCATTCACTACGCTAGCCTACCTTGGATGCCTCTCAACGGAATTATACAATTACAGAGAAGGAGATGCTAGCAGTAATCTTTGATTTGGATAAGTTCGCATCTTATGTTCTTGGATCTAGAGTGACAATTTTTACATATCACACCGCCATCACATAAAGAGGAGCACCACAGTGTCCTCACGTATTGCCACAAGCTTGAGGTAGGAGGACATCATTTTGGGAGGAGAACATCACATAAAGTGCTCCAATCCAGCCTATGGTGGCCTATCTTGTTCAAGGATTATGATAAATTCGTGAAGAGCTACTGACTGTCAAAGGATGGGCACTTGTGGACAGTGTGATATGATGTCGATGTAATCCATTCATTTCTGTGATGTTTTTTTAGGCATGGGGCATCGAATTCATGGGTCCATTCCCTAAGAGATAGGGATTTGGGTACATTTTGCATGTTGTAGATTATGTGATTCGTTGGGTTGAGGCTATCCTTTCCCTAACCACAAATGCTAAAACTGTATGTAGATTCTTGAGGAAGAATATCATTTTACAGTTCGGGGTACCTAGATTTTTGATATAATACGAGGGGACTCACTTTATCAACGACAAGTTAAGGGCCCTTGCTAACGAGATCAACATTGACCATCGAGTTGCCACTCCATATCATCCTCAGACCAATGGTCTTGTTGAAGTATCGAACAGGGAGATCAAGACAATATCACAGAAGGTCATCCGCCCAGATCGAAAGGATTGGTCACAGTTTTTGAACTCGATCTTGTGGGCCTATCGAACCCCTTCAAGATACCTTTGGATAAATCTCCCTTTCATCTTGTTTATGGCAAGTCATGCCACTTTCCTGTGGAGATCAAGCATAAGTCACTATAGGCAATCACTTAGTTATTATTAGATCCCAAGATGATAGGAGACCAGAGGAAAACAGAGTTGGAAGCCCTGGAGGAGTTGAGAGATACAACATTTTCGAGTAGCCTACAGTATAAGGAGGGAGTAAAGATAAGGCATGATTCTCATGTCAGCATAAATAATTTGATCCGAACCAGAGAGTATGTCTATTTGATGATAGGTTGAGATTATTTCCAGGGAAGTTACAAAGCAAGTGGAAGGGGTCATACTTGGTCAGAAAGGTGCACGACAACGGAAGCATCGACATATCTGAGTTGTCATCTGAATCCACCTTTCGAGTTAACGGTCAGCGCCTGAAGCCTTATCTTGATCATGATCCGATGATTGTTAATGTTTCCCATATTCATTTTGCATGATATGTAGTCTTCGACTTGCATCATTTGCATATCATGCATGCTTTTCACTTCTATTTCACAGTTGTATAGATCTAGTTGTCCATATCGCTCATTCTTTTTTGTCTAATACCCTATCTTCATCCTATGAGTATGTTATACTTAGGGGGAAGTTTACCCTAAGTATAGGGGGTATAAGACATTTGATTATTCATTTGATTCTTTTACCTCTATTTTGATGCCTATACTTAGGGATATTTTACCCTAAGTATAGGGGACGTAAACCCTGTACATCCTATCCCTCGATTTTTCCCCTTGTGTAAAGTCTTCAATACTTAAGATTACTTGATCTAAGTATACATGGATTACGGATCACTATTCATTACATTCTTTATTTGTCGTTGCAGTATAGCATTCTTTTCACTTCCCAATACTCAACACGAGTTATGTCTTCCATTCATCACTCTTTGATCACTTTGAGACATCATTCGAGCTAAGTATAGGAGATGTCGTATATATTGAATATATATTTTAGCCAAAACTCATACTTTGAGTACTTTGTATATAAATAACATGGCTAAAATTCACATACCTGAAAACCATAAAAATTTTTAAATTTTTTTTGTATATAAATCCTTTTATAAAAAGCCTTGTACATAGATGTTTGTAAAAACCTTTTGTAAAAATATTTGTAAAAATATTTTGATTGTAAAATATTGTAAAAGAATTATATAAAAATTATGTATATAGTACAAAAGTTTTGAAAAATATTTGAAAAATAAAACTTCGCAAAATTTTGTTTGTGAATGTTTGTAAATATTTTGCAAAACTTTTCCTTATTTCTTGCATTCAAAACTTTTCATATAAATTTGCATATTTTGAAAAAATGCACAAAAAGAGTTTTGTACATCCTTTCTTGACATTTAAACTAGTCTAGAATTAAATTGAAAAATAGATCTTGGTTAAAACCTTAATCCACCTAATTTTAGAGGAACCTTATAGGATTTGGCATTGAGACTCTTCAGGTCCATTGATGACTCAATTTGTGTCCACTAGGCTATGTTCACATGTCATCTTGATGAGCATAAGTAGAAAACTAAACAATGGACGCATGACTCTCAGAGACAAAGGCTTGAATTGGACACACACCTTACACATAGCTCAACACGAATGAGGTGGTAAGGAGGTAGAATTCTTTGGCTTGGGGTAGCATACGAGGGTAGTACTTCTAGGCGGAACCTCTCGTCTTCCTCTAGGGAGGGATGTGCGCCTCAACCTAGTCTAGAAGTGTTGAGATCTAAAGACAGGAGTTGTGGGTTGCAATAATGCTTCAAAAGAGGGACAATCTACTGGTTCAAGAAGAAAAACTCCTTATGTATATGCTGCATCATGTAGATATGTTGTACATATGCACATTAAAAAATGGGAAAATCAAGAAAAACTTCAAAAAGTAGACATGTCTAATTGAAATAAAATGCCTACCGGAGTGTATATAGTCAATAAAACAAAGCTTATGTATCACAGATTCTCATCTCATGAAGCTTGCACCGGGAGACTTAGCTACACTATCTAAGCTCTTAGGGATATGTGTCTACACTGGTCTGGTCCATTCTCTTCTTTTCCCTCTTCTTGAGCTGGTTGAACTTGAACTTAGAAGGGAATACCCCGCTCCTCGAGGAAAGAGATGCTAGACTGGGGAGTTAGAGTTACCTTGTTGTGGGAGGTTGTTTCTTTGTCATTTTTGAAGTGGGGAGCTACATATCACTTACACAGTACAAGGAAAGATGCATAGTCATTAGAGGTTGCATATGTAGACTTGTTCTGACCTGGTTTAATGAGAAGTCTTGACCATATAATTGTGGAACTCATAGGTTGTTGAGTCTTAAACCTATGTCCCAATAAGGTTCTACCAAATTAATAATCAACAGATCTGACCGAGCTTCATATTCCAATTTAATGAAGATAAGTTCAATAATCAACCTTAATTCTTCCTTGTTTCTTTTTCTTCATGTTTTCACTTATTTTTCAAATAAGTGTTTGTTAAGGGACTAGCAAAGGTAAAGTATAGGGGGTGATGAATTCATGATTCCCACTCTTTATTCTTTTATGTTAGATCTTCTTTTTGGCAAAACACTTTATCAATATTTGTAAAATTAATAACTTAGCATTTTGCATGACATTGTTAATTGCATATTTAGCATATATTTTTCTAAATTAAAAGAATAAAGAAAAAAAGAAAAATAATGATGTGTTTAGGATAAATATAGAGTGACCTAAACCCCAAGAGAAGGTTAAAACTTGACATGTTCGCAAAATAAAATAAGTAGAGAGAGATAGGGTCTATTATGTATTGTACATATCACATATACGTGTACATATTATTTATTTATTTATTAAAACCAAATTTTTTACTCTTTTTCACCTTTTCATACAACTTTAATAATATTGTAAAAATCATAAAAAATGAAAATAAAAATAAAAACATTTAACCTTTGTTTAAAATACATACATACATACTGCCAATAAAAATAAAATAAAAATTATTTCATACTCTGAAAAATCATGTTTTAAAAAAATAAAATTAAAATAAAAGTATTTTTGTAAAATAATAAAATATAAACACTTGTACATAATGCAAAGTATATTATACATGTATATAGTACTATATATTGTATATACACTATTTTATTTTTCATAAAAATAATAAAAAATCATAGAAAAATAGTTTATTAAATAATAAACATTTTTTATAGTATACACTTTTTAATTTGAAATCATTTATTATTTTTAATTTTTGTTCTTTTATTCTTGAAATTCCTGGATTTCTAATGGGCCACGTCGGAACGTTGACCTCGGTCAACATCCCCTTCCAGCTCGGGTCGGGTCGAACCCCTCTCACTGGAGCTTCTTCTCTGATTTTTCTCGCCCGACTCCGATCTCTGTTCCCCTCGATTCTTCACCCGATTCTTCCACTAGGATCTGTGACCCTCGTGGATCCCTAAGAAGGATTGGATATTCTCATAGTTGCATGTTTTTCTCGATTCTTCTAGACCCCTGGGCATCCTATATAACATCTTCTTCCGCCTCCATAGACCTTGTGCTCATCCCTCGTTCCCCCATTCTTCCCTAGTCACCTTTAGTGGAGAGAGAGCCACTCGAGGAGCAGCTTAGGATCCTTAGGAGATGCCTGGAGGCTTGAAGCTCGCAACACGATCGGAGCTCCACTGTGTGAATCCTCCCAGCCAGCCGTAGCTCAGTCAAGGCGACGATCCGTCCATCCACCTTCTCCTGAAGATCAGGAACCCATCCAGACCTTTAGGTTTTATCTTTCTTCCGCATTTCCTTGTTCGATCACATCTTCCCATTTCATTGCAGTCGTCATTCCTCTGTTCTGACCACTAGGTCTGGAGCCTCATCTCACCCACTAATCTGCACTGATCGACATGCTTAATCATCGCCCATCTTCTCTTGCAATCTGATCATCCTTAGACCAGCTCAACGGATCCGGGTTAGGGCTTGATCTCCTTCCTCCATTTCTGCCGGAGATCGACCACCATCCCTTGTCGCTTCTTTCCTCTCCAGCTGCAATAACCAGGACTGAGTCATAGCCTCGAGTCCCCTCTACTCTTTGTAGGACACTACGCATGTTGGGAATGCCATTTGCGCTCTCAACTGCTCAGGCGGAGTAGCTCCAGGTGAGAAGCCACCGCCACGTTCATCCGACCATCATCACCTCCATCGGAGCCCTGAGTTCAACACGCATCACATTCATGAGTTTTCCGGGACCCTCAGATCCTTCATCGGGTATGCGGATCCCTTACTCGCTCGATCGAAGTTCAACTCGGGCATGTTCTTGCAGACCCATATCTAGCTGTTGGATCATCCAGCCTCTACCAGATCTGATTCGAGCCACATGACACTCTCAGCTTTTGGGTCATTAGATCAGACCACCCGGTGCATCTTCCCGCATGTTTGCGACATCCTTTGTAACCATCGGATCTGAAATCATCAGCGATCAGAGCCGTACGTTCGACCCGCCTCCACGCACACCACATGTCCTGCCAAGGGTATATTTCCTATTTTCCTTACATGTTTTGATATTTTGCTTTAGCCCGTTAAATAAAAGTTGTAGTTAATAACATATACAGTTTAGACCTTATAGTTTGTGGTATTTGTGTTTCAGTCCTTCCGAGTCTGAGTCACGTGCGTCCCCACGTGTGTTTTAGGATATTTGCACTATTTTCTCTGAGCTCTCTATCTATTATGGAATGAATGGCATGTTTTTATCATTTGCATATATGCCCCTATGAGTCTGGATTACGCGCCGCATGCGTTAGTTGGGTTAATTGCATATTCGACCATTGAGCCTTTAGAAAGTGTTATCTATTTGGTCTGCAAACTTATAATAATTTCCAATAGGTCCTTCTGAACTGTGCTTAATTTACATATTGTGTTTTGGACTTAATAAATATGAAATTAATTCAAAATATCACATAAAAATTACTATAGGATCTTGTTAGTGTGTAATATTTTCTATAATTTTATGTGATTTATTTTTTTGCATTTTATATTTTTTAAAATTCAAAAACCTCAAACTTTGTACTGTCTAAGTTAGAAAAATCATAAAAATACGAAAAATGTCTTGAAATTTTCTATAAAAATTCATTTGTGTGTATTGTATTGTCTTTTAACTCCAATATCAGTTTTATTTGAAAAAACCCTTATAAAATCCTAAAATTTATAAAACAACTAAAATCTTATAAAAATCATATAAAATAAATAAAACAAAAAATTTGATTCCAATTTTTGTGCTTATCTTTATATATCTATTGTATCATATTATGTTTAGGACCTTGGGGCAATTAAAATATTTTTAAGTTGCAATATGGTCCTGGTTGTACACCGTTTTGGGTTTTGAGCACTGTTAGATTTTTATAAAATCATAAAAATATTTCAAAAGCCTTGAAAAATTATTAAAATACTTTAAAAATCAGGAAACCCAAAAATACTTTTAGTTTAATTTTTTGAGTATTTTCGGCCATTAAAAAAATCCAAAAAGATTATTGTGCTTATTTTCTTTATTCTAGTGCGTGCTTGCCTATATTCCAAAATTATAAATTTGTAAAATTAGAAACCACCAAAAATATTTTTTCTCTGAAATTTGACTACTTCGTACTTTTCTCGTGCCCCTTGTGTTTGATCCTAGTGGCTATACCATGTAAATAAAATAGGAACCGCTTACATACTTGATTGATTTTTCTCTGAGTTGTTTCTTTTTCTCGATTGAGACGACTGATTGATTGGGGTTACAATGACATCTAATTTTTATTGATACTTAACCCTAGTCGACTGTACGCCTCGTCACATTTGCTTCATCTTCTTCCTATCATTACGATCTCCCACCACAGGCTCACAAAAAGATCTGTCGAAAACCTCCTTAATCATCGGTAATCCTCCCTCTCTCCTGACCCCATCAGTCCCCTTGTACATCTTCTTCCTCTACTTAGGCCATACCTAAGTGGGGGGGGGATGCCATATATATACCATTCTCCTCATCCAATCCTTCTTTCGATTGCCCCATCTCCACCCTTCTCCCGTACTTAAGCTAACGAGATCCTAAGTATAGGGGGACCCACGACCCACTGTATATACTCTTCTCATTCACACTACACATCCTCGCCCACCTCGTTTTTCACCCTTCTTCTATACTTAGATTGTTCATAACCTATGTATAGGGGGTATGCCAACTTATTTTTTTTATTTTTCACTCTTTTATGCTTAGTCCGAGCTATGTCTTCTCTGTGCTTCTTGTGCTTTGAGGACATAGCACTCGCTAAAAATATGGTTGAGTGTATATATATTATATGTATATATATTTTACCAATAGTTCATACTTTCACATAAGTCTATATGTATTTACAAGGTGGGTAACTTAAAAAACAAAAAAAACCAAAAAAAGAGTTTTTCAACTAACACTAACTGTGTCCAATTGTGTGCTACTAATTTTTTTGAAAATGGTTTCTTATTCATTTTCGCAAAAAATAAAATAAAAATGGTCTTGCGTTAAGAAAATCTCGCATAAAAAAACTTAAAAAAGGAAGAAAGGGCCACAAATTCAAAAAAATGTGTCTCATTTGCACTTCATCGAGCATTACACACATATGCATCTATGAAAAGTCCTTGGGTTCTGAATCGAGTTATGAGCAAAAACGGAGAGTAGTCTAGAATTGACCTTAATACACCTAATTTTCAAAGGAACTTCACCGTGAAATGGGATTTTTAGAATCTTTAGGTCTTTGACTTAATTCTTCAAGTTCTGCATGACAGTGTGCAAGATTTTGACTCTTAGTGTCTAACTTGGTCGCTTCATTCTCGGTACGACTCTTGAATAGGGAATTAACTTGTACTCTCGTACTATGCACTTAGCTCAACTCAGACATAGTGTTGGAAGACTTTGTGAGTTTCTTTTCTAGTAGCATGGCATCTAAAGACTGAAGTATGGGTTGAAATAAATATTCGGAAAAGGGATGAACATCTTGGCATAATCTTCAAAAAAGGGCAGAGCTACCAAATTTCCAAACAAAAAGAAGCCAACTGCCAAATAAATATTTGACCAAAAAGGTCCAAGCTTCAAAAAAACCTGCAGATCTTGGCGGAGACTTGGCTAAACTGGTCGGCTTTACAAGGAGAGGTGACTACACTTGTCACCTCCAGTTCTTTTCCTTTTCTTCTAATTTCTCCCTCTTCTCGATTGTGAACACAACGTGACAGAGCTTAGAAGGAAATACTTGACTCCCCGAGGATGAGCTATTGAGGAGAGGTTTGCAAGGTAGTCCGCCATTCTGGATGGGAAGAGCTAAAAACTTTCACACACATGAGTCAATTGTTCAATGTTCAAGGGGTATGCTTTGGGAAAAGGTTTGATCTAACATGACTTCTGAGCCGAAATTGTTACAATGATATATAGAACTTGGAGGCTGTTGATTTTAAAACCCTAGTTCTCACAAGAGTTTCGCCAAACTAATAATCCAAAGGTCGGGTCTAGCTCCATTTTCACCTTCTACTCATGGTCTTGGTATGGAACCCAATCTCATTTCATCCCATTGCATTTCTTTAGATGCACGGGGACGAGCATGGTTTAAGTATAGGGGGTTGATGAATCTCATATTCATCACTCTAAAAGACATTAATTAAGCTCAAATCCCCAAAATTCACTTTCATTTATTCATTTATATTGCATAATTAGCATTCATGCATATGTAAATAATAATTGCATTTTATCACTCATAATTGCATGAAATAAGAAGCCCAAAATCACAACCCAATTGACCGGTAAAATAGGCTAATTTCCCTAATTTTTAACTAATTCATGCTAACACCAAATCACCTAAAATTACTTCCATTATGTACATATGACTAATAAAAATAAAGAAAAATTACAAAAAATTACTAACAGAAATACGTGGATCAGAAACTCAAACCCTAGTTTCAGGATGATTGGACCAAAATACTTATATCTTCCTCATACAATGTCTGATTTGATCCTACTTACTTTTGAACTAATGTAAATTGAATTACCTTCAAAACAAAGACCGATTTCAAGTGAATTGAAACTCATATGTGAAAGCTGGGTTTTGAGCTTCTTTTGTTTGATGTGTATTTTACTCGATTTCGACCTATTATTTTATGTACATAGATAACTCATTTTATTTTATTTCCTTCTCATCTATTTTCTTTAATAAAAGCTTTATTAAAAACACAATAATTGAATTCAAAATGAGCTTAAAATCAAAGAAACTAACTGAGTCTGAGTGTTCACTAACAATATGTATAAAATTCCTCTTTTTCGTATTTTATTTTATTTATTCATTTAATCCAAAATTCAAGGTATTCTATGTACATAGAGTACCCAAAAATACCACTTTGTGCAAATGACCTGTTTTAGTTTTGGTCTCTTCACAAAAGTTGTAGATCTCGTCGAGACGAGCAACTTTTGTGAAGAAATATTTTTTATTCGGTCGTTTACTATTTCTTTTGGATTTATCTTTTTCTTTTTATTTTCAATTTTTATAGAGTTGACACGTGACAACTCCTGGAGCCTCCACGTGTCACTCATTTTTTAGCTTTTTTATCATTTATTTTTATTAAAAAATTCAAAAAATAAAATATATATTGTCTCACATACTAGGCACATACGTCCACCGTACGTGCCTAGCACGTGCCCTTCTTCCTTCCCCTTTCCATCGGAGGCCGCACTGCCTCGCCTCCTGTATTTTCGCCACCGCACTGCCACCTGCATCCTCTCGCCCGATCTCCTTCCTACTTCAGTCGATTACCTCCTCAAATCTATGATTCCCGTAATCATCAATCTCCTCACAATTAAATAGCCACCCTCGTCGATCGTAACAAATTCAATCTGATCCCATCTTCTCCTCGTAAGCCCAATCTCCTCCCTTGAATCCAATCATTTCCCCTTCCAATCAAGATCTCCAATCCCGATTGTCTTCCTCATTCAGAGCCTCTTCGTTTGTGCCTTTCTCTGCTATAAGACACATAGCCATCGCACCTTACTCTTCATTTGCCGACTCCAATCGCAAGAGGAAGAAGCTTCACGACCGAGGTGGTAATAGCACTTCCAGTTCTGACGCTTGACCCCTCCTCTTGGTGTGATCCGAGGTTTCACACCTCGTAGCAGTGCATCTCTGTCAGGTTGCTGCTTTGCTCCAGCATCCCCACACTTCTACCGTCGAGATTAACCCCCTCCAGGTACCTCCTTCTCCACCTTTCTCACATTCTTCGTTGTCCCTTCGAGATTTACTACTCTGCCTATCCTCTTTCGCCTCCTATCGCACACCTTGCTCCACTTTCACCTCTTCAATCATCACACATCCGTTCCGTCATTCGCCCCATCATCCTCACCACCCCTACTCGATCTCCATCCTCACTTCTGCGACCATCAAGCTCCACCATGCTTCATCAACAACTCCGCCTCACCTTCCCCAAAGAGCAAGGGCTACTGCCACCACTTCCTTATTCACGTCATGCGTTCATCCCTAACCTTCATGCTTCACCGGCTGTCTCAAGGGCTCTATCTTCACCGCCAACTCCTGGCCAGAGTCAGGAGCCTTCCTCATCGAGCCCTCTAGGAGCCTCCATCCGCCTCCATCAAAACATTCACTCCGCCCTTGTACGTTGACTCCGCCGCCTCACCACTGCCCTGAAGACATATCGATCGTATGTCATCCATCACCACCATCCACATCTCCTTCGACTCGCCTACACTAACCACGACCACTGTCAGCCACCTCAGCCAACGACACTTAAACCTCCTCGGTCTGGCATAAATCCCAAGGAGGAAGCACATAAAGGACCACCCCCCTTTGGGGGACATTTACAACCCACTCCCCAGATATCAGCCATTTCCAGAACATTCCCCTTGGAATTTTAGCAGAAATACCCCTCTGGTAATTCTCTTTAAGCCCCTTTTATGCACTTTAATTTCATTATTTATTGTAATTTTACAAACAGACCCCTTTATTTATTCTGTAATTTTAACCTCTATATTGCATCATTTTATTATTTCAAAAATATCATGTGTTCTACAAGTCATTCTCTACATTTTGGCACATGCTTTAAATTTTTATAACCTATGGTTAATTAATAATTTATATTCTTGTTAACAATTGCATATTTTTCCCAATATGCGCTCTAAAATTCATAGATAATTAATCATTGCTCAAAAATGCCAAAAAAAATAGGGATCATGTAATTAATTGTATTTTACATTATGCCTAAAATGAATTTCATTTACATGCATATTTTGTTCTATAATTATTTTCTGTTTCAGTATTTACTTTTTGGTAGGTACTAAATTCAACATTTTTAGGAGTTAGGATTTTTCTAAGAGAGATCACCTACTGAAATAGTTTAAATAATTTTATTTCTTGAAAATAAATAGATTTAATATTTATGATAATTAATTATTGAAAATCTCATGTTCTGCATTCATTAATTCATGAAATATTCATATTACATCTGAAAAATCTAAAAAATTAAAATGTGTTTATTTCATCATTATTAACATCTCGACCAAGTTTCATAATTTTTAGACATCATTTAATTGAAAATTTCTTTTAGTCTCTAAAATTGGCCACATTTGCATATACATCCAAAAAATTGCATCAAAAAACATCAAAAATATTTCTCCTTGAAAAACGTGCACGAAATTCGATATACATGATTCTACATTGTTCCTTTGCTTCCTCAAGTTCAATCTTGTGACTTTTCCAAGTAAAAAAAATATAAAATCACCCAAATTAATTGAAGTAAATATTGAAGTGGTTATTTCTTGATTGATTCCGATTACCTGTTTACAACGAAATGACACATCATTATTTTCACACGCTTAATAATTCATGATAACTAACGTAATGCATTTCGGATTCATCAATGTCCCAACCTAATATGCCATATCTTGGTTTGATATGTCCATGAAATAGTGGAAATAGTTGCCGCACTTATAATACTATTACCTTGTAACACCAAAAAATCCTATATCTCTTTGCAGACATAACAAAATATCCATCTTTGGCAAGAGTCAATATACTTCTTTTTGAAGTATACTTTCAAGTTTCAACCTCTCCCTTCTATGGTATCAAGTGATATCAAGTTCTTTATCAAATTTACAACATAGTATACATCTATCAAGGTGACAGTTTTCCTATTATGCATCTTCAGTTCTATAATTCCTAAACCTATAGCACTAAAATGTGAATCATTACCCATAATGATAACTCATTCATCAACCAATCTGTATGAGGAGAAACAATGATGATTGGGTAGGAGATCAGAATAGAGAAGTCGTGCATCCTTCGATATGTGTGGTGTATTGGTTATCTGAACATATCCCACATTATGCATTTCCAAAAATCTTGCTTATGTTGCAGAAATTTCTTTTCTAGATGATTTCTGGTCTTTCTCCTTGTTTTGGAATTTCTACCAGTCCTTCTTCGTGAGCATTTTCATCTTGCAACATCAATAAAACTTTCTCCTCCCCTTTCTGTTTCCATCATGTGACTTCCAAAACTTCTTTCATATTGTACATTTGCCATCTCCATGGAGCACCTTACTTTCTTGTCACATAATAAATGGTCTATTAGTTCACAACCCATTAGCTCCTTCGAGAGAAGGTGTGATTTCACATCATCCAGCACGATTTTATCTTTCACCTAAATTATGGTCTCTCTGAAGTGCTTATATGAGGAAGGTAACAACATAACATCAACAACACATGATCTTCACCTTCAATACTTTGTTTCATATTTTTTGACTTAGAAATGATGAGAACAAAGACATGTAGATGAGATTTAATTAGGGTACCTTCGATCATACCAATAAAAAAAAAGGTTGCTTTATATGCAGATGGTTGGAGAGGGTCATTGTCATGTAGAGGCTCTCAAGTTTCAGTCACGTAGTTGTTGTAGAGGTCTTCTTCATAACTCTGTGAAGGACGTTGTTTGACAAGTAAGATGTATGATTCTCCTAACCTTTGTATCCATGTCTTCCTTTATATCTTGAGTCGATATGACATTCATCTCCTCAATGCCTCTTAGTTCCTTTGCGACACCTTGTTGGATGAGTCGACTCCATCTAGACCTCTACATGCCAAAATTGATATTGTGATCGAACTTTCCGATCTCAACCTTCATCATCATCGGCATGGGTGTTGTGGATGGGATCTAAGATGATCTGTTGCGAGGGGTCTCAGATATAAAGCAGAAATCGTTAATAAGACAAATCTATATGAGACCCAAAGCATAGAGCTACCAATTGGCTCTTATACCAATTATGTGAAGAACGATCCAAGCACACGATTAAATCACAAGAAATCCTCAGAAAACCCATGATTTACGTGAAAAATACCACCATGTGGTGGGAAAAAAATCTTGAGCAAAGAGAGGTTTTACTATGCTGGTAATGGAGTACAGGATACAAAAAAATCTAGGAAATAGTGCTCTCATCGGACAAGACTCTCATATTACCTAGGTCTCCTTAAAATACATGTATAGGAGTACACAATAAGGGCCCGTTCGGTAGGAGAATAAGCAGGAATAAGGATGGGGAATAAGGAGAATAAGGGTCTATTCTTTGTTCGGCTGGAGGATAAGAATAAGGAGAATAAGGTGAAATAAAGGTAGGTAAGGTGGGATAAAGATAAGAATAAGAGTGAAATAAGATGAAATAATAGGGAATAGTCGTACCACGGGGAAGCGTGTTGGGGGCTTATTCCCCTTATTCCATTCCTCCTTATCCTCCAAACGAACACTCCTTATTCCATTCCTCCTTATCCTCCTTATTCCATTCCTCCTTATCCTCCATTCCATTCCCCTTATTCCCTTATATCCAAATTGGATCCTAGGTCCGTACCTCGGGGGCATTAATCAAGTCTGCCGAGATCGTTTACGGAAGGTATTGGAAACATGGATGGGAGCAATCCTCCAGGCTTATCTCAACTTATTTGAATCAACGAAAATTCATGCATGTAATTAAAATTTCAATTAGAAAACCCTTTACAAATCTGATACATCACCATTAAATAATTGGTTGATTGTATCATCTTAACATGATCCAAGATTAATTGATTTATCATCAAACCTTGGTTAATCAATCGATTCAAAATGGTTACTCAATTTGTAATGTTTGATTGATCATTTTGGTCCATTGTACGAAATTCATCGATCAAAGTTTTTATGTTTCCTTTTGGTAGGTGGCTAATTACAAGAAACTGGGCTTAATGTAACGAATAATTTGAGTAACTGTTGCCAAATCTTCCGATGTTAAAGATATAACAACGAATATTATCTGTTGCTAAATCATCTTTTGTACCTGTAACTAGCAATGAATATCATTTTGTTGTTAAAGATCCATATAACAATGATTTTTCCACTGAATTATTCGTTAAAATACACAATAATTATTGTAAAATTTAGCAACGATTAGAAGAAAAAGTTAACGAATTACGTGCCATTGCTATATAATTCGTTGTGTGGAATATAACAATGAATACCATTATTCGTTGACAATTTAAAGAAGTAAGCAACGAATAATATTCATTGTTATATATTTAACTACTGAAGATATAACAACGAATATTAACTTATTCACTGCCTTAGGTCACTTTTCTATTATAAATTGGGTCGAAGCAATAGATGATCGGCTATAAAAAGGGACAAATGGGGCTGCCCCCGAGGGGTAGCTAACTTAGTTCCCTGCCACATTTTCCCCATATTTTTTATTTTTAAAAAATAAAATCGTGGAAATTCATCACTATATCCCAATATTATGTTATTCAAATTTCGTGAGAAACATAGACTCTTAAGACCTCCATCCAGACAGTCATTTTTTAACGGTCGCATGATTTTTTTAAAGCGACCATGTCTGGATGGAGGCCGTAGGAGTCTCTGTTTCTCATGAAACTTGAATGACATAATATATGGATATAATAATGAATTTACAAGATTTTATTTTTCAAAAAATAAAAAAAATGAGGAAAATAGGGTGGAGGGAGGGGAGGGGGAGGCTGGGGGGCTAAGTTAGCCACCCCCGAGGGCAGCCCCGTTTTACCCCTATAAAATATATATTTGGTAGATGAACCTAAACTTACTGTTTTCCCCTTGAAATTAATTCCTATTCGAATTGACCTGCCGATTAAAAAAAGATGAATTACCACTATTTTTTTAACAACGTAACTCTATACCTTAAATTAACCGTGTGTGTCACTGACCTTTGCTACACATTTCTTTATATTGGGTGAACGTCAAGCTCCAATAGTCATCATTCATCACCTTAAACTTTTGCAAATACTTATATTTAGTAATAGGGACCACCATAAGAGGAATATAATCAAATCCACAAGTAATCCTAAAGGATTAATCCATCCACAATAACCTATAGCTGGTTTTCTCGTAATTCTGCAATACTGATCGAAAAGAAAGCATTTACATATAGCTTGACGAATCAGAGACAAGAACAGAGATCGCCGCACTTTGTTCTCCTCCCACAAGGACAAGGACTCCAGTTCTCCGTTATATCACGTCGTGATCAGGATGCATATAAACATCCACGGGGCATAAAGATAAAAAGAATTCACGAACACAAGAAATCTCTACTTGCCGGCAAGCAACAATCTGTCATGGCCGCAGCGCGTTTCCACGTTATGTACAGCAAGATCCCGCCGGTTTTGAGACCATCGTTGACAGTGCGCTTCTGCGTGCAAGGGAGCAGCCCGCAGCAGCAGCACTCATGCAATGCATCGCCTCCGGCGCCCACGGAGATCCGATTCTGGTTCGCTCGAGGGTTCGACGTTTTCCGGCGGTCATTGCAGGAGGTGGAATTGCTCGTTGCGAACATGATGTCGCATCTACATGGCATCGCACTTTCCGAGAAGCAGCTGCTGTGGTGGACGGATTGCATCTCCGCCCGGTTGCGTGGAGAAGCTCGTTTCACCAAGCTACGTGCTCAGGTGCATGTTGAGAATGCCGAGGTCGTCTTTGAATTTACTGCGCACCTTGCAACGACGCATGCGGATAGGTTGCACATCCTCAAGACGAGTGACCGCCATGGGCGTAGCTGTAGCATATGTTTGGGGGACTTTGGTTGCAGAGAGGAGGTGGCGAAGGTCCCCTGCTCTCATGTTTTTCATAGGAAGTGTTTCGGAGATTGGTCGATGATAAAGAATACCTGTCCGCTTTGTCTCGTGGAGGTTAACTTTTGTATTCTAATGATGACCTCTCCGTTGGATGATTCCGTTGAAGTTGCTGAACTCAACAATTTTAGTTGGGATAAAGAAAGCTGCAGTTTACGTCAGACCTGACGGTAAAATTATCGAGGAAACGACTTCCCTGCTGGATTGAAACAATGGATGCCCATCGTCTCGCATCCTCTGCCCCAACAGTCAGATTCGTTTGTATTTTGATGCGATTAACTTTCTGTGTGATCGTTTCTTAACCTGGAAAAATTTACATGTATACCTCCCTTTTTCCCATGTAATTACACATATACTCTTGTAGTTATTGATTTATTTACATATATGGCACCCTGTTTCATTTGCTATCATTACATGTATAAACATTCATTATTTCAATGTTGATGTAAATAATCCAATGTTAAGTCCAATGCTATGGTGAAAAGAATAATGGTATTATTAATCATTGGTATTTACATTAATAATTAATCAACATGAGTTCGTGTGGAAGATAATTAATGACTTTTGTTGGAATGGTCATGTCTCTTAACATTGTACACCAAGGTGCACATGCACAAAAGATATCAACTTCGCAACGTGCATCTGTGTAAATAAACGCAATTAAATGACATGCAACATCATAGCTCTGTAGGAAAATCTTCCTATAAAGCACTTTTACTATCTTGATATGTTTACGCTCATACCTCTATGTAACTTCATATTTTCATGGCAACACCTTGGAAATTATATTTACACCCAAACCATATGTAATGACTTCATCTTACATGTAAATCTCAGTCATTAATACTTCATTCAACTAATCTAACAATTCTTTGAGTTAATCTAACTAGACATGCATCCAATAGTTGATATTTTATTTTCAATTTATTAACCACAATCACTACTCAACCATTTCCTCGTATCCCTACCTCACTCTCCCAAATCAGAGCCCTCTCGTGTATAAAAGTCGAATGGTAGTAGATGTTGATGACTGAGGTGTCGAAGGCCAAAAAGGGAGTTGAAGGTCACAAGGGTGGTGATGGGTTTCATGATCACAATTGAAGCAAGAAAGGAAGGAGGTTGGAAGAGAATACAGGAGATGGAGAAGGAGAGGGTGGTGAAGGTTTGGGTTGAGCATTGGGTAGGGTTGACATGTCTCAGCCCGATGCTAAGCCCATTAATGCTCGATCCATGACTAAGACCAAGCATTAAATGGACTGGCTTGGACCTTCTTTTGGCCCCATTATGCAATCGGGCTAGGCGCGGACTCCAATTAGCTCGGACCTGAAGCCCGAGGGTCAGCCCGCCCACAAGCCTACATCTCAACCCTACCTTAAACCTGATTCCATAGGCCTGGCTGATGAATAGCCATTCAATTACCTTTATTCATTTAGCTACGCTTTAAATCGCTATTTAAATACATGAAAATGCCACTAACTTACATAAATTAACAACTAACATTACTGTATAAATATTTTATAAATATATGTATTTAAACCCTAAATAAAAGAATAAAGAAAAGAAAAAATAAAGGAATTATCTATGATATTGACCGACCCAGAACCCCGAGACCAAGTCAAATATTGACTAGGTCGATCAAGAATAAATTAGGAGGAGATTGGGTGAAATAATATACATAAATACAAAGCAAACTCTAATTCTTGCAAGAGTAGAATACTGTGTAAATAGCACAAAATTCCACTATTTTATTTATCATTATACATACATCAAATAATAAATTTTTTATAAAACTTGTGCATACTAATATATAGAAAGTAAGAAAATTTTGGGCAAAATAAATCATACATATATCACCTAGTACACTCAGTTGAAAAAAATA